>PPLN03000009.1:0-391580 GCA_003707825.3 Cephaloascus fragrans | reverse complement strand
ATCAACAACAACATCAACAACAACAACAACAACAACAACAACAACAACAATTTCAGCACCAGCAGCACCAGCAGCAATTCCAGCACCAGCAGCAACAGACCATTACTCCTCCTATTAATTCAAGGCGTCCCCCACCTCCGCCACCTACAGAACAGGATGGCTATGACAATGCTGGTGACTATACATTTGCTTCAGTAAAATCTTCGGAAGTGTCGTTGGAGCCAAACTACGGAAAAGAGCAATATACCACTGCACAAGTTTCATTAGGCGGTAATAATCCATTCGTTCAACGCGATAGTATTCTTCCTGAAGATTTGACAACTGAGACTAGTAAAGACTTCCAACAATTTGACTACGAGTCCAATGAATTTCAGCCACAGGTAGCTGCACCATCTACAACTGCAATTGAAAAGAAGACACGCAAATCCCATGATAATAGTGGCAAACGCCGTCATCGTCGTAAAGTTGGTTTAGATGATTTCCAGTTTCTTGCTGTTTTGGGTAAAGGTAATTTTGGTAAAGTCATGTTGGCAGAGTCTCGTCATACAAAGAGCTTATGTGCAATCAAAGTTTTGAAGAAAGATTTTATTATTGAGCATGACGAAGCTGAAAGTGTCAAATCAGAGAAAAGGGTTTTTTTGACTGCTAATAGAGAGAAACATCCATTTTTATTGAATTTGCATTGCTGCTTTCAAACAGAAAATCGTATTTACTTTGTTATGGAATACGTTTCAGGTGGTGATTTGATGTGGCATATACAAAAAGCTAGATTTTCATCTAAAAGGGCTAAATTCTATGCTGCGGAAGTTTTACTTGCTTTGAAATACTTTCATGAAAACGGTATTGTTTATCGTGATTTGAAACTTGACAATATTTTGTTAACAACAAAAGGTCATATAAAGATTGCTGATTATGGTTTATGTAAAGAAGAAGTATGGTATGGAAGTACAACAAGTACATTTTGCGGTACTCCAGAATTCATGGCTCCAGAAATTATTCAAGAAAAGGCTTATGGTAGAGCTGTTGATTGGTGGGCTTTTGGTGTATTGTTATTCCAAATGTTATTATGCCAATCTCCATTTAAGGGTGAAGATGAAGATGAAATATTCAATGCTATTGAACATGATGACGTCAAATATCCTATCAGTATGCCTCGTACTACAGTTTTGATTTTACAAGCGCTTTTGACAAAGGATCCACAAGCTCGTCTCGGAGCAGGGCCTAGAGATGCTGAGGAAATTATGGAACACTTGTATTTTCAAGATGTCAATTTCGATGATGTTTTAAATTGTCGTATACCTCCTCCATACCTTCCAGAAGTGAAATCGGATCACGATTATTCCAATTTTGATCAAGAATTTACTTCAGAGACCCCAAGATTAACACCTGTCGAAACCATATTAACATCTGAGATGCAGGAGCAATTTCGGGGTTTTTCTCATATTTCTGATGAAGCTGCGGTGTGAGTTTTATTTAATAATCAAAAGTTTTGTATTCCATTCTTGCTAATTCTTCTATTTTATTGACTTTTCAATCGTGAAAGAACCATTTTAATTCTCTTTTTATTGTTTAGGTTAATTATTTGTTATTATTTTTGTACAGTATAGTTCAAAATTTAAATCAATTTCACTAGAAATTGTAATCCAGTTTAATTTGATACAAAATTGTAAATAAAAGAGCTACGAAAAAAGTTAATCGAAAATGATGACAAATCCTGATCAAATTGTATTGATGACTATAAAAATATGCTTGGAATGATAAAAAATATATGCAAATAAATAACAACCATAGTAAAATTAATGATGAATAAAACAAAATGAGAAGAAACCCTCATGCACCCATAAACTTGAATTGATTATAAAAAGGAAATTCCAGAACATGTTTTATACCAATGAAACAACAAAAGATATACAACACTAGTGACTTAGACTATTATACAACATCCATTTGGATCTTTCTGGCCCAGTTTACCATCTTTTTGGATGGGTTTTGGAGTTCTTGTCCGTTCAGGCGGTTGATTCTGATAAGTTCTAGCGATCACTCTTTGAGAAGTTGCAGTTAAGGGGGATGAAGTTCTACTGGCGACTCGGCTTATTCTTCTCACGTCGCTTGATTGCCTAATCGATGAGTTACTTAACTGTTGAGAAGCAGAAAAGCTTTGAGGTTGAGGCTGTACAGGAGATGTTCTTGTGACATTCATAGTGGAGCTGGCATGACTTGATCTGTGAGTAACGGTATTTGTTCTTTGTTTAGCTGGGTTGAGAGAGTTTTTTCTCGCAATTAATACTTCTTTGGCAGCTGAGTCGAACACTTGAGAAATATTTGTACCTAGTTTTGAGCTTGTCTCGAAAAATTGTCTAAAACCTAATTTCTTAGCAATATTAGATCCTTCGGCATATGATATTTGACGATTCGACTCTAGATCTGACATAGTACCAACCAAGATTATAGGAGGTAACTCACCTCTGGTCCTGATTGTGTGTTGGTGGATAGAATATATGGAATTCAAACTCTCTCTATAATCGATTCTATAACATATTATAAGGGCTTCAGTAGATCCAATTTGAGCCTCTCTTAAACTTGAGTACTCGTCCTGACCTGCGGTATCTAAAATATCCAATATGACTGGCTGGCCTCCGACCACGATTTGTTTGCTGTAAGTGTCTTCTATAGTAGGATCATAATCCTGAGCAAAGTACGATTGGAGAAATTGTATGACTAAAGCTGATTTACCAGCACCACCCTCACCAACGACACAAACTTTGATGTGACGACTATTAACCTGAAACTTGTTAGTTGCTACAATAAAAAATAGCGCAAGATTCCAGTGAAACAGAAGATTGAGATAGAAAATCTCTATACAACTTCAGCCATCGCTCTTTTGAATCTTCGGCGCCGATTTTAAAGCGAAGCTTTGTGGGAAAGGAAAAAACGAACTCACACTGAACATATCCATGATGTTAATCAGGATATAGTTTTATGGTATGAAATAAGTAAAAAGTAACGACTTGAATAACAAATCACACGAAATATTCAAGATAATGCGAACAACGTAACTCAATATACCAAATCAAGTGGGATGGGTATAAATGGATATTTATACAATTCGAATATTAGATTGAAATCGCGTCTACTTTTGTCAATTCTTCGTTGATTGAAGATCATCAGAAATTAATTGTTAATCAGCGAGATTTAGAAACTTGTAGCTTGCAAAACAATCGGAAACCGTTTTACGTCGCGCCGGCGTACAGGAGTTAGTGCGTTGTAGTGCCTAAATATGCTCTAAATGCATATAACGGTGAACCGTTGAACTCGTGCATATGCGGGTGAATAATTCTTCAAACAAAAAGAAACTCTGTTTTTTATTTTCACTTTTTTTTTCACTTTTTTGTGATTATTTCCAAAGTTGTGTACTTCGAAAACCGATAACACCTCTTTTAACTGGCGGTTAAGTCCGGTGTACTGTTTTATTCGTGACTTACATCCGCGAAAAACAGGTTGAATCATGAGCGACCATTCAAGGGCAACAATGTAGAACGAAATCAGCCGCCTTGCTTGCTCACCTGAACGTTGTTCTACACTATGAGGCGTTTAAAATGTTTCCGTGCCAAAATATGTACCGTAGTTTGTAAGCTACTTTCCTACTGGATGGTCACAGAGCTGTTCGAAAGAAAGATGTCAACTTTGGATCATATTGAAGATAGTATATGTCAGTTATCTAAGAATCACCAAATCCATGTTAGCTCTACGTTGAATTTGCTGCTAGATACTCGTAATACTACACTAAAAACACGCCATGTTTGATTATGTTTTCGTTTTATGAGGCATTACGAACAATTTCTTTCGTAGCCTGATTTTTTGTCCTTGATATTGATCAACAAAAAATGGTAATAGGAATCATTTGTTGCCGTTACTTTGCGAGGGTTAACTAGCAACAGTTACAGTTTGGTTTCTTCGAGGGTCGAACTTGAGTTGGGACTGTGACAGCGCAGAAACATGTACCATGAAAGCCTTTGTTTGTTCAATTTTTAATGTAGGCCCGCATTGTATGATTTCATGACCGAGGGTATTGAGTTGAATTTTCACTGAGGGTGAAGAGAGCAGGGAATAGATTTTCAATTTCAACAGGATGATTCTGGTGTATATCTTCATTGACATTTTGTTGAAACGATAGCTTTGGTCTTAACAATACCTGACTTTAACTGTTCGTTTAGACCAAATTTTTGTTGAGAGCCACCATTGGGGAACATAAAGTAGCTTGATTAGTCAAAATTAAGCAGTCCGTACGCTCAATATCTAGTCAACATATACGGAACGAAATCAACTTAAGAAAAGTTTTTAGGTCTCACTTTGTCAAGTCTAAGAAGAGTTATTCCTAAGTTCATTCTGTACCTCTACTATTAATAACTTGAACGTTTAATTAAATGATAAACCATGCTCACCAAGTGTTTGAATATATACACACACAGCCATTATATCATGTAATTCGCTTAGTTTGATATTAATATTCAACTGTCGTACTACCGAATTATTATATCATAGCCTTCAAGCTGATATATAACCTAGACCATTGTGGTAAAATGAAGTTTGATATATCGATTTTGGTCTGTCATATTAATCAGACATTAAATAATATTATATGATATGTGTGAAGTATTTATCTTTCCTATAGGTATCAGAACAGTCAGAATTGATTATCAGAAAATTTTTCTAGTATTCGCTATTGTGTTACTCCAAACGCATTGATAGACAGCGTTTTTGAGTAGCAAATTGGTTCGATCGTTTTGAATTCTAACGCATTTTATCAATTACTGGTCCATATCACGCACTCATCTCAACAACTATATTCAATATATATATATATATATATATATATATATATATATATGTATATATGTGAATGTATCCCACCACTGCATTAGACGATGATGAACGATCTCCTATCCAAATTGGCGGATCACTTGTTTTTGAACTTAAGATAGAGAAACTGGGTGAGTCGAATTTGGTTGCTGCTAGCAGAAGATTTTTGGATCATGAATCAGATCTGTTTCTATGTTGATAATATTTGATTTAGAGCGACTTATGGGCAATTTGATTTCAGGTCTTAGCTGGACATATTGTGTTACAAAATTATTAGACATAGAACATATTATTGACTCTGTAAAAGTGATCTCTCAGACATCAATTCAATAAATCCCATTATATGCAATTTCTCTGTCAACCATTTTCCTTTCAATGAAAATGTAAAAATACTCAAAAAGTACACCTTATCAGAAGAGAAACAAAGAAACCGAAATCAAGCATCAACTCATATAAATCTTTCATCTCATGTCAGACAGACTTATCACATATCAGTGGGTACTGAACTCCAAATGTAACGAGTGCTCAGAAGGCAGGTGATGGGCCAGGAATTCATGTATATGTTTTGTTGATCCGTGCATATACTTCGTCCCATACAATCCGTGTGCATGTGAAATAAATGAATTTCAGAAACCTTTTTTAATGAAAAGTGCTAAAGCCAGAGCTATTGGTTCATGATACTACGACTGATGAGAAGTTACCTAAAGAAAATGCTGGGAAATGGTTTCGCTTTTCAATTACAATATTGAATGACAATACTGAAGAGTTGGTTTTTGCTCTTATTGGTGCCAGCCTTAAACTGGCTGATCAATCGGTAACCAAAAGCTATCTCTTTCCAATGACTTTCAACGATCACCATTCAGTTAATGAAGATTTCCTATCCACTGCTTACTGTATGCTTACTATTGGAACACTACATTGATTCCACATAAGACTGATCATTTACTCAAGCAAATGTGCGATCTTAACTGATACGACACCCTCTTATCATAACCTTTCTTTAATTAAGCCTAGAATCGGTCTTAAAGATCAAACTACATTTTGTGAGTACTAATAATTGAATTGCTTTCACATATTGGTTTTGGAGCATATCCAATTATATAATTCTCTACAGTACACAAAAACTGGTCACCTTTTGCTTCCTTTTTGGGCCAGCTGTCCTTTAAGTGCGACGACTGGTGAAGGGTGCAATCTGCAATTTGTAATAATTATCTAATGACAATTTCTCAATTGTTACAGAATGCTGGACTGAAAGTGAAGCCTTTTCTCCATGTAGTCAGTTTGTCAATTTCCTGGAGATGTGGCCTATTGTTCACTACATCAAAGATAATGAAGTGCAGCAAAGATACTTGTCAAATGGCTATATGACTCCTTTCACAAATGTTTGGTAAAAGTAAAGTAGCCAAAAGTGACAATTTGTAAATCACTTAACTTTTGGCGTACAAGCAAATCGATATTACCCAAAAAAAACATCTATAGCTTTTCTGTAAACTTAATTTAAATTGTCTTTCGGTGCAAGCATAAACAGTATGGTGTGATTTTTTTGTATTTAGTATTGCTCCTGTGATAGTACATTGGCTGTTAATTTGAGTTCTGAATTACTTGAAAAGAAGCGCGTTTAATCATGATCACTTTGACAAGAGAATGTTGCCATGATAAGATTGTGGAATAGGAGATTGCAGTACTAATATGGAACATTTAGTGATTATTTTCTCTGATAAAATGCCAACTATTTTATGATAACTGTGGTGCTATGTATATACAAGCAAAATTTCATTATTGGCAATAGATTTGATGGGCCATTGAACAAAAGCAACTATAGCACAACACAAACATTCAACAATCACTTATTTGGTTTATGGTATTTGCGTATCTTGTAATCATCAACGTCGATGAGGTTTACGAAGCTCTTAGTATCCATTTTGACTAGATATAATTCAGTCTGTTCCGGTAAAGATTTCCAAGTCATTGAAATGTTTTCTTTGACCAACTGAGTTGCCTCAAAAGTCATGAAAAAAATCAATCAATAAACCATAATAGCTGATGATAAATCAACTGAAATAGTCATCAACCCATGTGTAATGATAAAATAGAAAATCACCTCGAGCAACTTTGCGGCTCGTCAAAATGAACATAAATGAAAGCTGTCAAAATAGATGTAATTTAGTAATTAGACGTAACACATTCTGTTGAAGACCTATAGTAAAGATATAAGACACGCGCTTTTTAAACTAAATATTATATTATTAATTATAAATCTATATTTCATCGGACTAATCTATAAAAGGATTGATCTTTATAATATACAATTTTATACATTTATTTTTGATACAATGTAATAGAACATAAAGTCTTTGAAATTTCTCAGTTTTTATTTTTCCTTCTCCCTTCAATTAATTTTTCTTCGTTTTTGATGATAAATTGGACAACCTGGTGTAGGTTTTTAAAGGATTTCGACGAACCTTTTTCTTTTACTAATATAGCCGATGAAGTTTGTTTTGAAGTCTCCACATTCAACGAAAACTTCAATATTCTTCCGTGTGCTAACCTAGCTGGTACGTTTGCAGTTATCCTATTTTTTGTGGAATCAACGCTAATCTTTGTGAGGGTCCCTTCCATTTGCTTCAATTCTAAAGCAGAAGTTAATATCTGGAACAAATTCGAAGAAGATAATTTGGAAGCAATTCTAAATTCTTCGAGTTTCTTGAGTTTTTGATTCGAATCCTTTGAGTTACTTGGACCAGTACCAGACACAAAATTGTTCAACATCTTGGCAAACCAACTTTGTTTCATTCCGTCATCGTGATGTTCTGTTTTAGCAGTGTTTTTCAAATTTACTGGTTTTGAGGAGCTCAGCGTAGCCTTTTGCTTTCCTGATTTTTGAGTTTCCTTTGGCAAGGGCTTTGTCAACCCTGGAATATCCAAAAACTCATCAACTTCCTCAATTTCCTCCTTAGCGCTCGGTCTTATTGGAACATAACTGAATCCAGTTTCTATAGTTGCTGCATTTGAAGCACGCTTATCTGATTGTTCTTTCAAATGATATGTTGGGGTTTGTTGTCTCGAATGCGCTTGCTCGTCGAGAGGTTGCAACATGGACTTTACCGGAGGCTGAGATGTCACACCAGGTGCTTTTGGTGCTTCCCTTTGAGGTTTCAAACTGAATCTTCTCAAAATTGACGAGTTCTTGAATTTCGATTCTTTTTTAATATCTGCAAAATCAGGTTTATGATTTGAAAAAATGGATGATCTATTACTTCTAGAATCAACTTTCTTTGGCTCCACAAACACATCCAATTTTTCTGCTTTTTCTGCTTTACCATCCTTTTTAATAACCTGTTCTTGAACATTATATTTTGTTTCAGTCTCTACTTTTTTGATGATGTTAACACTCTTCAATCCCTCGACATTAATCAGATCACTAGCTTTGATCTCTTCGATTTCGCTATCTTCGAGTGGTTTGAACTCACCTTCGAAGCCGTGTCTCAAAGAAGAAGTTTCCAAAAATTCATCATTTGAAAATGGACTATCATTTGAAAAGAAGCTTTCGTTAATTGCAACGGGATGTTTGAAAGTATCAACGCTATCATTGACCACGTCTATTTTTACATGAGGGAAACTGGTATCATCGTCATCATCATCAAATATGTTGGTTCTTTCTTTGGATAAAATGGATAGCTTCTCCTCAACGATATCTTGGTATATCGATAATACGCTTTGCGAATTTTGTTTAGCGCTTTTCAATATTTCGTTTTGATTTTGTGCTGTTGTATCTCTTATTGGCGAATCCAGGGGAACATCTTCTCTGTTTATATCATACACTTGGTTTCCGGCATATAAACTCATCCTTATGTTAGTTTTGTTTGTGGTAGTTGTTGAAGGATTGACTTTTTTCAACTTTTTCAAATTCAAGTTGGACGATTGATGGTGAAGTTGAGGAGGGAAGTTTTCAATAGCATCTTGGTATATATCAGATGACGCCAAAGTTGATGTGGTTTGTGGAATATTAACGGGCTTCTCAAATTTGATTATGTTGGCTGTATGAGTACTTATTACATCCCCTATCGAAAAATCTGAGATCATTGTATTAGTCACGTTGCTAACTTGAGCTCTGTGGTTTCTTGGTCCTGGTGTTGGTGATGGTATCTCTTCAGCTTCTTCTTGCTCATCAAATTTGGAATTTAACAATCCGTTGAATGAAAATCTAGAAAATCTAGGATTAGGAATTAACCCGCTTTCATTAGCAGCCTCTGTCTCATTTTCCTTGTCAAGAACATGCACAGGTTCACTTGAAAGGAGGGGTGAATTTTTGTATTTTGAGCTAACTTGGTTATAGTCATTTATTGAGACTGAGTTAGAAACTGACAAGTAACTTGATAAATTCCGGGAACTAGAGCTTGACAAATTCTTGAATCTATTGAAAGATTGTTTATTGAGCAAGGGTTTGGCTAAACTATTATTACTGGCATTATTATGCTCACTGATTATTATTCTTTTGTTCATATTTTTAGGGTCCAAAGACGGTTTCCTCACTGGTTCTGATACATATCGGTTGTTCCCTCTCTTCTTTCGAATATCCAATTTAGGATAATCTGCAGTTTCTTGTTTGACACTAGTAGGCTTTTCTATTGCTGCTAAAACTATAGCAAATGGATCTTCCTCTTCTTCCATTTGTTGTTGTTCAAGCATCTCTTGCTCTCTTAATTTTCTCATTGCTTCTTTCAGTTTTTCCAATAACAACAATGATTGTCTTTTCTGTTCAATCTCTTGCTTCCTAACTAATTCCTGTCTCAATCTAATGACCCTCATATTTTCTTTCTGTAAGTCATTTTCAATGTTTTCTTTCTGATTATCGTCGCTATCATTTTTAATTTCCGACGTTCCATCATTATAATTATAACTATTGGACAAGGCAGACAGGTTTAGGATTTTTTCATTGGATATTATTGAGTTGTTTATAGTAGAAGAATGATTTGAGTTATGCGAGGTATTGAATTTTCCATAGTTGAAAGAAACAGGTTTTTTGAATGAAGTGGAAGCACTGATAATCAATCTCCCATCTTTTTTTATTTTCTTCCTTGAATTGGATCTATTTGCCACATTTGCTTGCTGGTGGTTACCGTGAGATTGCAACAGATGATTGTTCGTGATGTTGGTCAAAACTCTTTCACTTGATTTTTTAGTCACTTGGCTTTTCGGAGTTGAGATGATGGATTGTTTGAATTCGATTAGCTTTCCTTCATCATCGTGTGTCTCAATTTTGACTACTGACTTCGATCTTGGTAATTTTATGCTCTTCTTCTTCTTTTCGATTTCTATAGTCGATACGTTTGGATCATCTTCAATAGTGGAGTGATCATGTCTATATTTCAATAATAAATGATAAAATATTTTTTCAGAGTTCGATACTGGGTTGGTCAAATTTTCGATGATTTTAGATTGTTTAGCACCATGGAATAATATCTGCAAGTTCTTCAAAATTTCCATATCAAAACTCTCATGTTCAATTGGTTTCAAATTTTGCCTCAAGTTGGGATTCTTAAGATCAAATGAAACTGGGTCAGGATAAGATAATAACAAAGGATGTAACAATATCTCGTCAATCGTTATTCTATCTTCAGGCAAAACTTTTAACATTCTGCTAATCAAATTCTTAGCGTTTGCTGACAAGTTTGGTGGCATGCTGTATTTACCGCTTTGTACTTTCATAAGTAACTTTCTAATGTTCTCGTCATCAAACGGAAGGTGACCAGTCAATAATGCAAATAAAATGATACCACATGACCAAATATCTGACGGAGCACCATGGTAGGTTTTTCCCGCAACAATCTCTGGTGAAGCATAGTGAGGAGAGCCACAACTTGTCTCCAATAACTTCTCGGACATTTCTAAAGCTGCCATACCAAAGTCAGCTATCTTTATGTTTTTATGTTTGTCCAACAACAAATTTTCAGGTTTCAAGTCACGATGACAAATATTGAATTGATGGCAGTAATGTATTCCATGTATTATCTGTTTAAAGTATGCAACAGACTCTTCCTCCGATAATCTACCATTCTTGATTAAGTGATCAAAAAGCTCACCACCCTCTATGTATTCCAACACCAAGTATAATTCATTTTTGTTTTCCCAAACATCATACAACGCCATGATATTGGGATGCGTTATCAACTTCATAATAATTATCTCTCTCTCGATCCCATACGGAAGAGACGAGGTAACCTCTTTGTTATCTTTACCATTCTCTTTATTATTCGAGAAATTGGATTTAGGGACAATCTTGACCGCAGCTAATTGACCTGTCACAGAGTGTTTGGCTAGCCTCACTCTGCCGGTAGAGCCTCTCCCAAGAGTCCTCCCCAATTTCCAAGGCCCAACATGATTCTGTGACTTTCTCTTCGAGGTGTTTGTGGAGGTTGATGTTTGGGATAGTCTTTTTGATGCACTTGTTGACATTCTCAATCCGAATCAAACCAGATTTTGATTTGATGTACCAATAAAGTTAAGCGCCCTAGTAAGCAAATTAAATTTCTGACAATGCCAATTCCTTAGCTGATACTGATATTACTCGAGAATCGCTAGTTTTTTTCGTGGGCGTCTCTTTCAATGTGATTTGGTAAAAGGTTCATAAACAAAAAGTGAAAGGTCCAAGATTGGTAACGTAAACATAAACACGGTACTCGCACACTCTTTTAATTATTATACCAGGTTCACACAGGTAAATCATCTTACCCTCCACAGTAACACCAAATTATACCCATGCTGATCCTGCTGTGAAAGATTACGTATACTGGGCTCATCAAAGTTCACCAAATGTTCATCAGATGTTCTTTAGATGTTCGGCGGGTGTTCGCCAGTGTAGTTTTAGTATTTCGCTATACCGGTGTACAGGATTATATACTTAAATGATACACGATTTTTCGAGATAGCTGGGGTATAGAATTATGGTTTTAGGTTTTACAAGAGCAAATCATACGATAAAAATTTGATAAAGGTAGTAAAGGTAAAACAGTTTAAAAACGTACTCTAGATAACGCAAATTTGATAACACTGTAAATGAAAAAGGGAATGGATAATGACGAAAACGGATAAAATTGAAGGTAAAGTGGAAGTTAAAAAGAGACAAATGCATACGAAAATCAACTAATCAAAAGGCAAACGGAGAAAACTCACTCCTCGAGCTGAATGCCGCTACCACCAGTATAAGTCCAACCACCAAATTGCTTCTGTACACTTTCACTTAAAAAGTCGTCCACGACAGAGTCTTTGGGCAATTCACTAGTAAATTCTGAGTCAAAGTTGGAAGTATCGAACTGGCCATCAACAGGAGGCTTGAATGGAGGGGTGTAGCCTTTCATCAATAGTCTTTTCCAGTCGACATTGTTGAAAAATACATGGTCCTTGATTTCCTGAGCACCGTTGATACCTAATCTCTTTTTCGGGTCTCTGTTTAATAAGCCTATCAATAAATCTTTGGAGTCAGCATCGATAAATGATGGGAATCTCAAAGGTTCCTGTAAAATCTTCTTGTACATCTTTGGAACATCCTCATCGTAATATGGGGGCAAACCAGTTAACATCTCATAAAGCAAAACACCTAAAGTCCACCAATCCACAACCCTTGTATAACCTTTATTCAATAACAATTCTGGCGCTAAATACTCCGGAGTACCACAAAATGTGTTTGTTTTTTCTGTGATTTTCATGTTTAATTTGCATAATCCAAAATCACACAATGCTATATGACCCTGATAATCTAATAAAATATTTTCAGGCTTCAAATCTCTATAAATGACATTCAAGTCGTGTAAACACTCTAAAGCAGTCAATAATTCAGCGATGTAAAACCTTGATCTGGAAAGAGAGAATTTTCCTTCGCGTTGTAAATGATGGAACAATTCACCACCATTGATAAAAGTTAGAACTAGATACAACTTTTCTCTAGATTGGAAGGAAAACTTGAGTGGCACAATAAAAGGGTTCAGAACACGAGCCAAGACAGTACGTTCAGCCAATGTGTGAACAACTTCCATACGAGAAACAATGTGCGCTTTACGAATGGTCTTGAGAGCATACACTTTCTTCGTATCTTTCTTACAAACTTGCATCACTTTCCCAAATGAACCTTTACCTATAACTTTCAACAAATCGAAATCCTGAATCGAAAGTGCAGCAGTGGATGAGGAGGCTTTGAAATCGACAGTTATATTGATATAACCAGCATTGATATCAAAGGAATTTTTGAACCCAAATTTCTCATGGTTATAAAGACGACTTGTAGTGAGGGAGTTTAAATTAATCGGTAAACTGAGCGAGCCGATGAGGAAGTCGTTGTTATTATTGAGGAAAATTTTTGACTTATTGCTCTTTTCTTCTTGAGGGATGAGTAAGTTTGGGAGACGACCAAAAATGTTTATACTCAAAGAAGAGTTTCTTGAGGCATCGAAAGTGGTAACATTTGACCAATTTGGATTTGAGAAATTACCATTGACAGGTTCGATAATAGTAACATTGTTGTCAAATTCTATCGTCAAATAAATCAAGGACTTTTCAATATTATTATTATTCGGGATTGAAATAGCAGCTGGTAAAACTGATGTTGCTGCAACACCTTCTAATTCTGAATCAGTCAATTTGGCAACGTCAGCCAACATTTTGGGAACCGACCCAAGATCCTTACCATTGACAATCAACTTCTTCAAAATTAGCTGATTGTTTGTTATCTTTATGGGTAACGATATGTCTTCTCCACTGTATAGTTTAACGGACAAATAACCAGAAGTTGGTGTCGCTTTAGATGAGCTAGATGTTGATTCGGATGTTGAATCAGTTCCATTCGTTTCAGGAGTACCTTCATCTGATGCATTCAAGCTCAAATTTTGCAAGTTGGCATTGATATCGTTGAAAGAGGGAATTGATGAATCATTTATATGACCAGTAGCTGTAGAAATGGAACTGTTTGAAGGCTTCAACGATATGGTTTTTCTGGATTCTTCGTTGAATGATATCGCATTGTTGTTCGTTGATGTGGATGTTGTTGATAGCGTGGGTGAAAGACTCGCTGAACTGCGTGAGTCCTTGTCCTTGTCCTTATCTTTTTCCGAAGAAAACTTGAACTTGTTTTTGAATTTGAGCATTCTTGGGTATGTTTAGACAAAAAAGTGAATTGAATGGCGGTATCATTAGTATGTAGCTGTAACGGAATCTTTCAATAAAATACTAAAATGATGATTACATCACGTGACTTTAGCGTGACTTGGCGGTCATATAGGAGATAATACCCAATATGCAGGATATCCTTTTCACATATATGGTGGTGTATTTCTTCTCGATAAGTATGGTTTGTTGAGTCTTGTGGGATGAAATATTACAAAAGCATAAGCCATAACACAAACTCGGGGGTGTATTAAATTACTTTCCAAAAAGAAATGTTATCGTATAAAAATCTCACGTTTATTTGGGAGTTTTAAGAACCATATGCAACCATAACGTGTATCTTGTATTTTGAATGAGAAAAAAAGAAATCTTCATTTGATGGATTATAGAAGTGAGCAATCAATGCGGTGCCTCAATCGCATCCCCAAACTCTACATATGCAGAAGTATCACCGTGAAAATTGTTGTTTCTGTTTCAGCAGCTTGACAGCTCGCGTAGTATGACGGCTCAGTGGTCTCTTGAAAGTAGTCTCGGCCTTCTCAGGTTCTTACTTTTAGGCCTAGTGGGCAAAGATGGAGGGAAGTCTTGCAGGTATTGCAACTCCACTATAGGCAATGGTGGAATGTTGTGGGGTATCATGGGTTTTCTCTGATGACTGGATGGTGGCCGTGCGGATTGGTGAGCATCTGGTAGCTGGCACTCGTTGTAGTAGGTACCACCGCTAGAGACACGAGAACTGGGTCTCGTAGGCAATCGTGGTCTCTCGCTGCGTTGAGGCGGAGGTGAAAAGTAAGGTCTATTCCCTAGACTGGATTGTGTAGGTGCGGAATGAGTTGAATTTGCAGAATTTGCCCTGGAGTTGGAAGGGCGTCTTCTGGGTAGTTGGGGAGGTACCTCTGAATTATTCGGATCTATAGTTGAGTAAGGAGGAGGAGGTTCGTCTGGATGTGAAGTATCGTAATCACTCAAAGTGATGCACGGTGTGCTTTGGGTTGAAGAAAACGATGTAAAGGCCCCTATATGTGGTTGACTTGAAGCTGCACTCAAACCACCAAATTGATCTAGCGGAGCAGAGGCCGCATTTGTTTCTTGATTTCCCTCTGAGGTTATAGTGACTTGCGGAGGTACTGGATTTCCAACTGGGTTTCTATTATATCTTGCTTCATTCAAGCGAGAAGAGCTGGTCATTTTCATCGACAGCAAAAGAAAAAATTGCTGGGTTAAGCTAATTCCAACTGACGATGATTCAATTACGAACTAACGTTGTATTTATTGCTTTCATTTCCAAAGTCAAGCCTGCTGGATCACGATTTGTTGAACAGCCTCACGTAACAGCCTCTTAAAATTATAAAATAAAAAATAAATAAAAAAGTGTTACGAGCCCGTGGATAGTCAAATTGTTTTGGGAACTGAAAAACTTCAATAAAGACGAACGACGAGAAGTCAAGAAAGCCTTCATTTACGTACACACTTAGTTGAATCTTACGCAGGTGTTGTTACTATTACAAGATGTTGAATATCAGACAAACGTTTCAAACCCAGCTCTGCAACTTGTCTCGCGGGTTCACTGGACAAATATTAGCATCCAAATCGGCATCATCAACAATATTTGTTCGTGGTAAAAGAACAAAGGGAGATGAATTATCGCCAGCAACTCAGAGGGTGGTCACCCAGCTCTCTGTTTTGTCAGCTACTAAAAAACAACCAAAGTTGATCAAACTTTGTAAAGAAGACTACATCAAACATCTCACAATTTCAAGCGCTTGGTCACTATTCCAGAAAGAAAAGAGAACAAAGAGAGAAGCGCAACTAGCAAAACAATTCAGCTCCATCCAAGAAGCCATGAACGACTTGAAAGAAATAAGTCAGTACCTATATGAAACATCAAATGCTGCAGAAACGCCAAAACGTTTTCCTATCGATATGAGAATCCCTACTGAATATCCACCTAACCAGCCATGGCACTACGATTACAAACCTCCAGCTCAGAGTAAGTAAGGAATGAAATACAAATCAAGTCGTTGTTATGTTAGTATTTTCGCTAATCGTGCTTCGGATTCACGAACTAGAAACTTGTATATAAAATTTTACGGTTCAACTAAAACAAAGGTGTAAGCCACCATGATCTTCTCGAATAACAAGTATGGCAGTAAATCATACGGCCCCCAGTAATAAATAGGGCGCTCTGTCACAATAAAGCCTTATCAATCATTGGCTGTGAGATGTGACGGGATCCAGCGTCTGCCGGGAATCATAGCAACAGCAGTAGACCATGTAGCACTATCCATAATCTCTTTGGACCTTTGAGTAAACACGTCTTTCTCTCATCGCTAGCAAATTAGCCCTTACAAGATTGTAAAGGCAACTTTCAGTCGCAATCACAATTTTAGCCGCTGTATCATAAAGACATCCCCAACGACCACAAGCCCGCTTCTTGTTGCGGCAGGGTTTCAAGGGACTGTGACTTCTAGTTTCTGCTCTGGATTCCAATCCTCTCATCTCTGGACTTTCCTCTGGATTGTTGTACAGCATCCACAAAAGAAACGGATCCGTCCTTCAGCAAGACGTTGCTGTTATCAGTGTTGTCAAAAGAACAGTTCGAGTTGTGAGATGAGGAGGGCACCATGGGTATGATCTTGGAATTGACGCCGCTACTTATTTGTTGAGATGGCGGTATTTGTAGTTTGGAAGTGGGCAACGAATTCAATATTTTGAGCTGGTTAGCCATTGGCTGCTGATCATCATATTGGAGAATATCCTCAGGAGTTAGCTTGATTGTGGTTGACGATCTTCTTAACATGATTGAGTTAACAGCAGTCACAAATAGTAATGTTGATAAAGGCGTGAAACGTTTAAAGTACCAACCTAGTTTGCAAGTCAAGGCAAATTGTGATTCTAATCAAAAAAATCTCTTGATATTCAATCGAGTCGGGGCTTTGTTTGATCCGTATTATCCATTTTATTACCTTTTTACGCACCCCAGTCGTAATTTATTAACAATCCGATCCAACTACCTACCCTTGCTCCGGTTTAATTAGTTCACTAAGGTTATTATAATAATAATAATAATAATAATAATAATTACGATAATAATAACGGTAGCGATAATGGTAGTGGCATTACGCAGCACGATCTTGTTCTTCCTGTATCTAGTTATTTTCAGAGATATTGCAAAACACCTGATCCTCTTCGCCCTTGAGTGAAGTTAGCGGGCAGATCAACTACAGTGGCTGATTGAATTGCTAGACTTTGGTATCTAGAATCACACTAATCAGATGTTTCAATCTGCATACAAAGTTACTTCAAGATTGAACGTGAATTGAAAAACATTAACTATAAAACATAAAGAAAACCCCAGGTAACACCATCAAAAAGCAAAAGAGTTTGAAATAATACACCATTTCTTATAGGTAACACTAACTACAGAATGTTATGGAACATAGACGCCAATAGCCACGCTACCTAGCTCCTGAATAAAGCATCTGAATGTTCAATATGAGATATTGAAGGTTGGCGCTTATTGTATGGAGACTGAGCGCCAACGGTTGAATCAGATGCACCGCTACTATTATCCTTTGCAGATCCCATATTGAAATGATCTTGCGCGTTGGAGGTGTCCTCCTCTGTTCCATAGATTTCTTCCTCACTAAGCAACTTTTTCATCGAACAGATGGATCTGAACTTGTTCCTTATTTCGATCAACTTGGCCAACTTTTTCTCGTTCTCATGGAACTTGGTCATCTCTTTCCCTATCAACTCCAAACCAGTGTTCTCATCTTCCAACGTCAACTCAGCCTTGCTGAAGTAATCTTTGGATATCTTCAAAATCTTGGTGTATGCTAATAGGTAGTGATACTCGACAAAAGTGTATTCGTAGGAGAATTTCTGGCGGTAAAGCTTAAATTCTGGCGAGTTCAAGAACTGGGTATTAATTGCTGTGTTCTTATCGTTGACCAACTGGTCGAAGAACTCAATGGTTGCGTCCGTGGACTTTTCACACACCATGTTCAACTTTGCAGCTTGCACCGGATACTTTAAACACAAGTTGTCGTATTTGTTCTGGTTTTTGGTGAACACTCGTTCGTAATAGTTGATGTTGGGACAAGACTTATCATCTATGTTTGTCATAGACAAATTTGGATGCACTATGAACAATGAGGCCATATTGTGAATTCTTTTTTTTATGGAATCAATTATATCACTATATCGTACAGTAAGACGTTCTAAATCTCGCAATGCTCAACTTTACAAGATTATAATTGCTTAGATTAGCCGGAGGGAAATTACCACATATATATACCTTATGGAATCATATAGTAAATTCTGAGCAACCCAGGGCCCGGCCAGGACGTGTTGGAGCCAGTTCTTCCCTTATTGTGCGGTATCCCGAATTCAGCCCTGCCCCGAATCGTTCATACCAACCATATCAATTGTAACGTGATTGAGGCATCCTCTTCAATTTCCGCCTCAGCATCGTCATCTTCTCCATTAAATTAACTAACATATCACGATGTCTCTAAAGGGAGAAAGCTTGGTGTTTTTTCGAAGATTGAGACCACATTCGAACACAACGGGACCATTTGCGCTGTTCTGACTGGCGACATGACGTAGTCAGCGTCTGGTTCCAGTAGGTAACTATGTGAAGATGATGCCATTGTGCGACGTCACTTGAATTGTCTCTAGCGAGATAACCTGGGAAGACTGGGTAGCAAAAATAAAAAAATGCTAAAAAATTAGCCCGACGCGGGGGTCGAACCCGCAACCTTTTGATGTCTTGTTTAAGAGTCAAACGCTCTACCGATTGAGCTAGCCAGGCTTAGATGTTCTTTATTATGTCTGGATCATAAATGTTGAGTTGCTGTCCGCAAGAGAATAGGCCTGGAAGAAGAAAGATGGAGGAATCTAAACACTTGATCAGGCCAAAGTCAGACTCTATGATGCCCGAAAAAAGGTATGGGAGATTTCAAACCTCCTCTCCTCGGAAATTTGTAGTAACTTATCGATGCTTGCGGCAAGTGAAGGGAGAAATCGTCTAGATACTAACTTGTCCCAAGCTTTGGCTGGAAGTGTGGTCATTGGCTCATATGATGTAAAAGTATACACTGAGTTTGTTGGTTGTGGTGAACTGTCATAATTATCATAGGCGGGGTTGTGTGTGACTGATTCACTTATTGAAAAGTTCGAGCGATTGGAGAAATATTGAAGACACCAATCAAAGAGTGACTCCGAGGAGGCTGCCTTGTTTTCAGACAGAACTATGTTCCTGTGATTGACACAAGAATGGTGTATATGTCACACTGAACACGAGTATTTCATGGCGTGTGAACGCATACCAATTGAGGGAAACTGCCAGCTAACCCTTTTCGTGTTAACAAAAACTATTGATAGTCAGGGACAGTTTGTCGTAGATACTATTTAGTAAAATAGAAATTGACGTTTTTTTGTAAGTTCCAAAAATTACGTGTTGCTCTCCCACAGAAGAGGAATTACTCCCTGGTTATCAACTTAACGGGTTTACTATCAAGTTTTCTATAACATCTAAACAACTATTTCGTAAGTATTGTCTCACGTGCAGAATCAAATTGCTACGATATCAGCACCACACTGTAATATGGAGCCTAGAATATTCCTACCCACTTCGTGAAATGACTAGCCTGGAATTATTTCTGGCATCCCACCGTACACAATCTTAGATGTTTGGCATCTCTTCTGATGGTGAGCTTTTGAGCTTGCAACAAGCTCCAGACTTCGGGAAACTCCTTACAGAAAGTCTTGAAATATGCAGAAAAGCTACCATAGCTAGCAGCAATTCACAAGAGCCATCAATGTCTTTTATCAGTAACAATACACAGCTGGAGCGACGATATCTGAAAGAAAGCATGTTACGAAAGATATTTGCAGCCACTTGTTGCAAAATAAAGCTATACAGATCATCGACCCGGGTAACATAAAATTTAATTTTCAAAAAAAAAATTATTATAGTATATAAATTTCTTATATAGAACTGCATATAACAACAGTTTTTTCTTCAAAATATAACTTTTCGTCACCAATTTTGCAAAAATAAGATAGATATTGAACCATATGAACCAGAGTAAGAGTATTGACATTATATTATATTGAAAATGCTGAAAAATGAATTATCGTCCAATTGGGCAGCGTTGAAAAGTAAGATAAAGCCAGAGAAGCTGGTGAAGAGAATAACGAAATCAACCATAAAAAGTGAAGTGAAGAAGAATACAAACTTAAAAAAGAAAATAATAAAGAGGGTGGATACAGAAGAAACTATAATACAGGAAGCAGTGATGGATAGCCCAACTTTTTCATTGATCCCACAGGGAGCTGAGTCTCGAAGAACCGAAATTGGAAAATATTTAGCGATGGATTGTGAATTCGTTGGTGTTGGGCCCGAAGGTAAGGAGTCAGCTCTAGCTAGAGTGTCAATAGTCAATTTCTATGGGCATATAGTTTTTGATTCATTTGTAAAGCCGAAAGAAAGAGTGGTTGACTGGAGAACTTGGGTTAGTGGTGTTACTCCCAAGCACATGAAGGAAGCGATAACTTTTGAAGAAGCGCAAAATAAAACAGCTGAATTATTGAAAAATAGAATTTTAGTAGGCCATGCCATACAGCATGATTTGGATGCATTGTTCTTATCGCATCCAAAATACTTAATCAGAGACACATCAAAACATGCACCTTTTAGAAAGTTATCGAATGGCAAAACTCCTGGTTTAAAGAAATTAACTAAAGAAATATTAAACATGGATATCCAAGGTGCCGAACACTCGTCTGTTGAAGATGCTAGAGCCACAATGCTTCTATATCGTCAGCACAAAAACGAATTTGAAAAGCTGCTTCGCAAATTCAATACTGCAGCTACATAGACCATTATAATAAACATTTGTATAAACGTCGGATTGAAAACTGTAAAAACTAAAATTGTAACCCCTAATTCAATAACAAAAACAAGATAAAAAATCAAACATACAAACTTGGAACTCAAAAATTGAAAAAATTAAATCAAGTGAATAAAAGTATGTGGTACGAAGAAAGAAAACTCTAAACTCAATAAATAAGCATTAATATTAAAAATACACTTGGAAAAATTTTACTCCATCGAAATTCTCGCGAGATTATTCTGTTTCAACAAAAGAGGAAACGACTCTTGCCAAAATTTCCTTAACTAATTTGCTTCTCTTGGAACTTGTTGTGGCATCATAATTTTGACTTTTGATAAGGTTGAGACTTCTGATTCCTGCAACTTTATGATCATCTAATATCTGGTTGGCAATCTTACCATATTCATACAATTTGGAGAAATGTGGAGAAAGAGAAGTGTCAGTGACGATATCATAAGCAATAGTCAAAAGTGGTAAAGAATTTGAAGTTGCACAAATTTGTCTCAAAAATTCACGCACATCTGGATAAACTAAAAATCTCAAACGTGAATTGGCAGCGATAATATAACGGTATACCAACAAATAACGAAGACGTGAATTTTCATCAGAAGCGTTTGAAACAAAATAGAGGGAAGCCTGCAATAAAACAGAAATAGCCTCGTACGAACCGCCAACGAAAAAATCCAATACCACCTTAGGAATTCTGACTCTGTCATCCAACTGAATATAATCTTTCTCTTTGAATCCAATCTGCTTCAAGTAAGATTCCAATTCCTCATCGGTAGTAGACAAAATGAAAATGAAAGCCAAGTAACCAAAACAACTTACTTTGATTTCTCCTAAGCCTGATTCTACTTTCTTGGCTTCGTTTTTGTATCTGATCTCAAAACAGTTCTTGAGCACTTCAAAGGATATGTGCTTCGTATGAGGTAAATGAAGACCTTTGGTAATGACATACAATAAACTTGAGTCAATATTACTTTCCGATACATTGAATCCGTGAGACTCTTCCAATGTAACAATCGTTTTGCCAAACATGTATCTCTCTCCGACTAAAGCATCTATCAAAGTTCCATCTAAAAAGCGATCATATTTGCTCATAGTTGATAACGTACGACCAAGAAATTGCAAAGCACCCTGGTACAGAATAACATTATCTACTTGTGCCATCGAGAAAGCAACCCAAAATAGCTTGGTGAAAAAAATTGAGCTAGGTTCTAACCCTTCAACAAGTCTACTTAATGAGTAGACAGAAGAAATCGCAATCTTCAATGTTCTTGGGTCTGACATATCTTGTTCAGCGACTTCAGAGGCAATTTTGATAATTCTGGAAGCTAAAGTATCACTAGCTCCCGATTTCGTCAAAAAACCTAAGATCAACAATGATCTCGATTGTAAAATAGATTCTTCCCTGAACACAGCATCAACAACATAAGCATTCCATCTGACTCTCCATATTGACCTGCTATTAGCGTCACCAATTATTCCTATAAAGTTTATCAATATTTCGCAAAAAATTTCCAAACCTGTTACTTGATTAGATAAATGTGTACCATCAATATTTCCAGAGAGGCTATCATCGGAATCTCTGTTCAACCCAAACAACATATTTGCTCTTTGACCACAAACTTGTTTTACTGCACTCATAATCATTTCCCTTTGTGAATCACTCACATTATCCTTAGACAAAAATGAGTGCATAACATTAATTAATAATTTTTGTAAATTGGCACGAAGCTCTAGTGGACCTGTATCAAGGAAAACAGTAACAATGAAAAGGATATCGGGTAAAAACATTTCTGCAAAAATAATGGAATTGAAAAATAGCGAGGAACAAATTTTAATCAATACGGTGATTTCAACCCAGCTTCCATGTGCCACCATTGATGACTCTCCTTCACTTTTTGGAATATGAATGATTTCTCTCAATCTGTAAACAACTTGGCCGCAAATTTCAACTGTAGGAGTAAGTGATATCAATGAAATTATTTCGTCCCAATCTGATCCTTCTGCTCTTCTATCAATTGCAACAGTGACAATCTCGTCAAGTAACACAGAACTTATACGATCCTCCAAGCATAACTTGTTCCATATGATGGTGTTGAATGATGGCAATAAATCACGATCGAGCAAAGATATCTTGCAGAACATTCCAATCAATTCTGAAGTTCTTTCAGGACCACCTTCTTCATCAGCAGCAAAAACATATTCATAGATATTACCAATCCATGGTGAGATATACATGATGGCGCTCAACTTTTGCTCCTTGCTCAATTTCTCATAGCAAGTGAAAAAACCTTTTATAAATTCATAAGTAGTTGAAGCATATTTCTTTGACAAGATTTCAGAAACTTTTATGACAAAAAAAGCATTATCACGAGGAAAAGTAGCGCTTACAACACTTTCAATACCCCCACCCAATTTCAAATCAAGACATCTACTCAAAGAACCCAAAAGTCTAAAGGCAGCTGCACGGATAGTATCGTCATCTGATATCAAACCGCTAAAGTCAAGGTTAACAAGCTCGCCCATCCAGTTTTCAAAATTCATCATACCCTCGTTGTCAACATCATCTTCATCATACTCATTTTGAGATAATCTTGAGCTGGCAAAATAAATTGTTCTCATAATTTCTATTTTCTTTTTGGATGTTAACACAATCCTTTTTGAACCAAAAACCATAAATGACAACTCATTTGGAACGCCGATGTAGTCTGAAATTTCAGCATTAGTTATATCCGAAATAGGATAAATATCAACTAGTCTTAATCCTTTGAGCAGATTTCCTATTTTTACTTTGGAAGCATTATTGAAAATTATTTGAACATACTGGCTACCAACCTTAACAGTGACAGGAATAAAACGATGTTGCTCAGGTTGGTACAAACTGACATCGTTGAAAATAACTCTAGAGTCTTTCAACACTTTATTGGAGTAATCACACAAGCTCAATTGACTCAACAATCTAGGATCATCACCAGCCGAGTAAAAGTTAATCTCTGTTGTACGAGTATCATACAACCTTGCAAAGGTAGCTACTTTTATAGCTTCGATAATGTATGGATACAAAACCTGGGACACATTATAGTAATAGATCTTTGTACAATTTTTCCCAACATCTGGTGCATGTACAGAGAGAACCCTAATAATATCAGAAACCATTCCGTAATCCCAATTGAAACCTGTACAATCAATAACATAATAATATTTCGCTTCCCAGAATTTGCAGGCAATTTGGAGAATTCTGAATGCGACAAGTTCCGCATCAGCCTTGATCACTTGCGCGTAATACATATTGATGATTACCATTGGGTTACCATCTTTTGATATTGAACTTTGCACAATAGGAATATCCATGTAGGTTTCGATATCGCCTTTCATGTACTTACTCATGAATTCATACAATTGATTACCAACCTCTGGTACATTTTTGAGCATAACGGGAAGTTCAGATCCAAAAGTACCCTTGGGTTGACCTAGTTTTGATAACAATGAGTCAACTTCAGAGAAAACTTGCATTCTCTCTTCATCAGCCCATTCCTCAGTAGCTAGGTAATTTCTTCTCACTTCTAACCAGTAGCGGTAAAGAAATCTGTGCAAAAATTGAACATCTGCTACAGGAGTTTCTTCAACAGCTGATGAAAACTCAAAATTTGGATCTATCTTTGCCAAAGACCCAAGAAAAACAAACAATTTGTCATTTAATTCGTTCAACTTACTCATCTGCGAGACCAATAAAGGCCACTTTAAAGAAGAAAGAGATCCATTTGCCATGTTTTGGATCACTTTGGCAAGTTGTATCAAAGACCGTTTCAAACGACGATCCGGAAGCTCAGTTACTATCCCAGCAGTTTCTGGATTAACAATACACGGACAATAAAATCTCAAAAACATAAATGAACCCACTGCAATGGTTGCAGAATTCGGAAACTTTTCTTTGACAGTTTCATATATACGGGAACAGATAAATTTGAATTCTAATGGAACAGAATCCGAAGACAGAGTGATTGTTTCAACAATTTCGGTCAAATAAGACAAGAAAAGACTTAAATTTCTTTCAGATCCCTCTTCTCCAACGGACAATTTTTCAACCTCGAAAAAATCTTCATTGTTATATAACTTATCAATAATTGGACCTAAAACTAGATGCAAATATTTATTACCATGCTTATTGGCAAATAAAGCCAACATTCTTGTGGTAACACTATTTCTTCTCAAGATGTCAACAGAACGGGTTACTTGATTAATCTCAGTTCTGATCAAAACACCGAATATATCTTTCATATTACCATAGTATCCAAACAATGACAAAAGAGATGAAGCGAGGGGGTCTACTTCAGCGGTAGGTGATGCAGCTGCCACAGCGATACTGAAATCAGGATTGCCCGCCAAAACCTTGCAAAGTTCGTAAGAAACAGAGTCTATGGTATGATCATCTGACAATTCATCAATGTTTGATGCCGACAAACCATCAACAATATTTGCAAAAACTTGGATGATAGCGACTCTTATCTTATGATCTTCACTTATACCAAGTGGTAAAGCGTACTTCAAACCCACTTCAACATTAGATTTTAACAAATTTGTCAAACACAATATTATGTTGTCCGTAATCACTGAAACTTTGTGTCTTGAAATGGTGTCAACACTTTGCACGAATGAAGAGCTGAATTTTTCCAAAATTCTATAGAATAAGGAAAAGTAGTTGGCAAAAACCATATCTTTTGACCTTTTCAATTCTTTTTCATTTATGGCCTGTGATGCTTCTAAAGGTAACCCTTCTAACAAAAGAGACAAACACTTTGAACTTTCAACGGCTAGATCTAGCTGCATGTAACTTATACCATTCGACTTAGAGTCAGTGAGCTTTTTGACTGATAGTTTCTCAAATTTGGATGCCAAAATATTAGGCTGTGTGTCATTTTGTTCAGACTCAGGGAACACCGCCTTTTCTAACCAATCTGATGCAATTCTTCCATTTGTATTTTTCATTCTCAAAGCACCTTGGAACCCTGTTTCATTTTTCCTTGACTCCAAAATTACTCCCAATTTGCAAAATCTTATTTTGAGCTTCAACACGTTCAAACTGTCATCTAATTTCTTGACAATTGAGTAAATCGTTTTACAGGGCTGGTAATAATTATGGAGCATCAAAAAAACATCATGGGCATCACCTTCAGCCAATGAACAGATAACAGCAACAACCTGTTCGATCAATAACAAATCAGCATTGGAAATTTCATTCTTTGATTTTATTGATTCGGCCAAATCAGTCAATTCGTCAACAACGATACTGCAAGCTGAAGGGTGAATCTCATTGGACAAGATGTCTTTAGCAGATTCTCTAGTGATAAGATCGTCTGAACACAATAGCTGAACATTCTTATTAACAAATATCTTAATTTGAAGAATCACAGCATCCAGAGAAATCCCATTTACTTGCTCACCGGCTAAGAAGCACCCACAAACAGACGCTAAAAAACCACTGTAATTACGAAATTCAACTATTTCAGTGTGATCAAGTTCATCTTTCTCTGACAAATCTGACCATCTTTTATAGATGTATTCCCATGTTTCGATAACACCTTTTGTGGGTTTGACAGATTTCAACATCTTTCTTAATTTCTTGTGCAAAGCCACCAATCCAGTAACAATATGAGAATCGTCATTGATTAAATAAAAAAGGTCCACAGTACCTCGATTGAAGCAACTTTCACGATGATTACTTTCTAACTCGCGTTCTTTGAGGAAAATGGAGATACCTTTTTTGGTTAATCGGTACATATCAATATCTGGTGCACAAAGCGCGATTAAGAAAGTCCTTTCAACAGCACTCAAAATGTAATTACACCTACCATCATGACAAGTAAATTGGGAAATGATACCGTCAGAATTTGAATATTTTGAAACCATTTCATAACGACGCTCAAAAAATGTCACTAAAAATGTGTATAATTTTTTGAGATTGGCGTCTGTCAATGAGTGTTCAAGAAATGCATTACATAAACTCAACACTATGTGTCCACTGCCAGCAAAACTTTTGGCGATATACTCCACGGATTGATCTTTGAATTCCTCATCCATCATTCTCATGGAGAAATGGGCAGCAGCATCTGGCAATTTGGTATCCAAATCACAGAACGCGATAGACAAAGGAACAATAAGATCCTTCACATTATCACTAAGTCTGTCATAATATTCTTTGATTGGTGTCTGTTTTCTTTCCAACTCGTCACTGAAAAATATGTAGGGACAGGATGAGAAAATTAATAATATATTTGTCACAACTTCTCTAGAGTAATATTTCGGATCATTACTCTTCTTGTAAAAACTCGTATTTATCTCAAGGCCTAGCTTGGTAGTTTTATTATGTTTAAGTTTGATTTTGCGGGAGTCTGATTTTGATGAGTTACTTCCATCTGTTGAACTCGAATCAATTGAAACTTTATAATTATGATTGAATGGGGAGTTGGTTATGGATGAATCTGAGATTTCTTGAGGCTTATTGAGAATCGAAGTTTTTGTAGGACCAGCGGTCAAAAAAGCAGAAGCAGGAGTCGAATAAGATGAAGCAGAAGTAGGAGTTTCAGCAGTAGGGGTAAATGAATCTGTGTTCTCCTTCAACATTTCACCCACAGTTTCTTCGACAGTGTGTGAAGCTCTATTCATAATAAGTTTGAAAGTGCTTGAAAGCTCAGACATGTAAATATCGAAATATTTCCTTGCACTAGGCATCTCACTGATAGCCCTGATAACGCTGATCGAGGAGCTGATCATTTTGATGTCATTCTGGTTCTTCTTGATGAAATCAACAATTTCTCGCAAACAAACTTCAGGTTTCAAAATCGTGGCTGAACAGTAAAAATTGATTCTTAACTCTGTCATCAACTTCAATTCATATTCGCGTCCTTTTGGTATTGCAGTACTTAAATGGCTTCTCATTGCTCTATAAATCGAGTCAAAATGAGCCATGCAAAATCTAACCAAGGGGTGATTCGGATCCAATGGATGAAGAGCAGCTGCAAAACTATACAATGACACAATGCATTCGAAGTCTTCCGCTTTTTCAGATGCAGTTGGACTCTTCGTAATATGATGGATGAATTTTTGTTTTTTGTTGAAACTCGATTTTAATTTGTTTGTTTTGAGTAAAGACTGCTCAAGGACTTTTGGGACACACGCTATGAGAACTGATAACACTCTGTAGGTAGCTCTGCTATATTTAGTGCCTTCGAACTGGGAGTATATGTAATCTATGAAGGCATCCATTTCTGTTAGCAATCTTTCACTTGTGGAACTTGCTTGTAAATACAAAGCTGGTCTAGCTAACAAACATTGCTCGATACCAGATGCAAAAAAGGACAATATCAATTGCTGATACAAATTCCTTTTGATATATCCAAAAGACGGCCATATATCTTTTAAATACTCATAGAATATATCTTCATCAAGATAAACGAACGCCAACAATTGAGAAGTAGCTATCAATTGATGTTCTTTATGAGAAGCTATTTTCAATTGGCGCAAATTGCTCATGACAAATTCCTTGTATTCATTTGGATTCGATGCAGCGAAATACCTTAATATCAAATTACAACTATAATCAATACTATCAATCAAAGGCTTGTGAGGATGAGGTTTCGATTGGTAGGCCGTTTCATTGATAATGCATATTTCCTTTTCGATTGCTACGTCTGGTTTCAAGAAGGTCAAAATCTTGATGGCTCTTATTGCAATCAGCACTTCTATCTGCTGTGGTTGTATGGTGTGATATGTAATTTTGGTGGTCCTGTCGTCGCCGTCTGAGATGTTTGAATCCGAGAAATAATCCTTAGACGTTGAAGGGAACTTTCCTGGTTCTTGGTGATTCCAATTGGTTTCCGTAAGATCTGACAACAATTTCACCATCACAAGAATGGATCTCAATGATAACTCAGATTTGAGAGGTGTTGATAACAAATCGTCATTCTAAAAGGTACTGTTAGTAATTCCAATCTTGGACGACGAGGTGGTGCGATGTTCCCTATCGTGAAATTAACACGAGCCCCATAATACACATACTTTATGGATCTCCTCCAAAATGTCACACGAACAGGCTATTATGTCTTTGATCAAAGTTATGGCGCTTCCCGTCAATGGGTATCTACTGGCAAGGAAGAAAGGATCCATCTCCACTTGAGCAACAGTATAACCTGTTTGAATTGGTAACAACGAAGCTATTCTTTTATACACAGAGGAAACAAGACTTGGCTCAGGATCCGAATTGGAACCCTTGAGAGACATCTTGAATATCAATTGTTAACAAGTTAGCTGAGCGTCGATATTAGATGGATGGTGATATATTTCAATTTTTAAGGAAGGAATAAATTAAATTAAATCAAATAACTTTTCATAACAAGCAAGCTAAAACAAGTTAAACACTTTTAATAAACGGTTTTTCTCTTTTCTTAACGGTCTGCCATGACACGACCGCCTTATAGCCTCTGATTACCTATTTAGGTAATATATGCTACAGACCAGGTATTGCTTTGCTAGGTTGTTTCACTATAACCAGCTCAATGAACTTGCTTTACACCTGGATCTTGTGAGGTCAGAGATGTATCAAAGGGCTGCTACCAGGCGACGTGGCGAGAGTTTAATTGGGCCAGAAGCGTTTTGATATCCAGAAGACAAAGGCTCAACAATAGAAAGGGGAGGTCTGGTGCAGCACAAGCACATTTTAGTATACAACAGCCTAACTATATATTGTGAAAACGGCCCTCAACTTTCTTTTTCTCTGACACCAGCGCTAGCTATGGGACTCAAAGACTTGGAGTGTGATTTAGCATGCTGTCCCGTTAGTGGAAAAATGGTGATATTCCCAATTCTGAGCTATGTGATGAATCGGGTGTGCTGTTCCATGGCATTCCTGCAACCACAGATAAGGCTGGGGAGCTGGATGATACTTGTCCAGAAACTCTACCGCTTCTCGAGATGGGATTACAGGTACAGGACTATTTGCTCAGGAATGTAGAATCCAGCGTACGGTGAATGGAAAACTTGAAAATTATATCAGCAATAACTCAGAATATGAAGGTTGAACAAAATCTGTTGGCTACACAACTCTTCCTAGCGCACTAACTAATAAGCTAGCGTGAAGGCGATTGGTGTGTACTAGTTACATGCCATACTGGACCAGATTGATATAATTGCCCAATACAATTTCTGTACGATACATTAGTGCTGTGGCCTAACAGTCTCTTGCACTCACCACGGCCTGTGAGCTCCACACACGAAACGCCCACAAAGAGGTAGCAACCAAGGAGGATCGGGGACGATACGTTGTTAGGCTGGTAAATCTCACCTTTGAGGCAAGAGTGAGATACTCAATTGTTATATAAGCAGTTACGGAGATAGTGTAATAGTATTGAAATGTCACACCATAGGGTATTATCATCGCAGAACTTGGAATATTATGATTCTAGCCTTGATAGACCCGAAGTCACCTGGTTGTGGGTTCGTCCCTGAGCTATTGTCGTTTTTGCCTGGACCCGCTCTGGAATATCAAATTGAGGTGTATAAAAGATGACTACAACTCAAGAATACAAGTTAACATCACTAATTTCACCTATGAACAAAACATTTCATTTTTGATACTAAAGTCGAAAAAACAAGTACATTTTTGAAAACAACATTGAGATTCATTGTAGATGATTGTTCTAACGCTACACTACACATAAACCCCCATTAAAATATTTATTTTTTAAATCAAGCTAAATTTTTTAAAAAGCAAGTTTGGTAAAAAACCATTTGTTTTGACCAGTCTTGTGTCTTTCTTCAAAAGCTTTCTTAACAATTTTTTTGGTTTCTTCACGTTTGGAAGGTTCTTGTAAAGATTCAGCAGTGACGGTGGTTTTAACAGCTTCGATATCTAAGGTGTATCTAGTTGGCATTAAATGGTTGTAGTTAACTAATTTAACGAATGGCTTGATCTTGGTTCTTTTAGCAATTTTCTTTGGACCTAAGTTCTTGGTAACCTTTAATGGGAAACGTTCAATACCAGCAACAACGGCGTGAGGGAATGGGTGTGATTTGGTACCATCGTCATGAGTTTTAACGATGACGACTTTCTTACCAGCGTAACGACCACGAACGACAATAGCTAGAAGAATGTTAGTAAGTTGCCCCCTTTAGTCAAGGAAATGTACAGAAATATCATCTTGTTAGGCCATCAATGGAAGCGAGAAGTTGAAAATTTGTTACTGTTGACATTGCAGTGAAAAGTTTGTTTCTTAATGACACCCTAGATGTGATTTTACATCCACGGTCAGTTACTCATTTTTAACACTTGAACTTAGCGTTATAGAGTATCAACTGCCTCAAACACTTCTCAATTTAAACACCAAAGAACTAGAGAGCTTGGGATTTGAATATTTTTGAACCTCTAACAATTTCAATCAACAGTTCTTCAAACAGTCTCTCTTCCATAATAACGAACAATCTTGCTTCTAATGCAATAGATGGTCCATTTACACTTCAATATCATCATAGATACATACCAACTTTGCCTGATTTGATGAATTTAGCCATTTTTGTGTTGTTGTATTATATAACTTTCAAACTCATGTCCAACAAAATTATTATATTAGTTTTGACTTAATTTTCCTACACTGGAGATGGTGGTTAGTCCAGAGCTTCAGTGCAAAGCCGTCCTGTCTCCAGTCGACCTGCGTGGGTTACAATTTTTCGGTGAAAAAAAAAACCAGTCTCATTGTAACGCAGAGAAGTTTTTCAATTGTGTATTTATCAGTCCAAGCGTGACTGCTTTTTTGAAATTGGCGGTAAGTGCACCACCATATAAGGAAAGAAAGACCAGTGCGATACTACACCATAGCCAAAGTCCCATTGTCATACTCGACGAGAACCTCAGATAAAGACAGTGGGTAGTCGCAACAAAAGTTGGTGGTGTTATCAAGGCGATGTCGTCTACAAAGACTATCCATTGAAGTCTAACTATGAAATACAGTTGAAGTAGAAAAAAGAGAAACAATGAGGAAAGTTGATGATATAGTATATAGTATTGAAATGAACAATAATAATGTAATACAGTAAATCGAAAAAAGCTCTTATGAACCAGGTAAAATTCATAAATGACAATTTTTAATCTTTCAATATTTTTGCACCGAATAGCTGGTGAAGTTTACAAATGGATCATGGTGAGGTGGGATGGACGATGATATCGATGCTTCTTCTCACTTATTTCTGCTTCGCGACAAAAGCTTGGAATTCAAGCTTGTGACCACCTTGGGTGCAGAGGTCTTGGGCGAGCCTGGATATGAAGACCTAGAGTTATCTTTTTTGGTAAAACTAGATCTCTTGTTGTCTGTCATTGGTTTGGTGCCATTGTTGACCGCCAACTTTGCTGCAACCAAATCGCCATTAGAGGTTGGTAAACCATTTATGCCCAAAACTGATTTAACCGTTGATTTTGTGCTTGTAGCAGAGTTAGGCGTGCTCTTCACTGCCTTTGCTTTAGCCGATATCGATTTGGGACGCAAGCGACTCATTAACAAACTCTCCCTATTCTTTTTTTCATTCAAAATGGGCGATGATTGGATGACAGGTGAGTGGGAAGAACCTACACTGTTTTTAGAGCCCCCGGTGTAATCATCGTGTCTCTGGTATGCAGAAGTTAAAGAGGGAGACTCCAAAAGCCCTGAAGATTTATATTCGAACGCACTTAAAGTTGAGCCACTTGAAAGATTGAAGTCACTTTCATCTGCTACTGCTAACTTTGCTCTTCTCTCTATTTCCGATAATTTGGAATGAGCTAAAGAATCAATCCATTTATTCAATTCAGGCCTTTCAACTTCAAATACAAAACTTGTGTAAGACGACTCAATTGCAAAAATTCCTGTGCTTGGAATCAATTTTCCATTTCCTCTTTTATCACTCACCACTTCTTTGAACTTGACAAATGGATAGCTGGTGTTGATTTCGATAGCAACACCAAACTCATCTCCTCTCTTCTCCATCAATAACACTCTACCAAAAGTAGTGATTATTGTTGTTCTTTCCTTTTGAATTTCATTAACATTGTTGCTGTTGTTGTTGTTATTGTAATGCGAGTTATTGTAACTGTTAGAAACAAAAAATTTTTTAAATTTTTCTGAAGTGGTAGCAGGTTGATCAGACTCCTCCTTTTTAGTGGTGTCTTCTTCTTGCTCGAAAACTTTAATTGCGTCTTGCTCTTGAATTTTATCATCACTATTATCAGAACTGGATCCTAAAACTCCATTTCTTCTGAGACCACTTTTACCAGATGCTGCCTGAGACAAAAGACTCGATTGTTTGACAACTCTGCCGCTTGAGAAGTTGAAACCCAACGGGGCATCCGAAATCAACCCCTTATACTTCTTCTCGAAAGATTCTGTTAATGTCTTGGAAACTAAAAGTTTCCCTAATTTGAGAACCCTTTCGTCAGGATGAATAAGAAACCTACTCCATGCCAAATCTAATGTCGACATGGTGGGAACGTTAACTGCCTTATACTTGACGAAATCAGAACTTCTTGAGGAAGGAATTGTTGGACTTGGAGTGACAACTGGTCTCGAGATCTTAGTTCCAGAGATAACGTCAGCGGATCTTGGAGTCTTTGGTCTTTTAGCGCTTTTTGGGGTTGAAACGATTTGATTGGGAGAAATAGATGCTGCACCGCTGTCATTATTTTCTGCCTCCAACTTTTCTCGTTCACGTTCTTTTTCCTTTTCTCTTTTGATGTTGTTTTCCGTTATTATATCTGCTGGATTTCTAGATAATGCAAACGCTGCGGCCGTTGCAGCGTTAAACGGTTTGATTGAACCTGATGATGGAACTCTACTAGAAGCGGGACTTTCACTAGCAGGTGTACTTGGATTTGAATCCAAATTTGGTGATGAGTTATTTGGATTGGTTGTCATTCTTTTCGTGTTTGTCGCTCTCAATTTCAGCTGTTGTGATGAAGCTATTGATGGGCTCGAAATTGCACGCTTTGATAGTTCGGGTGCTTTCATCATTGCTTTAGCATTCATTTTATACGGACCAAGCTCAGGTGGCTTTGCTTCCCAAATTGAGTCATGATCATCCCAATTAACCGATTGGTAAAAGAAGTGACTTTGAATTTTGATTATCGAAGCTCTCCTTTTAGGGTCAGTCACCAATATCTGTTTGATCAAATCTCTGATCGTCATTGGAAAGCCCGCACTAAACGCATACTGTAATTTTGAGATTTTTTGAAATGTTAGGTATTCGTTAGGAGCTTTGAATGGTGGTTTTCCAGCAATCATCTGATATATAATACACCCATACGCCCAAATATCGGAAGCTTTACCACAATATTTGCGATCTAATAATTCAGGAGAGACATATTCAGCTGTACCAACAAAAGAGGTTGCCTTGACATCACGGGGGTAATCGCCATCATCTAATTTATCCAAAAGTTTAGCTGTCCCAAAATCTGTGATTTGAATTCTGAATTTTTCATCGATCAAAATGTTTTCGGGTTTAATATCTCTATGAACAATACCGTTATCGTGCATGAATTTGATTGCATCCAATAGTTGAGCACCGTAATACTTCACACACTCCTCATTCAATGTGTTATATTTTTTTATCAATGCTAGTAATTCACCATTTGGAGCATAATCTAAAACAAAATAGAGACTTTGTTTATCTTGAAATGTAAAAAACAAGTGAATGATACCGTTTCGTTTACCCAATCTGTTCAATGAGTTTTTTTCAATGTTGACATATTTGACTTTCTTTTCTTTGATAATGTGTCTTTTATCCAACACTTTGATGGCATACTTTTTCTTGGTATGTTTGTCAGTTGCTAAAACAACAGTCGAGTAAGAGCCATCACCTAATGTTGCACCGAAATCAAAATCAGTAACGGTACGCCTCACTATTTGGATTTTGGAGTTGCCCTCACTATCAGTGTCAGTTTTGATGATTTTTGCAGCACCATCTTCTATCCATTTCGAGTCTTCCGGGTTTCTAGGATTAGGTAAAACCAAGTCATTGTTTTGATCATCATCAATCAACAATAAACTTGAATTAGTCAAAGCCTTTTGGGTTTGTGGGACGTAGTTAGTATGCCCTTCTGATAGTGGTGTTTGAGGTAAACTTCGAACGTTCAGATCAGTGTTGTTTGAAGATAAATGTGAGGCTATATGAGTGTTTGGTAACTTGGAAGCATTGAAGATTTTATCAGAACTATTTGGATAATCAATATTAGAGTCAAGAGTGTCAGCTCTTCTGTTGTTATCTATGTTCTCGCTTTCCAAAATAGACTCCTCCGAAGAATGTAAATTTTGCTGAACTGGAGCAACAATCTTGAAATAACGTTTCGTAGTTGGCTCAAATTCTTCAGGATTAGAATTGGAATAACTCTTATAGATCTCGTTGATAGAATCCGACAAGTCTTTCAAATCTGCATCTGACTTACTTGTAAAGTTTGACATTGTTATTTTATTGTAATTTAGGAGGAAATTTCGACAATTGAATGCATTTGATGATTTTCAGAATGAGTTTATATCTATTTGAAGAAATTGAAAAATTTTGAGCACCTGAACAACACTCTTCTCTTCAGATAATATGTAGGAGATGATAATTGATGACTGTTTAGAATCAAAAATATTTTTGAAAGAAAAAAACCGAATGGAGAGGATAGGAGACTAACAAATTTAGCAACTAAGTGAATTTGCATCAACTGGTGCTAAAGGAAAGTAGATAAATAGTTCCAAATGAGATAACAATACTTGCACAGAAATAAAGTATACCTAGCTCTCTAGTTGATTGCTACAGAAAGTCACTGGAGCAAACACACTATTAGGCCGAGAAGAAGAGATTTGATGGAGAGGGTTGTTGTTGTTGTTTGTTGATTCTCCTGAATTGAGCAGTGCTTAGCAGGTTGCGAGCCATGCCGAGCTGCAATACATTTACGACCATAGTTTATCATCCTGTGTCGCCGGACGTAGTTTCATCTCTCTTTCTCATTTTCTGGTAAAGTTGTTAGAGAAATAGACTGCCATGTTGAAAGGACTCTCAATTTGGGTTAATTTGTGACTTTTTGGGCGCTTTTAATGTTTGCAAACTGACAGATATGAACGAATTGGTAGAACTTTTTATCCGAACCGACATGTTTTCGACTACTGTTTGATACTATTTTCAATGATTACAGACTGATGTTTAGCAAGGGTGGGCCGGAGAAACGCCTACGGTCTAGCAGCTCATCCAAGGTGATTACTGCTTATAACACAATTACCTGGAGCTCATTGAAATTATTACCGAAGAGTGTTCAGTTTGCTCGCTTGGGCGTGTGATAATGCAATTGCCGCTCAAAAAAGGTTCGGCGAAGGTCTTCCTGGATTTTGATGAGTGGATAGATGACTGAGAAATCTGGTAGCCAACTCAACCAGGTATTCTGTTTAGCTTTGGTTCAATTGGGTGAGTCTGGTCTGGCAGAGAAGACTATCGCTGCGACAAGAAGCCGTGATAAATTTCCAGGCCTATATATGTCGGAGTCAAGATGTCAGAATGGGTGAGAACTGGTTTTGTGTAATGAGAACATCAGGTCAAGAATCTCGATGTTCTGATGTTTCCTGTTGGACTTTACCTCAATATGTTATTCCCACTTCAATCAATCTCTGAATGAAGGTTTTAGTTCGCCAACTAGAGTGATCAGATGGTTAAATCATGCATAGTACCAACTTTAGCATTACTCCGTCAGTGATTGCACCTGATCTCTCTGATGTTAGACATCCAATGTTGGCTAATAGGTACCCACCACTATTTGCAAGAGCTCCCACTACCATAACTCTACGATCGCCTGGAACAGAATATACAATACACACCACGCTCAGTAATCCTCAATTCAGAAATCCATCTCCTATACCGTATATCCATGGAGCAGACTCAAGATCCGCTCACTCACATAGCTATCGCCAGGTTGCGTTTTACAGACGATTGATGAATGGGATAAGGCACATCGGGCGATCAGGAATTGGCCATAGAGAACGGAGAGAAGAGAGGCAAAGCGCACAAAGCGATCACAACCAGAGGAGCAATTTTGAGCGTCGTACCACAGGACCAGAAAGAGGCCGCGAGAGAACTAGGGAAAGAACCGGCGAAAGGCCATTGCGTTTGAGCTTCAGCCCGGTAAGATCTGAGTCGTTTGACTATTCAATTCCTAGATTTGCAACAGACCACCATTCAGATCTAGGAGTTGTACCTATAAGAAGAGATTCGGTACTAGAGAGAGAGCGGTCTTATAGAAGCTACAGGCATTTTCAAAACAGGGAATCCACAGATCTCTCCAGGACTAGGAGTCAAGCAGCTCCCATATCACCGATACTTAGCAACTACTCTACTTCACCATTGAATATGTCCCCAACAATATACTCCCCACCAAGGTCAATCGTATCGCCAGATGTAAGGTCAGACCGTTTCATCAGTTATGTTCAGACTCCAATCGTGCATCCAATTGATCCGATCTACAATAGAATTGTCATGGCTGATAGACCACCGCGATCTCCGGTAGCTTTTCAACATTCATCCATTAGAAGTCCCATATCACCATCACGTATTCCACAGGTAATCAGAAATTCAAACTCCCATTCACATGACGATCGGGTAGACTCCGCTGATAGCTCTTCTGGTAATTCGTCAAGCGCAAGCTTCTACAGTTTTGAGAACAACGATACACCAGAAGATAAATTGATTGGTTATCAAGAACGTAAAACGCCTCCAAACATCACACCCAGAGGTATGGAAATGCTAAAATTATTAGGTTTCAAAGATGGGAAGTTTAAAAATGTGGAAGAAGATAGGTCAAAGATAGATAATTATTTATCTTCATCTTCCAAGAGGCATCATGATACTATCAGTACCAAGAAGAAACTTAGTGGTGAACTAAATGATAGAAGTCATGATAAAGGTTTAAGAAAGAATGCAACTAGTGTCAAATATTCGCCGATTTCAAATACACCTTCACCTTACGAATTACCTACTTTATCGCCTCTATCTATTCCTTCTTTACCAATAAATTCGGGATATATCCGTGATGGGGGCTCTTGCCCAGATGATGTTTTTCAGCAACCATCACCTAATTACTCTGTCACATCTACGAATATCAATCTACCGGTTGAAATAACTGGAAAGGATTTCCAGGACTTATTGAAGCATGAATATAAACACAATAGATTGAAATCACCTCCTTCTGTGAACAACAGAATAGACATAGATTTTCCGTCATCACATTTATCGCACGATATTGACTCAGCTGGAGCAAGTGGCATGTCTACACATTTAGACAGCGACATCAATGCCCAACTTATATCTTTATATAATGTATCTTCAGGGAAAAACACATCTGTTCATAGTCCGCAAAGAATAAAAAGTCTGTATGCACATTATATAGATTTTGAAGATGATTATTCGGATCATACTTGAAAGGTATAATCAACAATGTTATTTTGATGTTTGACTTATAGTAGTCCATACGATTTGCAACACTTTGTGTTTCGCACTCGTTTCTGTAAATCGTCTTTGTTGAAGAATGAGTAATTATGAAACCGGGAAAAAAAGTATATTAGTTTATTATCAGAAATTGACATTACAATACATTCAAACTCATAGCGAGATTGTCGAAAATGAGTGAAGAGTTGAATCAGAAAGTCTCCGATATAAATCTCAAAACTGAGCAAAAAATTACTCCATGGGAGGTGGAAGGAGCTGTTGTTGATGGCGAAGCACAAGGCATAGATTATGAAAAATTAATCAAACAATTTGGTACCAGACCTATCACATCTGACACATTATCCAGATTCAAAGAAGTCACAGGTCATGAACCACATCACTTCTTGAGAAAAGGATTTTTTTTCTCTGAAAGAGATTTGGGCAAGATTTTGGATTTGTATGAGCAAGGAAAACCATTTTTCTTGTACACTGGAAGAGGTCCATCATCAGATTCCATGCATTTGGGACATATGGTTCCATTCGTCTTCACCAAATGGTTGCAAGAAGTCTTCGATGTGCCATTAGTCATAGAGTTGACAGACGATGAAAAGTTTCTTTTCAAACCAAAACTCACTATTGATGACGTGAAAAAGTTCGCTAAACAAAACGCTAAAGATATCATCGCTGTTGGTTTCAAGCCTGAAAATACATTCATCTTTTCAGATTTGGAATACATGAATGGTGCCTTATATGAAAATGTTGTTCGTACTTCCAGGCAAATTACAACATCTACCGCTAAGGCGGTATTTGGATTCACTGATTCTGATTGTATTGGTAAACTCCATTTCGCTTCCATTCAAATTTCAACTGCTTTTCCATCTTCATTTCCGGATGTTTTAGGATTACCAGCAAAAACACCATGTTTGATTCCTTGTGCTATTGACCAAGATCCATATTTCAGAATTTGTCGTGATGTTGCTGATAAATTGAAATACGCTAAACCTTCTTTGATCCACTCTAAATTTTTCCCTGCTTTGCAAGGTAGTACTACCAAAATGAGTGCATCGGATGACACATCAGCTATTTTTATGACTGATACAGCAAAACAAATTCAAAAGAAAATTAACAAGTATGCATTTTCCGGGGGAAAGGTCACAATTGAAGAGCATCGTAAATTGGGTGGTGATCCCGATGTTGATGTCGCTTATCAATACTTGAAGTTCTTCGTCGATGATGATAAGTTTTTAGCTGAGCACTACGAAGGCTATAAGAGAGGTGACATTTTATCTGGTGAAATGAAAAAATCATGCGCTGAAGTGTTACAGAAGTTTGTTGCTGAATTTCAGGAAAGAAGAAAGGTGATTGATGATAAAGTTTTGAAAAGTTTCATGACTCCCCATAAGTTGATTTATGGACAGAAGGAAAGGTTGGTCCCTATCAAGATCAAGGAGAAGAAATGATACATACAGATAGAACACCCGTGAATTTTCTATAAATTTTGAGTATCGAATTGTAGTATTTATGTACAAAATAATCAAATAATCATACTGATAAATGTGAGGCCTATTAAGTCTTATTGATGAACTCCACCAACTGTTCAATAGTGATGATTTTAATTTTGTGTTCTTCACCAAACTTGATGCAGTCATCCAATCTCATCATCAAACCGTCATCGTCTCTTACTAACTCACAAATGGCACCGGCTGGTTGTAAACCACTTAATTCACATAACTGAACAGCAGCTTCGGTGTGCCCTCTTCTTTTGTTCAATAAACCTGGCACAGCTCGCAATGGTAATATATGTCCAGGTCTCATGAAGTCTAAGGGCTTCGAACTAGGGTCGGCCAACTTAACGGTGGTCAAAGCTCTGTCATGGGCTGATATACCCGTGGTTGTACCCTCAGCATAATCGACAGTGATGGTGTACGCTGTACCATGTCTATCTGTCTGAGTCTCCAACATGAATGGTAGTTCCAAAGCATCAGCTCTTTCGGTTGATAATGGGACACAGACATAACCTGAAGAATGGCGAACCAAGAATGCCATTTTAGAGGTGGTCATCAACTCAGCAGCAATAATCAAGTCACCCTCGTTTTCACGAGACTCGTCATCCATCACAATTAAGAACTCACCATTTTCTGCAATTGTTAGTCCAGTGTTCACACTTGTACGTTTCACCACCGCAGTGATACAACAACGTTGGTGGTTGGAAAATATTCCTGCCTGGGGCAACTTTAATGGAAGACATGAAAAACTTTTCCTGCACAACTTTTACATACTGAACGCTTCCAAAGCTTCTGGAATGGGTGTGAATGTAGATACCATCATCAACGAGTATTATGAAAAAAAAATATGTCGTTTCAAATATGTGAATGGTTGTGGTTGCAGAGAAGCTGAATTGAAGAGGCATTTCTCTAGTTTATAACCTGGCACCGTTCCACACAGTATGAGTCCATGAGATCATCTCAAGTTACGTAATACATTAAAAATACGGATGAATCAGCATTGAAAACCGAGGACTCGGATCAGTCAGCTTAGTAACCGTTCCAATAATTACTAATCTCGAAACTAAAACCGACAGATGGAGCATTTCGGCCGGCCGTATATACATAGTATAAAATACTTGGTAAATATTATGACGCCAGGTGAAAAGTTTCATCGCATTTCAGAGCGAGATATCTCCACGAAGGAATCTTCGTCGCCCAAAAACCTTCATAGAGAAGATAACGAGCACCCGATGCCAAACAAGTGAGCACAAAAAGTGTATTTATATTCCCTCTTTTGAAATTTACTGTTTGGGACAACAAATTTCAAGTTGCACACCAAAACTTTATTTGGGTTGGTAGGCCCGGCCGGGCTTCTGTGCACAGAGATATCTTCCAGAACACCTTGAAGATGAAGTGGACAGGGAAAATAAAACATGAAGCTTTTCTTAGATTTTTTTCTCTCCAAGGTGGGACTAGACACGTTTGGAGCTCCCTATAGGAGTTTTTGGTGCTGGTTCCCTTACTCATCAAATTTCCCTGAATGGAGAGATATTTTGACCGAAACTTGATATTTCCATAAGGCCTGGGAAAACAATAGAACGTTTTTGAATGTAGTGAATTTTGGGTTTTTTCAACGGACGAAGCTCTCCAGCTGTTTGTAACACATAGGAGTCGTCTCCTTCGCACGAGAAGAGGAACTTGACTTTGCACCTGTCTGTCATTGATTGGAGTTGAGGCATAGTTCAACACCTTTAAAATTCTTTTCGTATTCGTATTGAATTGCCTTCCAACAGGGTATTTTTTTTCAACTGGATCTTTATAAAAAGACTGGCAACAAATAAACTCCCACGCCATGTCTAAACAATTCATCATAACGAGATTCATTCATACCTCATCTTTATTGCGGGCGAAGAAGGCCGATTTGGCCAATGCTCTACCTTTTGAAGAAGTTGGTATACTGGTTTTTCTCCATTAACGCAACGATATATCGCTAACAAGTTACAGTTTCTTTTCCGCAAAAGGGTTATCAAGCTATACAGAAGAATCATAAGAACATCTTACAGTATGTATCTATAAGTGCCATGCTGATTGTTTTACTAACTCATTTGGAAACGGGTGACACCACCATAAGAAACGACTTGATTTCATTTGCCAGAGACGAGTTCAAGAGTACGAAGGGCGTCAATGACATGGTATGTATATTCTGTAATCTGGTCTTTTCAAAGCACTGGGGCTAACTGGTAACATAGGACCAAAGACGATATCTTCTTTCCCTTGGTATGAAACATTTCAGAGATATGTCGAAAACCATGGGGTTTTCATTGCCAATAGAATATGCCAACCTCGATTGATATGGATCACCCAAATTGTATGAATTAAAAAAAAAAAAATCAAATGTGTATTAAAGAAGAAAATTATATAAAGTGTAAGTTTCAAACAGCCCTCATTAATGAAATGGAGTTATCGGAGCAATCTCTTATTCCTCTCAAAACACTGGTAGTAAATGTTTTGGAGAGACTGTTTTTTTCACCCCATACAACTAGGTCATCTCTATCATGATCCAATAACAAATTCTTTTCCTTTTTGAAACTTGGAATGTCTGTCTCTATTTGTTCGTTCAAAGTCATGATGGCTTTTCTGAGTTCTGCCATGGTTTTGACAAAACTGAAATTGTGATTATTTATAAAGTATTGCATGGATTTCAAAGTCTCCAATATTGTGAGATTATGATGGTTCACCTCCCAGGTGCTTTTATTATAAACAGGAATGTTTTTCAATTTGGCCACAATTGGCGAAATATTTGTTGACCTATTTTGATACAAATTTGACAACAAAAGGATTAATTCAAGCGACCATGTCTCAATAGCCGTTAAAAACACTTCTTTCTCTTTGTTTTCTGTCTTTTCTGTCTTTTCGAGTAATTCTGACAATTTAGTGATCTGACTCTCTAAACTTTCTGGGTTGCCTTCGGCAACAATTTGTTCCTTCAAATACATGGCCTCTACCCAACTGCTAGATTCATTCGGAATGCCCAACTTGGATTGAAAATCTCTAGAGATTATATTGAGATCTCTATTATCAAATAACGTTAATCCATCACTGGTTATGAAACGATTCAATTGTTTGAGTGCTTTACTAATGTTGGATTTATCATTCTTCAACCTAGCAGTTTTTGACATTTCAATCAACATAGAAGCTTGTGCAATGCTTCCCTTTAACATCCTGGAAAGTTTTATCATCTCCTCAATTTTATTGAAACATCCATTATTGTAAGCTTTCTTCAAACACGAATAAGCATCTCCTTCACAGCTAACCCAAACTCCGTATATTTGGTTTATTCTGACATTTGGATTAATAGAGCTAATTCTAGAATTCAAATAGTGATTCAAGGTTTCAACCTGCAAATACTTTATACGTAAAGAGTCGAAATGAGATTTAGCCAAAGCATAGCAGTTCAAATGATTGTACAAATGAACTAACCAGAGCTTAAGTCTAAACTCGTGAATATCTCTGCTAACTGCATCTTCCAAAATTAAAACACTCTGCAAAACGTATTTGATGTCATTTGTTAATTGGTATTGATTGACTAAATAATAAACACAATTGAGAATGAACTCATCACCTGCAAAGTAGTCAGTATCCAATTTACTTTCAATTAGGTACTTCGTATGATTGTAGTATAATAAGTTATCCTCGAAAAATTCAATGGAGCTCAACAAATCAGGCTCAAATTTACATCTGAATTTTGTATAATTCACTAAATACAAACACTGATCCATTGATGGTTCGGCATTTGAAAAAATCTCTGTCTTTTTAGTAGCGTATTGTGCTGATAAGAATTCCTTGAACATTTTTTTGTCAAAAATTGGCAAATCTATGTAATTCGACAAATCAGGAAAAACACACAAGCTTGTTTGATATTGATTGTAGTAGTATTCGGCATAATTATTTATGCCATTCCCAGAAAATTTGGCATATTCAAGAAATGCTAATCGTGAGTTTCTCGAAGCTTTGTACTCTTTCAACACTGGAAGTACTTTATCTTGCTGACCTGATATGAATGAAGATTCTATAAAGTAACACCATATTTTATAATCATCCCTCTCCTTGTGCAATATACTATACGAAACTTCATTTAGTTTTGTCCAGTGACCCAACTTTTGCAAGACATCCAAATAAATCAATTGTAACTCCAAATCTTTTTCGTATGCTTTCGATTCATCCAAAATTTGGACAATTTCTTCATGCTTACCAAGACAGCTTAACAATTTCACATTCACAAAAATCATCTGCTCACTCTGGAAAGGTTTCAAGCTTTCAATCAACTTCAAACCTAAATTTGGGAATAACTTTTGCTCTAATGCTGACAAACTTTTCTCACCCATAGCTAAATAACAATTGAAACTGGCCCATAAAACAGAAAGCTTATCTGATTTACGTTTTTGTAGAATCATACTGGCTTTTTGTAAACTCATAATATCCAAATGTTCAAGTGATAACGCAAACCAAGAATTTACCAACTCTAAATTATTGGAAATCTTATAAGCATTTTCAAAGATGCTACTAGATTCCTTGAACAATTTCAATCTTCTCAAAATATCGTTCATCAAATACAAAGTATTGAAATCAGTTGGAGTCTTTTCTATAATTCCCAAACAGATTCTTTCAGCCTCTATTTTCTTACCCATGGAGAAGTGAAGGAGTGAGTTCAAGGCTTGATAGTACAATGAGTTGGGAAATTTTTTCAAGTGTTTAGCTATTTTTTGCTGCGCATACTTGAATGTTTCTGAATCAATAGCCTGAAGAATATCTAATTCCTTATCTGTGCTCATTTTTTTGCCCAACAAAACAAAAAGTATCTTTCTTGATTCATGATTTATCTTCAAGAAAATATATTTGGCTATATAGATTATGTAAGCACCCATATAGACTATACATAGTAAGTGCTCAACAATACAGAGTCTCTACAAGACAACATTATAAAGTATTTTAATTCAGTTTGGATAGTATATACATGACAAGTGACCATATGGCTTTTAACGTTTGACCCAGGTTGGCATCTTTCTGGCCTTTCTTTTACCAGGTTTCTTTCTCTCAACCGTTCTTGAATCTCTAGTCATACATCCGGCAGCACGTAATCTCTGCTTCAATAACGGATTATGTATAATCAAAGCTTTAGCAATTGCATTCTTGATGGCACCCGCTTGACCGGTGGAACCACCACCATGAACAAGTGCAAATATGTTGTATTTTGCTTCACTTTCAACAACTTTCAATGGATACAAAATCTCTTGACGATCAGTGACTTTTGGAAAATATTCATATAACTTTTTACCATTTATCAAAAATTCACCCTCACCTTTCGCCATTTGAATGCTTGCTGTTGATGATTTTCTACCACCGGTTGTGTTGGCAACACCCCTTGAATCTAATTCTTTGATTTTAGATTCATGTTGTTCCTCTGCTTCGGTGGCTCTTCTGTATTTGTTCAAGACAGCCTCAACCTCTTCGGGCATCAATTGTGGGTCGATTTGAGATAATCTGTTCAAAGTATGAACCAACTCCTTGTATTGTAATGGTCTCAATCTTGTTCCACCACCAAGTGTGACATATTCACTCATTCTGATCCACTTAGAGGATGACGAATGGTCAACGTTATATGGTAATGAAATGTATTTTCTAGTCAAAGCGTTCAACTCACTCATGTTACTTTCGTGTGGAGGGTTGGCAGAAAAAAAAGTCTTCAACTTTGGTACAATTCTTGTGATCTCCATTTCAGGTTCAGCACCCTTTTTGACGTATGACTTGTAAGATGGAACAGACGCCACAACAAATTTAGCAGGTGCCCTTTTCTCACCAGTGTACTGTATCAATGGACGGCCACTCTTGATATCAATAGCATGTCCATCTTGTCTAGTTTCTGACGAGTTGGCTGGTTGTTCGTTACCACTAGACCCTGGCGTCGTTGAACTGGACAAAGCTTGTTGACCCAAATGTCTGGTACTTGAAAACAACCTAATAGAACTTGAGATACGATTCCCACTTAGGAAGACTCTAGCAGACATCTTTATTTGGAGTTCCCTGTTCTGATCCTGATTTTTAATCGAAATTGAATATATGGTTTATTTTTCATTGGGAATTTTTCATCAAATGTTGATTATAGTTCGAAGTCGTCGTGCGAATACCGCAGAAATTCTGCTTTTTTGCGGAACCATCCTTAGGATGAGAATAATGATGAGAATCAAGGACATTAAATTAGAATGGACCTCTCCATGATATTCTTGTCAAAAATATGGTGCTGAATATGACATTTCTGGCGTTTCAATGAAAAAAATGCTTGATTCATCAAATGTATTACGTAAGTGTTCAACATTTATGACTAAGCGCTCTTATTTATTATACGGAGAAACTACTTATAGAGATATTTCATAACTCTTTCGTTTCCCATTCCAAGGGCTCTTCATATGAAAGGGGATTAGGTGGAACCATTTATTTTTCAAAAAGGGACTTGATGCAGAGAGAGAAATCTCGAAGATTGAAATTCAAAGCGTTTGGAGCTGAGCCAGATCCAGTTGGCTCTCTGGAGAAGCAGTTCTCATCGGAAGAGGAAGATGAAGAGGAAGAATCGAGCGAAGAAGAACCAAGCGAAGAAGAGTCGAGCGATGAAGATGTGGTGATGCTTAAGCCAATTTTTATATCCAAAAAAGCAAGGTTGCAGCATACTCCAGGCAAAAGCTCAGACGTTTTGGACGTGAAAAACACAGAGAATAACAAAAAGAAAAGAACACTCAATGCCATCGAGCATGGCTTACGGGTCGAAAACGATTTAAAAAAACCACAGAAGGTCAAAAAATATGGTGGCTTGGATGATACGGACAACCTTGATCCCGTAGCAGAATATGAGGAATGGAAAGGGAGAGAACGGAGTAGGTTGCTAGAGGAAAGGAAGATATTGGAGGCAGAAGAATTAGAAAGAGAGGAAATTGAGAGAAGAAGGGAAATGACAGAAGAAGAATTGTCCAAAGAATTTGCTGAGAAAAGGAGAATTGAACAAGAGGCCAGAGAGAAAAAATACGACACTCCTGATATGTTGGCTGGTCAAACCAAAAGATATTATCACAAAGGTGCATTTTACCAGGACGAAGAGATCTTAAAGAGAGATTACAGCGAGGCCACTGAAGGCGATTACAGGTTTTTGCCCATGTCAGCGAGCAATAATAAGCTGAAGGGCAGCACTGATTCGAAAAAATGATCAAGTAATGAGTGTATGGATATCCTTCGTATATAAGGGCAGGCTCCCGATGAAATCAAGCCCATGAAATGACTTTAAGTTTTCAGCACAACCACTCACTACCCACAAAACGTATATATGGTTTCACTGTAATATTACTGTACAATAGTTGTATATATACGAGGAGAGGATAAAATGCCTTCAGTTGTAGTATGTTGTTCACATTACCCGACCATATATAAAGTATATAAGCAACCGATTTCTTAACTATATATCAATAAATCATTTTATTTATTGTTCCTATGGCACCTTTAATCCCATTGCCCGACTCATTGGAGCCCTTCTTAAAGCCTTATTTACCCAATTACACACACTTCAAGAATGAGAGCAGGCCACATGTTACATTAACATACGCAACATCTCTTGATTCCAGAATATCAATTGGGAAAGGGAAGCAAACTGTCATTTCTCACATGGAAACTAAGTCCATGACACACTACATTCGCTCAAAACATAATGGAATACTTGTTGGAATTGGGACAGTTCTTGCGGATGACCCCAGCTTGAATTGTAGGACTGAAAATAGCGAGTCACCAAGACCTATCATAATTGATCCGCATTCAAAATGGAAGTATATCGGATCTAAAGTTGATACTACTTGTCAGTTGGGCCAAGGTAAAAGTCCTATCATACTTGTTAGAGATAGTGCTTTAGTTGATAGTAAAATGGCGCTGTACCTATCTGATCAAGGGGGTAAAATTTTAAAAGTTCCTGTTGACAAAGATGGCAGGATTCAGTGGGATACAATTTTGGAGGTTCTTATCGAACAACAAATCACATCTTTGATGGTTGAGGGTGGCGCAAAAGTGATCAATGATTTATTAGTGTACAGAGATAAAAAGGGTGAGAGTGTTGTCGACAGTTTAATAGTTACTATAGGACCAGTCTATTTAGGTGAAAATGGCGTCGAAGTAAGTCCTAGTAAGGATGTCAGCCTTAAAAACATCCAGTGGTGGACAGGTATCCAGGACAGTGTGTTATGTGCTACAATAAAGTAAAGTTTCTAATACATTCAAAATTTCCAACGCAAAAAGGAAGATCGAAAGAAAGGGGAGATATGGACAAAAACCCAGTGATAATAATAATAGTTATTAGAAAACAATAAACAACCGAAAGAACCTTTTGAAAAAAAAAATTTTAATTTCTTGCATTCAGTTTCCAATATCTGAAAGACATTTTAAGAAGAACAAGTTATCACAAACATATTCTGTAACTAGCGTAACGACCAGAAGTTTCACTCCTTCTTATAATTTTAACAACTTCACCTCTTTTCAAACCTAAATAACGAGCCACAGGATCTTCTCGTTGAACTCTAGGAAGCTGACTTTCTTTCAATCTATATGTCTCTAATAATACTGCTTTTTCACTGGCAGAAAGTTTGATATGTTTAGGAACCAATTCGTGATGAGTAATATTCACGACCAAGTCGCTTTCCTGAAAAGTTTCGATAGTTGCAGGTGAAACAGTTGGAATCAACTTGTTAGCCGACGGAGTAATACCAGACTGGTAGATAAAAATACCAGTGGAGAAGTTTTTCTCTGAAATGTGAATGCAAAAGTTTCTCATGGTTTTAATACCAACGGATGCCTCATCACAGAACTCAACCCACAACGAGCCCAATTCGGGGAACTTTTCCAAAGATTCCGCGGTTGGATTAGCTTGGAACGACATTAATTTTCTTTGTGGAATGTTCATACTGTCACAGATTTTAGCTCTGAATTCATCCAAAGACATATCAATTTCTTCTTGTGTGATGAAGTATCCCTAAAAAAGTACGGTTAGTCGCTAGTTGGTAATTTCTTCATCAAAAAGATAAAAAACATACTCTATCTCTGACCATCTCCTTGACAGTTCTAAAAGCTCTCCATAAACGAGAAATAGTTCTGTCGCCGTCCTCCATGATTCAAATGTGGTTATTCCTATATGAGTATTTATGTGAAGGTTGATTTTTATATCCGTATAGCTTGTATTTATTTTTCATAAATTTTACAATAAATTTTGATATTGTCACGTGATCTAAAAATTTCAAATCTCACTAGAAAGAGCTGGTATTCTGACATTTACACATATAACCTGTTATATAATGGTATATTGAGTTTTAATTTCATAAAAAAAGTCATAAATAATCGTAAATCAAAGCCCGATATATCAACAGAAGACCTTAATATAAATTTGCGTAATTAGAAACTTAATTCATGCAGTCTGTATCTTGATTCACTCAAAAATACTTCAGGAAAGACGATCCATTTTCCTTCTGTAATGAAATACAATATCCCCACCACTTTTCCACTTTCTTGTCCTTATAGTACTTAGTGTACAATTTATGTCCATCACTTCGCCATTACACAATAGCTCTAGCCATTGCTCTGGAGGAACCCCATTCTTCATTTCTTTGGTGGGTTCCTCAAATCTCGCTGGTAAATATCCCAATATTTTTTTCACTCGTAACATACCATGTGAATTCAATCTTGTAACTGAGAAATCAGTCTTCGGAAGTGAATCAGAATTTACGGGCTCTAGTGAAAAGCCAATCTTTGGCAGTTCCTTCATAGCGAAGTCATACAGAAGGATTAAGTCACCTATCCATTTCGGGATCACGTTTCTCAAAATCCTGAAAAACTTGTCAGCAGAACCTTTACTTTCATATTTTGACATGATGTCCGAAACGTCTTTGATAGTAAATGCCAATACATCTCTTGAATTACCCAATGACGGAGACCTTTCACTTATAATGACTTGCAAGTCTGGCGGAAGGTCAAGTTTAGGCACAAAATTTTCTGGAAGTGAAGACTTCAAAAGAGTTTCTTGAACATCAGATTCGTTCACGTACTTTTGTCTGATTTCGGCCACAATGAAGGCTGCTGTAGTTTGATCAAGAATGTCTGTGTTGCTGTTTATTTGTAAATCGCTATCAGAGTTCGTTGACACTGTTGAATTTGTTTCTGATTCTGGAGTTGATGTCGCCGTAGAAGTTTTTGTTAACGTCGAGGTCATTATTTTCGAGGATGACTTTCTATTGAAAAATCTAGTTTTAAGATTGAGCTTTGATTCTTTATCAAGCGTATCGTTACTGGATGTCTTAGTTATGTTCGTTGTCGACGATGTAGATAGGTCTAGCATTTTATGCAAATTTTTTTTAGATGATGAACTCTTCTTGTAAGTGGATTCTTTAAGTTTATTCCTCAAATCAGAATCCAGCTGATATTCTTTATCGATATAATCTTTGAAAATTGAGTTGATCAAAATAGCACCTGTATAAAATCTTGAATCATTATTAAATTTGTTGATCTTGTGGGGAATTTGAGATTCTACTTCAGGATAACTCTCTAATAGTTTGTCTAGGTACACTTCACAATTCAAGTAATTATTAGGAGTAATTGTTATTAATAACTTTCCTGTTTTTATCTCGACGTTGCACCAATTTGACAAAACCTCTTCACTTTGAAATAACTCAACTGTTTTTTCGAAATTAAGATCATCTTCATTCAATTTTTTTGCAGACTGCAGAACTGTTATCTCATCAGATTTTTCAGGTGTACTCGTGGATGGGGTAGTTGATTTCCTTGGGATATCTTTTAAAGCTTTGCAGCTGAGTAAATCCCATAATTTGATATCTCCCACATTGTTCATGGTCAAAACGTGTCTCTTGTTATTCAAAAGCTTTTTTTCAACAACACTCGGCTCAATTTTGAAAGACTCGAATGGTTTTAAGTTGAAAGGTTTGATTGATATGAGTTCTGTTGGAATATTTTCATACAAGATTTCAACAACAGAATTGTCCAAGAAATCGTCGCTAGCGACGCCATCAAGTTTTTCCCCATTCATGTACTCAAGTGAGGGACCGCCATTTATTGATAAAAACATAGAATCAAATATTTGATCCTCCTTCATGTTTTCACCGTCGACCCCTAAAAAGTTGTTCAAATTATCCCATTCATTGTTTTCATCGCCATTTGAGCCAATCACACCATTGTTATAGTTATTAATCGAAGTATCACCGGAAAACATACTTACAATGTCAAATACTTCATCTACTTGACTTTGATTATGTATAAGCCAATCACCTTTTTCCGCAATACGTCTGTATTGATAAATAGCCAAATCTTCTATATCGATATCATGAATACGATTGAAAGATGTCAAATTAGATGACCATATTGAATTATCTCCTGAGCAAATACTTAAAATTCCACTTGGCTCATGAGCAAGTAATATCGATACACCCAAGTTTTCATTTGTAGAAGAATAATGAATAAAACTGGCATTCTCATCACTTGTACCATTCACAGAAGAGGATATTTGGTTATATGAATTGGGGCAATTAGCAAGCGAGCGAAGATACATTCTTTGGTCAGTATATACTAACTGTCCACTTCTGTCCCCGCTGTAAAACTTCGCAAAATTTTCGTTTTCAGAAAAGCCTTCAGTAGAAGTTTCGTTTATATCGGAGGAGTGAAGACACCAAACTGATTCGTCATGCATGTCAAATGTCCTCAAGCACTTGAATTTTCTCAAATCCCACAACTTGATTGTGCTATCTGATGATCCACTCAAAACGTAATCCCCTGAACTTAACAAGGCTCTGACGGTATCTTGGTGACCAGTTAACTGAGCAATCATTGCACTTGATTCAATCATTCTTGAATCGAATAGTGATATTTTGTTATTGGGGCCGCTTGCGCTTATAATATTACTAGTGGTTGAAAGCGAATAGATCGATGAAGGGGTGTTGTATGACGATATCGGCTTAAGTGTATTAATGTCCCATACTATTATTTTCTTATCCAACGCACCAGTAATTAATCTATGAGGGTGGGATTTGGGCGAGTGCGTTATTTTCTTAATGTAATCAGTGTGTGATTCTTGGCTGGTCTTGAAAATTGACGTTTCGCTTGTTGTTATGTTGGTTATCTTGATCGAGAGGTCCGAGGAACACGTAGCAAAATGGGTATCGTTGTTGATCAACTTAAGGTCGTTGATCCAGTCTGAGTGGAGCTGAAAACTATTGAAAATCTGATAATTGGAGTTGGTTGGAATTCTATAAGTTATGCTTGAACTTTGTATCTTCTCCTCGAGCTTTTGTAACTCGTCTTCTTCTTCTCCTTCCTCATTTTTGTTATCGCCATCGCCATCACTGTCTTTTACCTCACCTGTTTTATCCTGAAATGTGTGGGTATCCACTCCGTTTCCATTGTGGTTTCTTTCAACATTCAGCTGTTTAGGAATCCAAGACTTGACTACCCCATCCCGACCCGCCGTAAACAAGGTGTGCAACAGATTGGAGTATTGGAGAGAGTTAACAGCCAAAATGTGGTTTTTCTTACTGTCACTATCCCCTAAGACATATGATAATGATTTTTGTATTCTTGCCATGTTCCCTTCCACTGTTTCTAGTATTCTGTGTAACTTTAGTAAAGAATAGCTGTGTGGTCACACTTTCTCGATACTTAAATCACTTCAAGTCAGCAGTATCGAATAGTGACAACAATTATAGATGATAAAAGAGAGAAATATAATTTTCAAGGGTTTAGCTTATAATGGCCAAATCAATTATTAATTCAACATTGATTCGATAATCATTTAATCGATAATTAGACAATACGATTTATTGTTATTGATCATTAGACCACTGAAAAGTGGAATAGGCGGTGTGCGCAGATCATTTTATTTTTTTTGTTTTTTTGATTTATTTACTTATTTATATAGGGAAGAAATCTACCCAAATATCCACGCTGGAACCACCAAAGTATTCGTTGATCCATATTTCGAAAGATTACTTCCTTTTTTGGTTAATGTTGGATTGGTAAAGATAGCCTGATCATATTTGGATCGAAAATGAAAGAATTGACGGTGGAAGAACGCGAAGTTGCAAGTCATCTTAAAGCGACAATATACTTGAGCGTGTCAAAAATCATTGAGGAACAAATCCAGATTTTGAGTGAGGAGCATGGCAATATTTCAACAACCCCAAGATTTGTTGCGCTGTTGGTTGAACTAGTTTACAATCAGGTTGTCTCGTTGGGGGAGGATTTGGAAAGCTTCGCCATACATGGGGGCAGATCGACCATCACACCAAAGGATATGTTCATGGTAACCAGAAGGAATGAAATATTGACCCAGGTGTTGAAGGAAATAGAGGCTGGGTTGCAGTGATAGAGACACAGTGTGTCGGAACGAGCAAGAGCATCTATGGCCACCACACTGGCTATGCGCCAGAAAGTAGTAAACAAAACATTGAGCTGATGTCATGAAAGGCAAAGAGTGAAGGGATCAATAACATTTTTATATCAATATATTAACATATGTAAGCTGGCTCGATTGTTGAGTCAAGAAGATATCATCAAACCATCATGAGCATTTGTAAGCTACACTTATTCTAACTGAATGATAACTGAGGATTTAATTTATGATGCCCTGAGCGAACATCTCCAGCGGAATCTCCGAAGATCAAGCCTTCGCCAAGTAAACTACAGTCAATCAAAGATGCAATATTAATGTATTAAACTCCTAAATTTCCCAATAACAAATATAAAAAACAATTTCGATGACAAAATGATGAAAACCAAACTAGACGATTAGCTTTTTGAATCAGTACTGGTGAGTATGAATTTCATCAACATGAGAAACTTTGACCATTGGTCTGTAAACTGGTTTCCACATTTGAGATTTAACCCAATCTAAACACTCATCAAAGTCTCTTGGAACTTTGACGTATTCGCCATCTGAATTCAATTCAGTTTCGATTCTTGCATGGCCTTCTTTCAATGCTTGTAAAATGACAGCAGTGGCTAATCTAGCACTAACCTCATCAATTTCTTCGACTGGAGGTAATAAACCAGCTTTTGGATCCTTCAACTTTGGTGAGAGTCTGGCTAATTCGTCAACGGATGCAGAAATCATAGCATCTGAAATGGTTGTGGCTCTTGACAAAACAGCACCTAAACCGATACCTGGGAATGTGAAACAATTGTTATTTTCAGAAATGACATATCCGTTGACTGGTTCGAATGGAGATCCGGTTGCAATCAAAGCGTTGTTGTCTGTCCATTTCATCAAATCTTCTGGGATAGCTTCGTGCAATCTTGTTGGATTAGATAACGGATAGATGATTGGTTGTTTATTTGACTTGTACATTTCTTTGATAATGTCTTCAGTAAAGGCACCAGCTCTGGTTGAACAACCAACTAAAGCAGTTGGTTTGATTTTCTTGACAACTTCCAACAAGGATTTTGTGTCAATGCCTTCCCAATCTTCATCTTTGTCGGCATATTTCAACTGACCTTCGTTAGAGACATCAGTCATGGATTTCAAAATCAAACCATATCTATCCATACAATGGATTTTAGATCTTGCTTCTTCCGGTGTTGCACCATGAGAAACCATATGATTGACGATTTGGTCTGCAATACCTAAACCTGCAGAACCTGAACCGTAGATAACAATTGAAGATTCTAACAATTTACGATTGGTGATTTTCAATGCAGCGGTCATTGAAGCCATGACAACAGCACCAGTTCCTTGAATATCATCATTGAAACAAGCAACTTGATCTCTGTATTCACTCAAGATATTTCTAGCAGTTGTGACACCAAAATCTTCGAAATGCAAAACAGCGCTTGGAAATCTGTTCTTCAAAGCTTCAATGAAAGTTTTGACAAATTGGTCATACTCTTCACCTCTGACTCTTGGGAATCTGTTACCCATATATAATTCGTCATCCAACAATTCCTGGTTGTTAGTACCAGCGTCCAAGATAACTGGAATAACTCTACCAGGATGGACACCACCACAAAGGGTCATAAGGGCCAATTTAGAAACACAGATTCTAATACCACCTGTACCTTGATCACCAATACCCAAGATACCTTCCCCATCGGAAACGACGATGTAATCAATATCCTTGTCTTCACCGAAAGAAGCTAATCTTTCTTCAATTTCATCTTGTCTCTTGATATCCAAGAAACAACCTTCAGGTTTTCTGAAACGGTGGGAATAGTGAGCGATAGCATCACCTTCAGTTGGTGTGTAGATGATTGGTAGCAATTCACGAATATGTCTTCTGACTAATTCGTAAAACAAAACCTTGTTTTGAACACGCATAGATGTACAAAAATCATTCTTGGCCAAGTTAGTTTTAAGGAAACATAATTGCTGGTAAGCTCTATCAACTTGCTCATCTAAAGTGTTGACTGTGCTTGGCAATAACCCTTTCAAACCGAAAGCTTCTCTTTCTTCCATGGTGAAAGCGGAACCTTTGTTGAAGATTGGAGAGTTCAACACTTGAAAACCATACAAATCACACTCTATTGGACCTTCGACAGACAATCTGGTTGTTTCGGGTTTGTTTAGTATTGCTTTTGCATCCGCACCAATTGGAGTTTTGATGGTATGAGTGTGGATGTGGGAGAATGACTGTCTTCTGTTGGATGATTGGGACGTTCCATTGCTTTTGCCGTTACCAGATGTGGACTTTGCATCGTTTTTTGAGACGGCAGCGGATTCTGGGGACAATAATGAGTTTGTGGAATTAGTGTTGGTTGATGGTAAATCACAAGACTCTTTTTGTTTTGAGTTGAATATTGTTTGGAACATTTTGAATGTTAAACGAGAATTAAATCGATTTGAAGAAGACAAGCAAATCTCTTTATTATGTAATAAGAGTTAATAGGATGATAATTAAAATAAAAGCGGATGTGAAGTGCGAACGTGAATGTTTATATAGGAATGATGAAGAGTTTACAAGTTTTTCCATTTGACTAAATGTGTTGCAGAACGATTGATGAAGCGCTTGTCCGACATTGTCCGCCGCTGGTCAACGCGACATTCGCAAACGCGACATTTACCTCTAACACTGTTGAGGATGTACGTTCCCAGATATACCCCCGCGGTACTGAATAATACTCTGGATCACCTCACAATTTGCAACCATTTTCGACACAATGTCGCAGATCTGATTGCACCCGGTTCCACACCTCCCAATCCTGCATACGACCTTCCACACCCATGGAAAATGCCGGGTGCCACCTATATCGTGGTTGTGCGGCCCTGGTCCTCGCGTCAAGCCTTGCATTTCTTGTCAACAGTTGCCCGGTGCCATCTCCGAAGCCGGGAAAATGAGACTCCAGCCGTGCTTGGTCTTTCACGTGATGTCGTGCGAGCTGTCAGATTCGGCAGGGTCTTCTTTGCTTTTTTCTTGTCTCGACTTTCAATGGAACCTCCGTCCGGGTGTACTTGATCGCGTAAAAGCTTAGATAATCACGCGAGTGGGTCCGTACTCGTTGTATGTGTTCCAGCATCGACACTGATGGACCTGTCCATAGTTTTGGGGTCGAGACAAAGACACCTGGAAACCCACCAAAATCCCAACTCGTTGATCACTGACAGCTGCCAGCGTCGGCAGGAGCAGGAACCATACCTGGCACTGCTCAACAAATTCACGCCTTTGGAACTGGAGTAAGGCTAAGGCTAAATCTTCAATTCCAGTAGGGACATTACCCGGGGCTGCCCTCAGATGCCTCTGTCTTGCCCCTCCTCCTCGCTGTGTTTTTGAGCACCACCGATAGAGGATAAATATTGATGCAGCGTATTAATAGATCAGACGGTATCGGCTGTTGTAGCAAAAAGATGGCGTTATAGTTAGAGTTGAGAATTTTCGACTTGTTTCTTTCCTCATTCTGTTCTGCTGTTTTACTTTGTTCCGATTAGTGTTATTCACTTGGGTGTCTTTTCTTTTAGAGGCGAAACTCGCTCTTTGTTCGTCTGTGTCCCTCTCCATTAGCTGCTTTTTCCCTCATCTTGTGTGATGTTTTTCCGGTTTTTGCTCGCGTCATAGACGGCGACATGTGAATCTCCTCATCTCTCAGCCTTTGAGCACCAAAAAGCGAGGCAGTCGGCTGCTATTGGTGCGTGCTATTTGACAAGTGATGGCAAAGTGATAAAACTGATACCTATTGTGGGCGGGATTCTGTGGTGGCAGGCCAGAAAAGCCTTTTCCATTCACATGTCCAAATCCCCTCAGCGGAGCCCTTTTTGGTTAAAGTGTCGTTCTCATTATTCTACGATATGCTGAGCGTCTAAAACGGTGAGCGGCTACACCGCTATCATATATTTGGTGTTTTCTTATATATCAGATATATGGATTGAAAACGGCATAAAATCAAACACTGTCAACATCACTTGTCCGCATTGTGTAGCAACTTCTGGAAAGGCATAGGCTTCTCGTGTGGAGCAGCTGGGTGGAGGAGCGGTGCTCCAGGAGAGCGCCGAAAAAATGGCTTTCCGGATTGATTTGATCAGGATCTTCTTCTGTGGGCTCTGAAAAACCTGTTCTTAATTTTGGTGAGCATTTCCTCACAGTCAGCTTCGGTGTGGTTGGGATTTTTGATGAAAACATAATCTTCAAGTAATGTGTACGCGCGGTAAGCTTTCTGGCGCAATGCTTGGTCCCACCAATCAGGGAACGCGCCCTCTGTCTCGTATCTTGTTTTTGTTAAGTCTCTGGTAGGATCAGGTACAGCGTTCTTGATTTCTTCTGTTTGCTCTAAAAATTTGATGACGTCGTCAAAGGCACTGTTTTGGAGTTCAGCTTCGATAGCTCTGGTGATGAGGGTGTAGTCCATGATGGCAGTTGATAATTGTTGTTTGATAATGAATTGATGAGGAATGAGTTTACAACTTCTGATATGAAGAGAATCATCAAGCCTTATATACATTTGCTTTGGTGAAAGCCATCATTTACGTTAGTGATAGACCTCAAAGCACTGTTTCAATGATGGAGCAAAGTCTTCTCTGGTTGAAACTAAAAAGGTTCGCATCTGGATATTCCTGTGAGCATGAGCTTCATTCAGCTCAAATACTTGGTGGTGGTTAGTGTTGGTCTGTACACCCAGCTGCACACCATTGTCGATTCCATACCAGTAGCTGTGTCAAACAAGATCTGCACTTTTCTTTAGACGTATATGATTCCAGGAACTGGAGTCCAAGGGGTGAATCTTACAGTGTCTTTCGAAGGCCAACACAAGAGTGGGTCCACAATTTCAGAATAAGTCTTTTAGCAAGTGAAGATCCTAAACCAAACACAGGTCCAAACACAGGTCCAAACTTAGACATCAAGATTATCACACATAACAACTTCTCAGCGAAATAGTATGGTTGCAACGTTGCCAACGTCCTTCTCACTAGTACGACCGGTACGCAAGTGGGACTGGCTAACAGCACTACATGTCTAACAAAAATGGCTAGTTGATAACGCCTCGACAATAACACTTCTTGGTTTAAAAAGTTGTTTTGAATCAGCATCAGATTTTATCACAAAAGTGGTCGAAAAGCTTCTCTATTGTATAGCGGAGCTAGAGTGATTCCAGATTAAGGGTAGGCAAGGTCTTACAATTGCTCAGTATTTCTCACAAAAAATCGTACTTCATTAAAATATCTAGTAAATGAAAGGTTCGCAAATAAAAAACTTCGTTCAGTTGCAGCCATAACGTTCCATCGGGTCTACACAACCAGTGTGTGCCGCTGCTGCCACCAAAAATCGCTTTCGATGGGAAGAAAATCTCTAGCTCAGTGAAGAAATTATTCTGATATGATATTTCGAAGAGCTTCCATCAACTCATCCATTCTACCGTCGTATTGGGAGAATCTCTCAGCTGAATAATAAGCGTTGTACTCATACAAAGTGATGAGCTCAAAAATCTCAGAGCATCTTCTTTCACCCCATTGACAAGGAATAATAAGATTTTTCAATTTTTCGGAGCGGTGCAGCCTGATATAGTTTTCATCCTCAAAAGTGAACATATCGTGCCAGTCTCTGTACTGACGTATGAAAGAAGGTGGTAGCTTCAAAGCTGATTTGATTTTGTTGATTTTTTCAGACGTGGTTATCATTTCAGGTTTCCGAATTATTGTAATCTGTTGACTGCTTTCTGGTGCAACTGTATATGTTATTATTATATGTTCACTATTATGAGGTTATTTTTCTGGTAAAGAGCTCAATTAACTGATGGCATCTCTTTTATATTTTATAATCCTGAGATTTGTATGGTATTTCGTTTTAGTTATAATTATTATATAATAAAACCATTAGTTCAAATCGGAGTACCACATATACAAGCAGCCTTTGTTATTGATTTCTTTGCCTTTGTGCTAAAAAAGTGATTGATCTTTTCAATATATGCTTGCTTATTTTTGCTTGAAACTACTTGTTTTTTTTTGCAAAAATAAGCACTATTTTGTCTATGAACGGTGAAACTCACAATGATTACCAAAACTAGTTATACCAGAGGTTCGAAATATCATGGATGTTCCCTTCGTTGCTTTCGTGCGATCGCCTTGCTTTCTTCCATAATGCATATATAGAGTATTTGAGAAGCGTATAAAATGATGATTTTACACACTGACTTGCTGCAATTATGTAACTATCAAAAGTAATTGATACTTCAAAACTCCCTAATATTTCAACAACAGAAACTATCCAGCTGCTTTGATTTTTTCTTGATATGAAACTGAGACACAGACTTCGCCATGATTCAAAACTTCAAGATTCAAAAGTTTGGCTTAATGCCGTCCAAACCCACAACCAGATCTGGCTGGGTGCTGGACGCTTTTTTGGTTTAAGCAGATGTAGCATATGCTATCAAACTGTCTATCATGGATTAATTATGGGGAATTGAAGAAACAATCTTGTCAAATCTACAGTACTAAAACTTAGAATATACATATTGTTGTAAGTACGAATTTCATGTTCAGTTAACATCAGTACTTTTTATCATGAGATTTATAAGCTTTGAAGACCTTTGATTAACTCGTTCTGTTTTTCTTTGTCATCATTAACTACGGAAAGTTTATTGATCGATCTTAACTCCCCTAAAATGTCTTTGGTTTTTCCAAAATACACTTCTTTTAACATGTTTCTCAACTTCGATTCAATATCTTCAATCAACTGGCCAATGTTAGAAATATGAGAAGAGAAATCTGTGACCGACATCTTCTTTTCATTACGTCTTCCTAAACTACCTGATAAGCTCAACTCTCCGATGTCATCGCCTTTTGAGTCTAAGTTCAATATGATGGACGAATTCAATATGTAAGTAGCGGAAGAACCATGAGGAACGACTTCCACGACATGGACACTGTCCCAAGACCCGTCCTTTTCATCCGTCTCCTTCTTTATCAAGAAAACACCTGCAAAGCCTTCATCTTCTTGGTCCCATAAATATACGCTCGATATACCACCTTCGTAGTATAAGTCTCTGTAAATATCAAACGAATCATTGGCAAACTCTTCCAATCTTCTCAATTCGTCCGGTGGGTAAGGTGCATCCTCATCTGTCACAGCTGGATAGTATTTGTTTGACCATGGTGATCTATACGAGTCACCATCTCTATTGTAATCGCAGATTAAGTAACTTTTACCTGTAGCTTCACATTTTCTAGTAGACAATGGAACATCCACGTATGATAATAAGTCCTCTGCTAAGTCGGGGACCAATCTGCAAATATCATTCAAATTACGTTTGATATTCTTGGGGTTATTATACCTTCCAAGAAGTTCTAATGAAGAGTCCAACGCTTTTTGAGACTTGAAATTCATGTTAGTTTGGCAATTAATCTCAAAATACACTGGCAACCAAGGAGAACTAATTCAACTTACCATCGTTGTACTTTGCTGCGTATCTTGTAATAAAATGCTTTCATCATCTCCTTCAAATTAAACGCATTCTGTTCATTTGATTCCCCAAACAGATAAAGGCTCGTAACCCATATCTCCTATCAATTATTATATGGTATCTATCTAACACTTCTGACCTTCAACTTAACTGGCATTTAGTCACCCTTTGAAACGGTTGAAAGCTGAAAACCGTTGCAACTTCAAGCAGATGTGCTGGATACATAGTTATTTTTTACCACCATGAATTCCACAATTTATCACTTCCCCCACGCCTTGATATCCATTGTTTTATAGAAGCGCTGAACCTGATTTTTTGTTGGTTATGATTTCAACAGGTACCCGATGGCTATTTGGAAGTATTGAGGTTGGTTTACATTTCTCTAGGTTTGCTGGCTTTTTGATAATATGTGAAAATCAATTGCTCAAAAGCACAGAAGACAACCCTGTCAAATGCTGAAAGCTACACAGAGCGTCGCAATCCACCAATACTACAATGCTAGACATTTGAATTTTCACTCTCCCATGATAAGCTTAGGTTATTCAATCGCAAATTATGCAAAGCAAAGAGCAAGTCTCAGACCAGACATACAATGGAATGGCATCAATAAAATACTGGGAGCCATTTAACATTTGGCGATTTTTTATCTCAACTTGCGAAAACATCTATATGTATGTGATAAGATATGAACAGGGAAACAACAAGTTTGAACTCAAATAGCTTTGTGATGTGGCTGTATGAATTGGGGAGACTGTGCTCTTTCAACTTTCTGGGTCATGCTTTATGGTCTGTCTTTTATTCTACGATTTCTTGCGCCAGATAGTTAGCGGAGGACATACTGGAGCTAAAAAGCTATCTCCCATTGTTTCCCTGTCTGTATTGACACTACAAATTTTCTAATTTAGGGAAACCCCATAATAATTGAGGAATCCATAGTACAGGAATACTCTCAAGGTACTGCTAATGAATAGATCAGATCAGAATTAGGCACAAGCACGAAACCAGGTTACCGCAATGAGAATTCCACCTTTCCATATCAGAATGTTTAGCCCACGCTTATGCCAATATTTGCAAGTAGAGAATTGACATATTGTGATTATATGCTGTGCTTTGAGGAGAACATTTGTTCCCTTAACTAGTTCAAGAGGAAGTGTTTCACCATTCTCGTCGGATTGACAAAGTTCCCTGTATGTACTGTAGGTAGGATTCACGCGTATTCAGTTCATAGACTGTTTATTTAGCTGTATTCTACGATAAGACGCGTAGTCTCAACGTTTAAGTAAGTAATCTTTGTTTTTTTATAACGTGTCACACTTCAATAGTGGTAATCCTAGGATATTTGTTGATGATAGTTGATTTTTTCTGCTTCTATGTCTCGTGTTCCAACATAGACCGGCTCTGAATGGTGGAGCAACTTGACCGATACTTCGAAAAGCCCAAAAGCATCAAAGATAGAAGCTGAACATTTTGTTTGAGCTAAAGATGTTGGACATATGTGTAAGAAGACTCTTTCAAGAAATCATCCTCGACGTACAAGAGCAGACTACTTGAGAGACACCGATAACAAACATCAAGAACTTTACCCTAGTCGCATATACTATTCCAGCCAACGGAAAGATCAAAACTACGCCTAATGTCACATTTTTTGGGGTATCAAAATCTAAAGTAAATCATAGTAGATATCATAAATCATAATCAGCAATTTTAACAAAAAAACAACCAAATATTAAACAAACATATTAACTGCAAAATGGAAACACAGTAGCAAATCATAAAAGCGTAAAAAGCCTCATGTCGAAGCTGTAGTTTACATGGTTGGTATGGTAGAGATTCGTGCCTCAAATCTTATACCATATTCATCCCTCCAGGACAGGCGAATCTGTTGGAATAAAAACCTATGATCCCATTTTTCATAGCATTACCAATAACGGTCAAAACAGCCCCAAAGCTTAAAAGAAATAAAAAGAACAAAAGAAATGAAAATGCACATAACAACTTACCAACATGGCAAATGTAAATTTTGTACAAACAAATATCGCTAGGATCTGAATAAACCGTGGGATGCCACCATTCACTATAGTAAATCAGCGAAGAGGAAGATGATGTTTTCAACACCCCCCACGAATCCACCGATATGACAAAAACGATAAACCAGAAGCAAACACATAAAAGCTCTCCCATTATCACAAAAGAAGGTATGAAAATTTGATATTTCATACTCAAAATATTATAGAAAATATAGATCATTGTGAACACGGTGAATATAATAGTACAAATTGAGCGATTCTTGACAAAGTTGATTTCCGTATACAATACAATTGCGAGGACCAAATTCGTAATCGTTAGCAACAACTGCAAGATTCTTATGATGGTTGCAAGAACTGTTGATTCCCTCGTGAGCTTTGTTATTAATACTTTGGCTTTTGATGTAGATGATGCGTTGCTTTCCGATTTGGTTGATGCCTCACTGGCGGTGCTCATATTGCTGGTAGCATTACTGTTTGTTGGCAGCTGAATAATGATCTTGGGAACTCCATTCTTTAATGGATGTTTATCGTAATATTCGTAGTTGGACATTTGGATACAAAACTTGTTTGCAACAATATATCACCCATCCATACAAAATGAATAAATGAGCTGTATTTATATGAATTTGTGACATGTTGCAACTTAATTTAAGGAGGTGTAGCTTATAATTAGCTAAAGTTTAATAAAATGTTGCATTTTTCGTGTTGATTTGATATAGTATTCGCTGCAAATTGGATTGATTTGACTTATGATTTGATCCGTATAGGAACGCGTTTCATGGAAAGCTTTATTTTTTGTGATTGATATAGCCATATGTTGATGAAAGGACCATCTGCTCATGTCGAGGGACCCTGTTGCGAGATCGCATCACTGACGTCAATAGGCCGGCATGCTCATCCTTCTTAATGAATGATTCTTTGACATGAAGGTAAATGCCGTTGATAGTGGTCCAGCTCTCATATGTTACCACACGTTTCAGCAAAAGGGTTCAATCGAAAGGGTTCAAAATAACTTCCAACTAATAACAGAGGAAAAAAGGTGGATTACAGCACTAGTGAAAAAGGTACTTTTTTTTTTCGCAACTTTTCGGTGAAGTGGGACAGTGAAAAAATTCCGCTACTCAAAGCAAGCATTTCGAGCACACCTTCTTGGATCTGTCTCATGAGCAAGTAAAATCAACTTTCATGAGAGGATGAAGGAATTCTCAAACGCAGTGTTGAGTGCTGTTTTTCTAGTTATAGAATGGTAGTAATTCCGGTTGTCGTTTGACCGGAAGAGTAACGGCACCCCCCTTTGTTTGCTTATATACAAGAATATACAATTACTGATATAATCTAATCGAAGTGTGTATTGAAAAGAATAATTTTCTTCATTACTGAGGGAATAATTTAGACAAGGGTCCTTTATAATGGTGTGACTTGAAATTTATGGAACCGGTTAGCTCCATAAAATGATATATACGATGAATTGATTGGTTATGCTCTTCAGAAGCTTAGGCGTTGGAAACAGACTCTTTCTTTTCGTCTCTAAGTCTTTCTCTAGCTTCCTCTTCCTTCACCATTCTCTTCCATTCAGGTTCGGGCTGAGGCTTCTTCTTGTTGGCTTCACTTTCCAAGGTGGAAAGGTAAACTGATCCCAACAACAAAGCGACAGTTATGGCTTGGGCATACATTCTAGCTTGCACAGCTTTTTGAGTCTTGGTCATGATTGGATCTCTGTCAACAAGTTTCCAGGCCCCGTACATGGAACCAGCCCATCCACCGATGATGAACTTGTACTTATTGTTAGACAATATCTCAAAAGTTTTGTTCTGGAAAGACAATTCTTTCCATCTCTTGTGTTCCTCCAACACCTCTTTCTGCAATTGTGGGGAGCTGTACAACAATCTTTCAAAATTGGTGGATCCCTCCTCTGCCGCAACAACCCCAACGAATGTGATTGGGATGATAGTGATGGCTGTCTTAATCGAGGCGTTCAAGCTGGACCAGAACGTAGGCTTTTTGTGCTTGAGGAATGCCACTATACCAGCTGATAAAAGCCCACCAGCAAAGAAACCTTTAGCTCCAGCTGAAACGACGTAGTGCATATGTGCATCTGATTCTTCTTTTGTTAAAACCTTCATTATGTTTAATTATTGCAATAGACTGCTTAAAAATCACCCAACTTAATGAATTTTGAGAAATCTTGCGATTTTATATCAATTCAACGTTAATCCAACTTTTCTTTTCGGGTATTATTTGTAATATTCGGGCTTTGATAATTGCTTTTGGTTCCGTCCCAACCGACACACAACCGACCTCTACTTTCGGCCTAATAGCTCAAGTAATAGTGATAAACCTGGCCGGAATAGATCTTGACAGCATACTACTGGAATTTCTCCCTTACACCGTCATCACAGTTTCAAATTGTGTTCGGGATTGTTAATAATGGAAACTGACTGGAAGAAGGAAAGAAAGAAACCTCTCGCAGCCCGATGAAAAAGCCCGACTGGATCTGGGATGCTGGTAAGATGGTTATTTTGGTGCAAGAGCACCTCATGCGATGTTTTTTAATGGAACTTGCGTATCTGAGAACTAACTCGTGCCCTTGTCAAACCAACTCACCATGTCGAAGCCTCCAGTAGCTGAGCTGTGTTTGTTATCCCCGAGTGGAGGCTTCACATCGAACTCGTGCCGAGTGGTCGTTATTCTAGTTGTTCTCGTGGAAAAAAGCAAGAACAGCGATCTCTCCAAGAACCCAGAACAACTCTACAACAGACTTTGGATGGAGAAGAAAGATTCTTCAGGAGTATTCAATGCAAACATGCTTGATACACGTGAAGTTGGCTTTTTTTTTGAGTATGGTGAGGACATTCATTATGGTGAGCCCCAGAGATCCGGGTAACCTTGTCATTATCGATGTATTTTTTTAAGATGAGGTAAATTTTTTTTTTATATATACGCCAGGCCAAAAAAATTCTTTGATTGTTTGCCATAACCTTACTTCAACGATGTCTGCCATATACAAAGCCATAGCTGGTAAATCTTCAAAGGACACAAATGAGAAAACACGTCATATAAACAGACAAAGGGTTTTGATAATCTCCTCGAGAGGTGTTACCTACAGACATCGTCATCTCATTAGTGATTTGAATGCAATGTTACCACACAGTCGTAAAGAACCAAAATATGACAGTAAAAAGAACTTATATGAGTTGAATGAGATTGCTGAGTTGTACAATTGTAACAATATTTTATTCTTTGAGGCCAGAAAACATACAGATTTATACTTATGGTTATCCAAACCACCAAATGGACCAACCATCAAGTTCCATATTCAAAATATGCATACAATGGATGAGTTGAACTTCACAGGTAATTGCTTAAAGGGTTCAAGACCAATATTATCATTTGACAAAAGTTTTGAAACATCCGGTGATCATTTCAAATTGATCAAGGAAATGTTCACTCAAACCTTTGGTGTTCCTCCACATTCAAGAAAGTCCAAACCATTCATCGATCACGTTTTGACTTTTTCAATAGTTGATGGTAAAATTTGGGTTAGAAACTATCAGATCAATGAGTCTTTGAAAGACAAAGAGAGCGATGATGCTGGAGATAGTGCCGAAGAATTATCGTTGGTTGAAATTGGTCCAAGATTTGTCATGACTGTTATTACCATCTTGGAAGGTTCATTTAGCGGACCCAAAATCTACGAAAATAAGGAATATGTTTCTCCAAACTTCGTTAGAGCTCAAGTCAAACACCAACAAGCGAAAGAAGCAAAAGCCAGAGCCGAAGATGCTGTCGAAAGAAAGATTAGAAAGAGAGATCAAATCATCAAGGCCGATCCTTTAGACAATGGAGTTTTGTTCACTTAGTTAGCTTTCTCGTCGATTGGAGATTATAAAATGTACATTATAATAAGAGACTTTTTACGTGTAGCTAACTAGTCGATTACGATTACTTCAGTCGAATAATAAACAATTTTCATTCATCTATCATAACTAATAAATATGTCAGTGAACACATGCTTATACTTGACCGATACGCATTTGTCCACCCCTTCTTTCAAAAAGACATAGTTAAACAACCTTTATCATCTACAACAATAATAACAATAACCAAAATTTCAAATTTACCCAAATTTTTTTTGCATTCACTTGTGATTTATTTTCAATGAAGCATTGATTTTATAATCATAATAGTAGGAAACCTAATGTTTTTCTTCGACTTTTTTCAAATATTCACTATTTTTCTCGTTAGTATTCACCTCTTGATGGCCACATTTTGCAGGCATTTCACATCGATACATACACAATGAATTTTTCTTCTTCAGGAGTTGATGCGTTCAAAGCTGGTTCATTGGAAGCTTTTTTACCCCATGGTTTTGGAGCAACGATTAATCCGACGACACCCAAAGTAGCGAGAGACAATTGGTAGGGTTGAACAATCTTTCCAAAAATGTGATAAGCAGCACCCATTTTAATTATAGTTGTTGATTTTAAAGTGAATTTTCCTTAACAACTTATTTTTTGATTCTTTTGGTGGAATGGAAATGGTTAAAAAATCGTTTGTAATGTCGGCTATTCTAAGAAACTTGTTCTAAATTTCATTGGTGAATTTTCCTCATCACGGGATTTTATTGGTAAAGAGACGAAAGTGTCCTAATACGGAAATTTAAGACTATTTCTTAAATAATTTCCATATGTAGTAATTAGTACCAATATGCATTTAAAAATGCACCGTCTTATTATATTGCAGTATACGACTTCAAATGTCCCAAAATGGATGTACGAAATAGGAAATTACCCGATTATTCATATCGCCTTAATTCATTATGTCTATATCAAAAATATTGAAATGAAGAAGATGATTTTTTGATCTCTATCTTAACACTTCTTTTGGATGGGAACTCACGAATTGTCGCTGAAGCCATCCCATTTTATCAAATCTTAATGAAACAAACCATATTCAATCCGCGCTAAATCAGAAATCTACAACAAGTTATTTCGCACTCAAAATGGCGTTCTCATTCAATACCGCCCACTTGATCAATCATTTGAGGGCTTCGTATATAGCCAGTGTTGATGACGACATCTACACAACCAGAATCATGAAGCAGTACAAGCCAGAGCTTGAGTTTATCGTCAACGATGAAGTGTCCAACTTCTTGAATAAAATACACGACGAGAAGCTTGATCAGTACAGCGATAGCTTCCAGTTGTCAGAATCTCCTCCAATACAGTTTGATTTGCTAAATGACAAAAAGTTTCATAAAAGGTTCAACAATCTCGCAATTGATGACAGTAACGGTCAGAGTGGGCAACCGAACGAGACGAACGGCCAGAGCAAACAGGGGAACAGTTTGATTGAAGAAAATGAAGAAAGTGAGGACAACGGTAACAACTCAATTATTTATCATGGTACGTTGACAGAAAATAGCAGCATACATGATTCAATCAACACCAACTCCACGATCACTCCACCCACCAATCCGATAGAATTGAAGCACACAAAGACTTTGAGAAAATCATATAAGCCGAATATTGCTAGAATTTTCAGAAACAGCCATAGTAGTAATAACACTAGCAATCAGAGCCGGACAGATGCATCAAAATCATCAGTTGCTGAAAACTTTTCTGACAGTGATGAAGATGATGATGAAATTGAAGTTATCGAAGAAGAAGATGTGGACAATGAAGATGTCAACAATGAAATGAATGTAAGCCAATCAACTATTTTAGGGGACGAAGGGAATATTCACGATGAAAATGATTTGAATGGTGCTGATGATACTTTCAGAAGAAACAGAAGGCAGTTCAATCCCAACATCGATTTTGATATTGATTATGATGACATCGAGTCAATTTCTGATTTTACTGATCTTGATTCGGCTTTGGAAAGTTCATCATTGATCGATTCTGACTCTTTTGATGAGGATGATACCGATTTTAGTGATTTCACAGTTAATCTTGCTACAAAAAATTTGCTTAATTTAACTCCTGGTGGCAACAAGTTCAAGAGAAAAAAGTTCAAACATTCGTTCAGCAGAGGTTCCTCAAATAATGAGAGGCACTTGAAAAAAAACTCGAGCAATGGTAATACTAGTGGGATTACTGGAAGTAATATAGGAGCAGGATCTTCGAATTCACTTAAATTGACCAAATCATTCAAAAATCAATCGGACATCTTGACGAGTAATCATAGCTCAAGGAATCTAGTACCATCACAACTAGACAGTATAGTCAAAGTTGGAACATTGCCAAAGCCCAATTTGAAATCAAACTTGAGTGAGTTGATCAAGGAGAAAGTCATGTCTAAAAAAGATCCATTGGAATACTACTTATTTGCAATCAATGATGGGGACAATTCAAAAATCACAAATTTACAGGTCTATTTACCTGATGGACCACATCCCTCTATACCTTTCATGACAATCAAAATCAGGAATGATATAGCAGTTTCCGATGCTTTGGGATTCATACTCTATAACTACAACAAGAAGGAAAGCCTCACCAGTGAATTACAAAATCCTAATAGATGGAGATTAGAATTAGTTGATGAAGATGGTGAAAATTATGGGGACTTTGGTATATTGGAAAGAACAAGAATTTTAGCTACTTATGGATCCATGGAAGTGGCTTTGTGCAAAGTATCGGAAAGTGAATATGAGAAAAATGAAAAGATCACACCATTGCCCTTCCAGTTCTATAGATGTGACCAAAAAGATGATTTGAATGACGATGACCACAACTTGAACAATGATATTATTGAATTGAAAATATTCGATTACCCATATAATCCTTTGGCTTTTAACTATACAAGCTACTTCATATCAATTCAATCCACAATTTTAGACGTGTTGAAAAAGATTTCTCAGGAAAAAAAGGTTGTATATACCAAGTATGCTTTGAGAGATATCGGCACTAATTATCCATTGAACAACCAGCAAATCTTGTATGATTTGCATACAAACAATTTGGAGTTTGTCCCTCTGGAGGCAATAAACGAAGCCGACTTGACAAAGCCTAGCATGAATTTAAATGGTTCGATCAATACGTTGGCCACGAACATTACACCAAGGTTTGGACAACTTTCCACTACACCGCCTAGAAAGCAATTGTTGAACAGACAGAGTAGGCAGTTCAATAACCAGAACTTCAACCGACAACAACAACAACAGCAACTGCAACAATCAAGACTCAGTAAAGCGACGAGCAAATACTTCAAGGAAATGTTGAATCAAGGAGCAGAACAATTGCCAAATGCGACTGTCTACTTAAAGTGGACGGTTTGGAGAAAAAAGTCAACATTTATCAACAAACAAGAAAAGTCGTTGACAATCGATGGAGACTACGTACATCTAACACCATCTGATTACAGGAAATGGGACGAACATTCGAAAACTTCTACCTTTCACATCAATCAAATCGTTAGAATAAAGCACTACAAAAAAGCTCCAACACAATTCAAGATCGTCATTAACAAGACGAACGGTTTGAAAAGGTACGATTTGGAAGCAAAAACTTCCAAAGAGGCCATTGAGATTGTCAACAAATTGAGATCAATTGTTTCTGCATATAAGATAAATAGCTACAGCCGTTAATAGATTCCCATCTTCGATACTCCATTTCCTGGTCTGTTTCGATTTACTTTTTCACCTTTTTTTTCTGATTTGTAGTGATGTACACCCAACCATGTGTTGGCGTAATTCCCAGTCTTCTACCTTTTTAGTTGACTTTAAGTATTCGATTTCAAAACAAAACTTTTGGTGACAATGAAAATGTGTTGATCGATCAATTGTTAGCGTTTGAAATTTACGTTCTCGATTTGGCTCGAAAACCATCTCGTTTAATTTTTATATTTTTTAATTAAATCTATCATTTGATACAACATTCATTTTGATTTTTAACATTTTCACCATAAACATTCCCCGTCCAGGTTTAATCTATTGAACGATATCATCTGTTACTGTTAATTTTTATTCACGAAGTAATTTTGATTGTCTATTTTCATCTCTGGAATTTCTGGAATTTCCATATTTATTTTTCTAAAAATAGTGATTGTTTGTCCACAACTTAAGATCCCAAAAATCGTGAGCTCAACTCATCGATTCAAGTAATTCATCCATCAATCAATCAATCGATTATCGAACCAAATATAGAAGAGTTGCTACGTGGAAAATGTTTGAAAAAGAACAGCACCTAGCTGAGGAAGACAAATTGAAGTCAAATTATAAATCACCATCCGAGTTGGACATTGGTAAAAGGGTTGACTACAACTATAAGTCAAATCTCAACAGATTGCCAACATTGAGTGAAGTTTTAACCAGAAAAACATCATCGCCCGTTGATTTATGGTCTTTTTACATATTCATGAGAGATAAACAACATGCCATCGATTATTTGGATTTTTGGTTGGATGCTATCCATCATTTGAGTTTATGTAAACATTATGTCAAGGGCTTACGAGAAAGCATCTTGATTAGAAACTCATCACAATTCAATTTATTGCAAGAGCATAGTCATGTACATGACTTAATCATGACCAATGATAAAAGACAGACAAAAGAGTCAAACAGCTCAGACTTCATTGATTACAATTCTTCTTCAAATAGAACTTCTAGGGTGTCTCAAAAACAGCAACAACAACAGCAGCAGGACCAAAGAGTGAAATCGCTTTCCTCGTCGTTGTTACTAGAAATGATTGTCAACGAAAATATGTTGGAAGAATCTAACTCCAAAAGATTATCGCTTTTTTTAAGAGGTGATTTGAATTTAGAATCTTCTGACCCGAGAGTAAAATCTATTTTGGAAGATTATAATAGAAAAGATTATTATGATGACAACTACCAAGCTTATGAAGAGGAAGATGTCGCATCGTTGGGATATCCAAACAACCCACAACCGGATCAGAGTCCTCAATCATCATCACAACCCAGAAGGGTTACATCGCAAGATCAACTTTTGTCACTGCAACAAAAAGACGGTACCAATTTTCCAATCGATAATTCAAAAGACGCTCAATTCATCAAAATGAATGCTAAAAACAGATTATCAACTATAAATCCTGAACTATTAGAGAGAATAATACAGGACTCGAAATTGCCCAGTTTCAAAGACAATAAGTTCATAACTAGATCCAATTTGAAAGAATCCTCTAGAAATTTGTTATTGAAGTACTTTGTCGAAGATGCAGAAAAAAAGTTATTTTTACCAGAATCGATTATTTCTAATGTTATCCAATCTGTTGATATTGAAGGAAGAGATGACCCTGATGTTTTCCAACCTGCGCGAGATTACGTTTTCAAGGTGATGGAAAATGAAGCTTTTCCAAACTTTTTACAATCTGTTGCTATATCAAACATAACCGATTTTTCTTTCACCATAAGATTAATAAGTGGATTATTTTTCTTGTTTATCGCATTTTGGGTTGCTTACATCTTGATATTTTTGAACCACTCAAAAGATCAAAGAGCAGTCGTTCTCGTTCCCTTTTTTTTTGGAATATACTTGATTGTCTCCTCAATTTACTACATCGACCCATTTCTATGTTTTTTGGGCTTTGCTGAAAGTAATGCCTCACCTAATGGATTAATCAGATTAAGAGAATATTTTGTCAAAAATTTGTTGATCAAGAGAAGCTTGTGGGTTTTATTTTTAATTTGTTTTATTAGTGCTTCGTTAACTTTGATTTTTGCTTTGGTTCCTGGTCATAGATTATGAGTTAAAACTCTTTATCTCTATCTAATTTCATTTTATATTCTAATCTTGGGTTTATTTGTTTTCTTCTATTTTCCACATTTTCTTTAATTCTTTCATTATATTAGTTCCTTAGCGTGTTTATTATATTTGGAGTGGTTTTTTTCTTCAATTTTTGAAAATGATTCATGTACATTAAACCAAACACTGTATTCCATCGTAAAATGATCATCACTACATGTTAATTACCTTAGTATCATATGTTTTGGACCTACAATTACGCTTCCAGTAGGATATTTACGCACGTTTATCAAAAAGCTTATAGGTTCCATTTCTTTGTTTATCATATACCTAATGGGTAAAAACTTTATAGATATGCCAAAATGGACAAGACGTATCTATACACAAAGAATTTTATAGAAAAGAATGCCCGTGTGTTGAACCAACCTTTGACCATAACAACGGCTATCGATGAGCTAGTACCTAATAACTCGGTAAATCACAACAAAACAATCAGTAAGAAAACTTTGAGTAATGTTATGAAAAGCATAAATAGAACAATAAGTAATAGGAACAAATCAATATTCAACAATCAATCCATAAATCAAATAACTAACCAGATCATAAAATTGGAGTTCGAAAAAATATCGAGGATCAATGAGTCTCTACTTGACTTGAATTTGAAGCTATCAGTTTTGGTTATCAATCTTGACAATTTCACGAAGATAAATGAGCTAATCGATGAATTGCCTGAACTGAAATATTTGCTATTGACAGAGGAAACACGAGAAGAGGACCCGCTTATTGAAAGTATTGAGGATTACGAGAATATCAGACAAGCTGAATCACATAATCAGATATTGGAAGAGTACGATAAAGTAAGAGTACGGTTGATCAAATTGAATGAAAAGTACCAGTTTGCAATGGAAAAAAAAAAGTTTATAGAGAGTCTAAATCAAAAACTAGAAAACTCGAATTTCAGTGGTCTATGTGATCTAGATCTGGATTTAAAAGATGAGTTTGTCAAAACTCAAAGATTGATTGGTAACATATTGAAAAAGATAAAGAATATGGATGATGAGGAAGATTTTTTCAGAATAATCAACAAGTTGAACAAAGAGTAACTACAACTGTAAATCAATTTATTTATAGTATATTCCATCAATTATGAATAACAGATAAAAAAAACCAAACCATATTTATTCAAAGCCAATAAATCTACACCAATAATAACACATGTAACAAAAAGTGAACGAAAAGTATCCAAAAAACAAATCAAAACAAAGCAAAGCAAATGACACACCAAAAAACAATTTCCACAACTTCTTTAATTCCCCAATATACAGTACAATAATTGTCTGGTTGCGTCTCTCTACCGTAGGCCCATATAAGCCAACGATGAAAAACACATCATTTCAAAACACTACCAGGGCATTCATTTTTTTCAATATGGTTCGTAAGCCACAAGTTGTTGTTATTGAAAAATTTGAAGCATCCCGCACATCTACCACTGATGGAGTTTCTATCGATCGATTTAGTTCCTGGTGGATAGATAAAATGCAATGCTTTCAAGTGAGTTTTGAATGTATCTCTTCTGGAAAAGCCCCCTGTTGGATGGCATTTGGTTCCCGTCGTGGTTGTCGTTTCCGTTTCTTCGTTGCTACTTCCGGATGATAAAGCGTTGTTTGTGTTAGTGGATGTAGTCGACTCTTCGTCCGGATTCTTGTAGAATGGACAAACAAAAGCTTTCGATGAGTTGTGTTTTTTCATATGACGGGTCAAGTAACCTTTGACTTTGAATTTAGCATCACAGTGAATGCATTTGTAAACGGTTTGTTTTTCACTTTTGATTTTCTTTTTTTTGTTTGGATTCGTGTTGAGTGGTATAGGAGAATCATTTATGATTTCGAACTTACTCAGAAAATTTGGTTTCGCTGATCCTTGAAAACTCGAATTATTAGCCAAAAGATAGTTATCGAACAACAAATTCACTTCGTTTATATCGATCTCTTTCTTTAGTTCAGTATCCTTAGATGAGCTTGAACTCAATGAACCCGTGCTAGAAGAGAGGATTTTATCTTTCTCTTCTGACTCAATCTCAGGTACATCCCAAAATTCTTGGTTGGAAGAGGACTTATCGTTTGAACTGTTTTCATTTTCATAATAATTAAGCTTTCTCTTTTTATAATTCAAATTATCGAACTCATCATCCAAGGCACTAGGTAAGTCAAAGCCATTCTCATTGAATTCCGCCTCAAAAGTTGAGGTAGGAAGCATAAAATTATTGATATAACTCAGTTGAGTTTTCAGTTGTTGCTGATGTGGAGCAACATAAGAATTATTGGCATTCGAGGATGGTAAAAAGTTAGCCATAATGTGATGATGATGCATATTTTTTGAGCTAGCAAAATTGTTTCCCATTCCTATTATACCTGAATTTCCTAAACCAATATTACTCAAATTATTACCACTTATATTTGCAGTTGACGAAGTTGGTAAGTAAAAGTTTTGGTTGGGTAAAGAAGATGGGACTGGTTCAATTATGGAGATCTGATCGAAATTATTGCCTGAAATTATGTTGAATTCAGGAATTTGAAAATTAAACTCTAAAGTATCCAGATGATCTTGCGGATTATAGATCAAATTACTATTCAAAGTTAGTTCCAAATCATCTGCTGCGCATGGAATGGGGCCATTCTTGATGTTCGATAAGTTCAAATATTCAATGTGGCCAGGAAATAACTTTGGGCTAGCTGGTGATGACAATGAGCTGAACGAATTGAATATGTGCCTGACCACCGACAAAAAGGTTGAAGCATTTTCATTCAAGTACTTCAAAATTGAACAGAGGATGTTCATTGGAAAACCGCCGTTTGAGTTAATGTTTAAATCATTTTTAAAATGATGTTTGGCATTTGTCATTTTGAATATTGGCCATTAATTGATCCCTTTTTTAAAACGATAATCTAAAATTCAAGTCGATAAAAACTGCGAAACAAAGAGGAAAAAATTAAGTCAAAACAAGATATCAACGCAGAGCAACAACAACGTTTGTATATTTGGAAATCTCTTGGAAAAGTATGAGTCTAAGGACAAACAAAGCAGCCAAATAGTGAGTGAATTAAGATGATGAACGTATTGGAATATGATATGAGAAAAGAGTATTTTCAATTTAATTGATTAAATTGACATCTCGTTGAAATTCGAAGATAAAAGATGGTGCGGCACCACTCTGTTCCCAATTGGGTTATTGTCACGTGAAACATCTGTTACTTCCGATTACGTAACAAACTATGGCTCAGTGACAATCCAGTTGACGCCCGCACGACCGGTAAAATCCGCGGCGGCCGCTTCCACCGCTCACGTGAACAGAACATACGATGCAACTGCCTTGTATAAACATAATTTACGATATCTTCTTTTGATCTATCACCATGGTAACAATCAACGCTACCTCTTGCCGTTAGTGGAAAGGGGACGCATTGACTTGTAATGGAAGATAAACTATTGGCGGATGCAACCATGTACCCCTTGAGTTGAGGAGGAAATGAAAAATATTTTATACAAAAAAATATTCCGATACCGGGAGTCGAACCCGGGTCTGCTCGGTACTTTCTAGTCAAGCTAATGAAAGCGAACCGTGCTAGCCGTTACACTATATCGGATAATAATGCTGATTTTCTGGTGAGGTTGGATAATTCACCCATGGCAATATTCTATCATTCTCTTAACTGGCACCATTTCATTTGGACTCCGATAAATCACACATTTTTACCCCAATGGTTGTTGTTTATTGGTTGTTGTTTATTGGTTGTTGTTTATTGAGTAATGTTTTGGGATTCTGAAGGATCGAAGTTCTTTTATCAGGATCAAGTGTTTGAGGTCTTGCTTGGTGGAACGCCATTTTTGATCGATGTTTTTCTGTACTTGCTCTAGGGACAAGAAATCAAGAAACCTCTGGTTCACCTGATTCTTACTTAGCGATAAGTTTTTTTGTGGAGTGTCTTCTGGGATAGAACTGTATTGGGCAATGGAATTCGTTGCGCGTAGATATCTAATATAAAGAACAATGGAGGCAAGCGAGATTCTCATTGGTAACCCATTTCGATGAAAGATTTTTCCCATATATTTATTGACCATTCATATCAAAACCTATGTATTCATTAGTACGTCCATTATTTTAAGTATGTGGTTAGTTTTCTTCAAAGGTTGAGAGCAAGATTTGTAAATAAATATTAATAAAATTGTGTGGTCGAGTTTACCGCCGAATATTTTACAGCGGCTGCAAAAAAAATGTCCAAAAAACCGATCACGATTTGCAACACGATTTGGAACTACAAAATCAAAAAAGGCACGGAATCTATCTGTTTTACGTACCGCAAATATTACACGCCCAATACTAAAAGTAAATGAAACCAGTTAAAGTCCCAACAAATTCAGCCAAGTCTGTAGCTATTCCCACCTCAACTCCCCTTCAAACAAACAACAAAAAAATAATTCCTTCGCCCGAAAATGATGCTGTTAAAGGACCTGACACGGGATTAGCCGCTGATCAAAAGAAGAACAAAAAAAATTGCAATACAGTGGATAGCAAACCTAACAACAACAAGAAGAACAATGTTTTATCCGAGAAAGGTGGTAAAGTAAAAGACCAAGTAAGTCAATTTGATTCTCAGGTTGATGAGAAAGATGAAAGACAAATTTCAAAAAAGGAAGCGAGCGCAGGTTTGCCTCACAAAGGCCATGGATCCAAGATTCATTCAACTGAAAACACTCAAAACTCTTCTAACATTTCAAAACTTAAGGCAATTGAACCGAAAAAACACAGATCATCTTCAATTGGTGATCCAAGCAAAAGCCACCAATATACAGAAAATTTGCCGCAAAATCAAGCTTTTAAACACCAGAAAGATATTTTAACTCAATTTCATGTTACTCCGTCCAATCCACCTACCAATATGGTTATAGAGCATGAAAACTTCAAGAAGATTGAATCCAATACCTCAGATATGGTAACCGGTAAAAAAAAGAGTAACTTGGAAATAGTTGGAGCTATGCAATTAGGTAAAAAGTCTTTAATCAACTACAGTCCCACGAACTTGAAAGAAATTGTGGGTGACAACTCATTCGATTCCAGTTTTTTACATCAGCAAGTCTCAACTCCAACAAACCCAAGAAAGAGAGGCGCTACTAAAGAGAAAAATCTTGGAAAGGCCAAACGGCGAATCAATTACGCATTGGTCGATGACTTTGTGATGAACGATAATACCAGCAACGGCAACAACAATGCTACAATCACTAATAATGAAAGTCAACTCAATGACACTAAGAAGAATGATTTGACAGAAATTGATTATGATCAAATCGGGGGAAAGAAAGCTATTAAAATAGCTGCTGCTAAAAATAAATCGATGATTATAGCAAAGCCTTTTGAAGGAAATTATTCTTCACTAGTTACACCACTTCCTGAGGAAAAATTTGAGATGCTACTTAGCCAGTTAGCGGAAGATATTGGAATTCCAATCGATTTCTTGCAAAAAACGAGTCTGATAAACTTAGCAGAATGGTCTGACATTGGATTCAAGTTGAGTGAAAGACACTCCACTTTGACCAAAAAAATTATCGAGATTAGGTGCAAAATGATAAACAGATTCGAGATTTTGAATAACGTTATCAATTTACACGCAGAGAGTTTAGAGAATCATGGCAAGTTTTTAGAACAGCGTATTGGCAAATTAACCTCTTTCGGAAACGAAATAGTTGAAGAGATAAATGAATGACTATAGCTAGGTAGATATTTTATGGCATCTTAATATATGATTGTATCACTACGAGATGTTTCGTACACTTAGGTGATTTATTAAATACACAGACAAATTCTTTAAAAATCAAATCAATAAAATATTATACTAAATCATATTTTAAATAACTTAACTTCTTTTAGCAAAACGTCTAGCTGGACCTCTTTGAGAAGAAATTGGAACAACGGTTAAAGGTAATTTCAAACCTAAAGATTTAACCAAGTTGCTAGTTTCGTTGTCGACAGCTAAAGTACCTTTAGTGTGGGATAAGTCTAAAGCAGAAACAGCTGGAACATATTGATCCTTACGTTCTCTTTCCTCTTCTTGTAATTTGAAAGAAATACCTCTGACTGGACCTTTTTGAATACGTTTCATCAAATGAGTGGTGTAACCAGCAATTTTGTTTCTTAAACGTTTAGATTGAATAACAGCAATTTCTGAAGTTAAACGTTTGTTGGTTTCAAAATCCAAGGTTAATTTTGGATAATATCTTTCAATTAAGATTTTGGAAGCTCTTTTAACTGTCTTAGTTCTAACACGACCCTAGTGAATATTAGTATACTGTATTGATGATGGTGATCATCTTGATTGCATAATAGTGGTGAAAATTTGATTCTAATGTTATCAGGTTGTTGAAGTGTCATATCTCTTCTTGGAATTTATGATTCCGAGCGCTTTCTTCAGTTGGTAACTGCTCAATCAGATGCTCAAATAACTGAATCTTTCATGGATGTCCATTCGTAGAAATCTTCATCTTAACGACAAATTGCAGGTACGTGGGTGTGAAAAAGAAATGAATCTTCTGAAAGTTCACCAAATAGTGAAACCCTTCTATCTTTTCACTTTCTTCAATGTGCACATGAATCTAGTTATACAATCAATAATAATCATCTATGTTGATACATACCATTTTGATTTATTATTAATTGTGCAATACGTAAAAGGTTGACTATAACTAATTTAATATTTTTTTGATATTTCTAATGAAATTTACCTATCACTGCCAGAACAGACTACATCCTACTCTCGCCAACCTGGTGAAAATTTTCGCGAATTCATTAATTTGATGAGGAAGAAAACAAACCTGTATTTTACGCCCAGGATATTATGTACACAATCATTATTGTGACTGCTTTTGTCTGTCGCACTTTTCTTTGTTTCCAGTTGCGGCTCAAGCGTGTTTGTAGCCCTGCTATTTGACTTCGATTTATATTTAAATTGACTCGGTATAATAATAATTGACTCGACCGGAATGTTTGGACTCGGGATGTTTGTGTGTGCTAACCATCGCCCTCGAATTCATCTTTCCAAATTCTTGATAATAAACAGTCTGTTGAAGTGGTTCGATAGGTTAAACGACGCCAATAACTCATCTAAGCATATTTCGTCCCTCACACCTAGAGAAAGAAATCTTTTCGTTTTAACTGGCTTTTAAGGTTTGATCTTTACAATTGATTAAATTTTTTTTGAGTGACCTTTCCACTTTTTGCGGGCGTCAAAAAATAATACCTTATTACAGATTGATATTCCTACGTATATTCGGCTGCAAACTGTTTTTTTAAAGATTTTATATCGATGACAAAAGGGCAATTTCACTGTGATATATGCTCATCAGACTGTACCAATCGTGTCAGAATATGCTGTGCTGTTTGTAAGGAATATGACCTCTGCGTTCCTTGTTTTGCAGCTGGTTCCTCCTCTGGTGATCATAAACCGTGGCATGATTATAAGATCGTTGAGCAAAATACATATCCCATATTTGAGGAGACTTGGGGGGCTGATGAGGAATTGACATTGATAGAGTCAGCTGAAACGTATGGTCTAGGTAATTGGCAAGACATAGCCGATGCAATTGGGAATAGATCCAAAGAAGAGGTCAATGATCATTATAATAGGATCTACTTGAAAAGTAAGACATATCCGTTACCCGAAATGGATAAGGACTTTTCTCATATAACACCTGGTACATTCATCAAACTGAGAAAGCAAAGAATCGATAAGAGGAAGAATCTTCCACTTCCACCTCCAAAAGCAAAACCAAATGCGTCCGTTCCTTTGTGTCACGAAATCCAAGGATATATGCCTGGTAGATTAGAATTTGAACATGAAGCTGAAAATGACGCTGAATTGACGGTCAAAGATATGATTTTTGATCCTGACGATCAAGTAAATGATATTGAACTAAAATTGACCATATTGGATATTTACGATTCTAGATTGACCACGAGAGCTGAGAGAAAACGAGCTTTGATTTTAAACAACTTGTTGGAATACAGAAAAAATATGGCAACGGACAAACGTAAATTGAAAGAGGAGAAAGAATTGTTGAAGAAAATAGATGCTTTCATACGAATATTAACACCGGAGGATTTCGAGGAGTTCACCAAAGATTGTTTGAATGAACTAAAATGTCGAATTAGAATTCAACAATTGCAGCATTGGAGAAAGAACGGTATCATAACTCTAGAGAGTGGTAATAAATTTGAAAAGGATAAGCTATTAAGAGAAAACATTTTACAAAGAGTGGGTATGTCTGGCTTGAACAGTTCAAGGCACACGCAAAATTCCATGTCATTATCGAATACAAGGAACGGCAGAGTTTCGTCACATACAAACTCGCCACAACCTGAAATAAAACCCAAAAAGTCAATGAATCATCAACCTCTAGACATTTCGCGTTGTCCAGATTTCGAACTCTTATCATCTGAAGAAAAACAATTATGCGCGACTTTGAGATTATACCCAAAAGCCTATTTTGTTATTAAACTTCATCTAATTAAAGAGGCTGCGAAGTACAATGGCTACTTGAAAAAAAAAGAAGCGAGAAGTTGTTTAAAGATTGATGTTAATAAATCTTCAAAAATATATGAGTTTGCTATACAACAAAATTGGTTTCAGCAAGGTTAACTAGAGGATTTTTAAGGGTTTTGGATGTTTTGTTTATATATTTAATAGGTTTTTAATAGCATTTATCGGTGGTCTATTTTTGTCATGTGGGTTTTGTAGTAGTCCGCAATCATAGAGGTTATGATAATTTTTGACCGAATCGATTTTGACATTTTTGGTCTTTAGTATTTTATGACCACATCTCATGAACTGATTAGCCGTTAATACTACACATCGCTATTTCTTATTCCACTATTTTTTTCTGGCTCTATATTTCACTGGCAATCAAAAATCTACAAGGCTAATAGACTCATTGAACGAAAAGCAAATCAAGAAAAGTGCAACCGATAATCTGATCTAAAATATGAAAATCTCAACTTTAACTAGCATTGCACTTTTTTCACTGTTCTCCTTGAGTAAAGCCGAATGGTTTGCAATAGATAACAAGGAGCAAATTCCTCCCATCGTTCCATTCCAAATTGGTCAGTCAGTTCCAGTTGATTGTATCACGAGACAAATTGACAACGGTGAACATAAGTACGACGCAGATGGTAATATTGTTTATGAATTGTTTCCTAAATGTAGAGAGACAGGTGAACCATTGTCAATCAAGTATGGCGTTAATGAAGATTTGAATTGTACTATAGGACTCACTGATAACTTATTTCACATGTTCCAATTGTACATTCATCAAGATGCTCCATTTTCGTGTCGTTTACCAATCAGTTCCTCACTAAACTCAGTTGCTATTGGGAACTCCATACCTTTTACATTCAATTTCAGAGGACAAATTGCTGAAAGTCATTTGGATATTGACTCCAACATGAATGTTGTTTTGACGAAACCTGAGAAATTGAACTCCATTGTTAGTTCTATCGCTTGGAGCTCTTCCACCAATACTACAAGATATATCATAGGCGATTTCATGACTATTCAATTGGCTATTAGATGGTTAGAATACGATACTAAGAATGGATTTGAACCTTTTGCTAGTGGGTTTTACAAGTTACCTTTCAATATTAAAGGAACCTCTAAGTTCGAATATTTCACCTTAGTGGTATTGACGGCTTTGATAAGCGGTGCCGCATCAACTGCTTTGTGCTATAATTATTTGTCTGCTAAATTCAAAATCAAAGGATACAGATCTTTGAGTGATAGCGAATCTGGATTTACGAAAAAAGATTAAACGATTATTAGTGCATCTTGAATTAATATTGATGAATCAACAAAATATTTTTGTATTGCTTATATAAAAAAGATGAGACTTTTGAAATTTTTTATTTTACAACTTGTAGAGTTTGGATTCAAGTCTGACATTTTTTGATAATAGTACGCAATAAAGCGGATACTCTTTCGGATGGTTTGATTTCATCTTGTAAATAATCGTTCAACTTTTTTGTGAACAAGTTGGTCAAGTTTTGTTTTTCAGCTGAGGAAATCAATTTAGATTTATATGCAATGAATTTATTGACCGAAGTTTTCAACAGGTCTGCGAAATGTTCATTTTCAATGTTGATATTTCTAATTGGTAATGTGATATCTAAAACCATGGATTCTATCTCTTTAGGATATTTATTCAGTAAGGAGTTTATGACGTGTGCGCACAAGTTGTTTCTGTTCAATTCGCTAAAGGAATCAAAGACTTTCATGAACTCGTTAGAAATCTCAAACGTTTTGTTCTTTTTATTAGTTATTGTTGAATTTTCAGGTATTTGTTTTATCAAAGTTGGAACCGCCAAGTCAAAAATAGTCAAAGCAATATCACCTCTCAATGCTGGATTGTTTTCTGGATTACCCAACATATTCATATCAGTTTCTGGTAAATGTTTCAACTGATCATTCATGTCCTCATTTGTAACGGTTGGTAATTTTATTTCATCGTCATTTTCGTTTGCATTTTCATTATCATCTTGAGTATCAGCATCTTCAACAGATACTAACGATGCCGAGTTCTGGATCTTTTTGTTAAGACTTTTGTTTTCGAATTCTAACTGATCTTGCTGCTGTCTCTCGGTAAGTAAACCCAAAACTTTTCTTCTTGCCAAAAGTTTAGAAACGTAGGACAATTCAAATTGCGCATATGACAACCATAATTTCAATGACTCTGGGTTAAATCTCAATGCCCTTTGTAATAACAATCTCGAGCCCTTAGCATTAGAGTTTTCTTCAAACTCGTATTTTGCTGCACTCAACCAAGCATCAATGTTTCTTGGTTGTAGCTGCAACAATCTTGAGTACACTTTATATATGACTTTAATGGCACCATTCTTTTTGGCAAATCTCAAATAGGATCCCCAGATAGATAAGTCCCCAGGAAATCTCCTCGTTGCCCTATCGTATATAAATAAAATTCTTCTGATACCCGCCCAGTCAGATATGCTTGGTTTTGTATCAATCAACCCAGCCTTATTCAATCTCTTGTACTTTTTCTTTCTCAACTTCTCCAAGTTATCCTCAAAGTCTGCGTATCTCAAAAAATCACGCGCTTTGGTACCTCTACCTAAAATACGATGTTCAAAATCTGTTCTTCTTCTCATGATCATAGTGATCTCATTCTTATCAAAAAGTCCTTTTCTCTTCAAATCTTCAAGTTCAGGAACTGATTGTTCAAGATAATATCTTACTTTCTCAGCCATTCTGTATCAGACCGCTTCTTATGGTTGGGTAGTACCAGGTATTTAATGAAATTGATTAATTTACAACAATTTTAACAATATCTGATTTTATTACATTGCAGAAGGTTTTTTGTAAGAAAAAATTTTGAATCAGGGTAATAAATCGACATCTCTCAAACGGCGCTCATAACATCTTGTTAATTATGTAATATATTAGTCACTATATATTATATGCAGGTTTTGTTGCAGCAGTGTTCATAAAAACGTATAAGCATGTGTGAGAAATCAACTCTTTGAGACTATGGGAGAATTATCGCCTTTGGTGATATAAAAAGCATGGCTGTATACTTTAGTATCACTGACTGTTCTGTTTTGATTTGGCCCGATTGCTCAAGTAGTCAGCAAATATCTTGAACGTTGCGTGAACACAGCACTGGTGGCACAATCGTTTGGGGGTGAGATGAACAAGATATCATGAGAACTAGAGGTGGAGACTCGCTCGCGGAATTCCCAGAGTTATGCAACTGAAAATGATTGAGGGTTCAACCCAGAAATATCAAAGTGGGATGGTTGGTCATTTGAAGTATGGTGATGTTGTACATCCTCAAATGCAAACTATTATAACCAATCATCAACTCCTACCCAATACTATTCAACATATGAGTTTTCGGGTCAGATGTGTTTTTTTTGAGACAGTATTAGGTGGTGCAACTAAGGGTGGAGTCAATCCCACGCTCGAACAGCTATACAAATTTCATGTACCGTAGATCAATTAATCGGACAATCGTTATCAACGAGGTTAACTTGAAACTTCTAGAAGGTTTGCTTTCAGAGGGTGGTAATTTATATGACAAAACGTCTTTAGTTGTTTCAATGCAATTCAAGTTGTTGTCATCTTCGATTATTTGTGGATTGTAAGTATTAGGATAAACATCATAACGGGCATTGTGTCCATTCGAGTCTGCGGCATATATTGCGTCAAATCCAAATGACTTTCAAGAACACACAAGAATACTTTCCTGATACCAACATCTTGTTGATGGCTCAAGCTTTCATAATATTGGAAGTATGAGTAGCTATGGCTCTATTGTTCCAATTTTTAAAACATCAAAAATCTTATGTAGTTTTCTCACTTTTGAGGAACCCTCAACTGGCACCACGACAATAGTAATCATTAGGAAATCCGAATGATGGTTTTGCAAATACCGTTCCCACACTAGCATAAAATCGTTCAAATTTTGTTAGTTTTTAGCATTTTCATTTTTTTTTCCTGCTCTTCATGATTCGTTTCCAGAATATAAGAATATAAAAGATCAAGCATTACTAAAGCAATAGTACAATTACTAATAAAACAAGTTTCGTTTGTAAGGCTGAACTTTGTTGAAACGAAGCGATTGTAACTAAATCAATTGTCTCAAATTGGGATTTCTCGTTCTTGAGCCGAGTGTCACCGATATTTCAACAATATTGTGTAGAGATTCAAAATCATTTGATAATTCGAATCCTAAGAGGTCTCATTTTGTGCGACAGGTATGGTTCAACTTGAAGAGGAAATTAGTTGCTAGTATATAGCTTCAAAAAAAAGGGTGCAGACAGCATCAAAGTACAGAAAAAAAAACAGTTATATATACTGCGAATTAGCAATGAATTTCAGCAGTTAGTTGCATAAGATTACTCACATTTTTTAGTTCAAAGCAGTTTATGGAAAAAAGCAGAGTGTTTCTTTACCATTTACTCCAGAATTTATAAGAATGGAATGTTCAGCTCAATTGTAAATCGTTGTTTGATTTAGCTTGATTCAAATAGCAGCACTCCAATTATGAGCTAGTACTCACAGGATAGGAAATAATAGATGATCGGGTCAAAACTACAGTGTAAAGAGAAGTGAATTTCGATCTTCTGGTAGTTTCATTGGTAAATCAGATAAGGCAGATCACAACTGACGTACAGTTTATTACAGAAAGTATGAATTCTGCATCAACTACAAAACAATATGTCCCTTAATTCTGCTAGATGATGTTTGATTGTTATAACGGTCGCCCAATATGTGATGGCCCACTGATTTTTCAAATAGAGCAGCCATAATAATATAGAAGGATCATCATGATGTTCGAGCAGAAAAGATTTTCAACTCCATATATTCAAATGGCATTAATATTTGGACTCATTAGGTATGTCGAAACAGTTAATATGAAATTTACTTGAAGAGTGTTTGAAAAGTTAAGAAGTGTTTGTAATATTTATATAAATGGTGATGTCCTGGATAGCCTCCATTCCTGTTTTGTCGTGATTGTGAATGTGTTACAAGATGAAAATATCACACGCTTTATTAGGTATCGCTTTGGTCGCTTCAGTTAGTGGTATTGGAAAGTACTCACAAAAACTCAATCCTCAGCTTGAAGCAGCCATTGAAAACATTTTGGGTAATGAACCGTGCTATGATGGCAAGTCTACTTATTTGACTGAATCTCAAAGAAGCTCAAATTCAGCTATAAGTAGGTTATGGGATTATTTAGAAGTAAATCATCCTGATAGTTTGAAAGATACTTACGAAAAGTTCAATCAGGTAGCAGGATTAGATTCAACACCTAATAATCGTGCAAATGTCTTTGAGCAGAAAGTTATAAGAGATGATTCTAAATATCATATTAAAACAAAAAGAAGCTTGTCTGATCATCAATTAAGAGTTTCAAAAAGTGATCCTGCTAGTTTAGGAATTGATACGGTTAAACAATACTCAGGTTATCTCGATGTAATCAGTCAAGACAAACATTTTTTTTACTGGTTTTTTGAATCCAGAAATGATCCTGCGAATGATCCTGTTATTTTATGGTTGAATGGTGGCCCAGGTTGTTCATCCTTGACTGGTTTATTTTTTGAGTTGGGACCTTCCTCAATTGACTCTAATTTGAAACCAGTTTTTAATCCTTATTCTTGGAATAGCAATGCCAGTGTCATATTTTTGGATCAGCCAGTTGGTGTTGGTTTTTCATATTCTAACTCTAGTGAAATTGGCTCTTCAAATTCAGCCGCTGTAGATGTTTATGCTTTCCTTGAATTGTTTTTTGAACAATTTCCTGAATACTTGGGTAAAGATTTTCATATTGCTGGTGAATCGTATGCTGGACACTACATCCCAAATACCGGAGCTTATATCTTTGATCAAAAAGAAAAATCGTTCAATTTAACCAGTGTGTTGATAGGTAATGGGCTTACTGACCCACTAGTTCAGTATAATTACTACGAACCTATGGCTTGCGGTGAAGGTGGTTATCCTGCTGTATTGTCTGAGTCCTCCTGTGAAGCCATGTTGGAGGCAGAACCTCAATGCGATTTATTGATACAGAATTGTTACAATCACCAAGATGCGCTCAATTGTATCCCGGCTTTAGTATACTGTGAAAATAACATTCCATCATACTACTACAATACAACATTGAATCCGTACGATGTGAGAACTACATGTGATCCTAATACGAGTCTCTGCTACATTGGTGAGGAGTACATTGCCTCCTACTTGAATTTAGATTCAGTAAAAGCAGCCATCGGTGCTGATCCGAATATAACCTATCAAGAGTGCTCGGGTGACGTTTATAACCAATTTACCAATACAGGGGACTGGATGAAGCCTTCAGAACAACATATCGCATACTTGTTAGATAATGATGTTCCCGTGCTACTTTACGCTGGTGACAAGGACTTTATCTGTAACTGGTTGGGTAATCATGCTTGGTCAGATGAGTTGCCATATAAGTATCATTATCATTTCAAGAATGCTAATTTTGTTCCGTGGGTTACTTTGAATGGTAATAAGTCTGCAGGAGAAGTCAAAAATTTCGAACACTTCACTTTTGCTAGAGTGTATGACGCAGGTCATATGGTTCCTTATAATCAACCTCAAAGCGCCTTAGATTTGGTAAACAGGTGGATTTCAGGGGACTTTGCTTTCGCTGCCCCTTCTCTTTGATTTTAATGACTTGAGTTTTTCCGCTATAGCCCACTGAGACTATCATCTTCCATCAAAAAGGCAACGCAGAGCAATTCTCAGTCTGCGAACTTTCATTTCTGGGTGGACTGGGAAGTCTAGCACTGGAAGGTACCAACTGTATACCTAGATTACAGCAACAAAATTCCACTTTTTTGTCCATAACCAAAAAGAAAACACACATTTATACTTTGATATTATTTACACACCATCTAGTATGATAGCCATTGTAACCACCATCTTCTGCTACTAAAAAAAACAAGAACAGATGTATTTTTCTGTATAACTTTGACTTTGTAAGATATTATCCTGTATATAGTGAGTTAAAGCCCCAAATCAAGTGTTTTTTCATGATTTGAATGTGCTTACCGTACAAAACTTTCGATTACCGTCTTGATTGAACACTCATATTCTCCTACGGCATCACTGGTCCAAATTGCTAGCATAAAGGTGTTTTTTCTACAGAGCCACCATTGAGGAAATGGATCGATCTTCCAGCACATCAATCTAGCTGACCGCAGTGTCAGAAAAGAGAAACAGAAAAGGAGGTTTTGTCAGCACCATACAGTAACACTACAACAGGCTAAGTTTTACTCTCAATATTGAAGAAAATCCATACCACGATCATATTTTCCATTCTGGTAGGTGATAACAGACCATAGGGTTTCATTGTGTGAAGAAAAAACAAGTATCCTACTAGGGAATCCCCTGATAACAACTACTTTGTATTTGTATATCAAAATTAGATCCAACAGATAAGAATGTGCCTTCCGTAACGTTATTGATAAGTGTTCGCTAGTATCTATACAGCAGTTTCGCCCTGTATTGTCAGGCAGCGGCTCTTGATGATCACCACGAGTAACAAGCATGTCATGAGAAGATAGAAATAACCTTCTTTTGTCGTAAACGGCCCTCAAACTCTGCTCGGCTCTTTTTTGAGTGGGTGTTAACTTCAAAATTCAAAATCATCACATGCCAAAGGTGTTGAGAGGAGGCACATCAACCAATCGCCAATCAAATGGGACGTGGAATCAAGTTGAGCAGAGCTTCATCCCTGTTTATACTACACCAAGAGCCCTTTTCCAAAATCGAAGAAATAGCGATAGCTAATCTTGTTATGCATTCGCTTATATGCTAATTTGACCTAGACTGATTGGAAATATGTCTTCCCTCCGTACTGCTTTCTATGCAATCTGCGCTTGAGGCAGTTATTCTATCGTTAGCATTCTAGTGAGATACTTGGGTTACGAAAAATGAAGATGCTTCTAGTTAGGGTTCTACCTCTTGCTTCGTCTTCTTCACCATTTTGATAAAATCGTGTAGTTTGGAATGGAGGGCGTTTAGCTGGTGCCACTGATTTTCAATGACAATGCTGTATTTCAACAATTGGGGATCATGTTGTTGTTCAGCCATCAATTCATTCATCCACAACTTGTGGGTATAGATCGGTTTTGGTAGCACGTTCCATAAAGAAAATTGCTTCGTATACTAAAAGCAATACCACGAGCAATCTCGGAGGCGAGCCCGATACGTAGTGAAAGAGACTTTGTATGTTAAGTCATTTTGCCATTTCAACCATAGAAACAACATGGGCGAGTCTATCATATATGCCGTAGTTGTTCACACAACTTTATACTGAAAACGGCTCCAAATTGGAATCCAGTGATTTAGATATCGATCAATTTAGCCAATGACTGACTTCAGAACTTAATCATTACTTTTTTACCAAGTTGGAAATGGTTGCTATAAAATAATTTTTGCTAGTGACAGATCGTAAAATTTGGTTGATCAATTAGTCGACTTGAGACATAATTGACTAGTTGACGTAAAAATTAAACAAAAAATCTCAACTAGATCAAATTTATAGTTCCAGCATCACTATCTCATGATAATTCCCTTGAAACTCATGTTGCACAAGGTTGCACGTAGTTGCTCCTCCAGGCACCACTTTCTTCGCCAGAGAAAAAGAAGGCTTGAAACTGGTGTACAAATATTTCTGTACGTAAAGCACGCACGAGACGAAGGTGTTTTTTCATAGCCATGGGATTCAAAGTATAAGTTTTATTTGTTTACCTTAGTTCTGGCCATTGTCTTTAAGATCCTTGATATCCATTCGTCAACCCAGCTATCGCGAGATCTGTGACAGTCACTGAGATACGTCCCAAGTATGCAGCGACAGTTTTTTGTAAGTAGTTCTGACGTATCACATAATATAAATCTTTCAGACTTTCAGACTGAAAGATAAAAAAAACAAACGGTTACTTGCGGCACAGTCAAGAGCATCACATTAGCAGACATTTATTCTCAATCATATAGCTCAAGTGGATTGAGTCTTATTCGTTTCGAATACTTGTTAATGCCTGAGATCTCGTAATATGTCTTCGAACTGAATCATATTCCGCATAACAGTGGTGGGATTATTATTTTATAAAGATATGAACGTTATGTAAAGGGTACTAAAATAGATTTTCTATGGAAGATCTTTCTTTAGTTCAATGAGCTTTCGGGATTCAACTGTCTGATACCAAATCTGGCAACCAAATATCGAAGAGTAGCTTTGTTCATAAATGGATAGGTATCGAACACAGATGTCAATATTGAACTGATTACTTGTTAAATACGAGGGAGGCACGATATCTTTGACGGCTTGTTTGTCATTTAACATGAAGCTAGTGAGTTTAGGTGTGAAAATATTCCCACTTGGACAAATCATTGTTCAAAATTGTGACAAAACTCAGGCGTCAACATTTCAAATTGAGATGACAGCCATATTCAATAATTATTTCACACAATAACAATAGCGTCTATAAATATGGATAAATTTTCACATTGACTGAACTCATTTCTACTTTGCAACTAGCAAATTATCAATCCCAAATTCACAAATGACATCTGTATCTCAAAAAACTGACATAATCAAAGCAGCTCTAACCATACCACCAGTATATGACCATTATTACAGAGAATGGCATAGCCAACTTTCACCAAACGATAAGGCATTTTTGAGAGAACGCATAAATCACATAAAACAATTAGTGCCCAAAGATTGGGATTCAATGAAACGTAGTGAGATTTTTGGTCTTATTGATAAATTTGATGTTTATGCTTTTTTTTCCAGTGTTAGCGAATCACATTATGAAGGAAAAATTTTGGAGATGAGGAGAGCTGTTCGTAGAAATATTCTATAAATGATGTGGGCTTTCATTTGAAAAAGAAGGTGGGTGTTAATCATGAGTTTTGTTAGCAAGACGCCGTTACTAGCTAGTAGAAATGCTTTTGCTTCCTGGTACGGACTAAAAATTGATTCTTGAGAAGTTTTGGTAATCAGTGTGATAAATAAATAATCAGCCAATAAATGACTAAATTTTCATGTTTGATTTCATATAAGAGACATCGTCGATTTAAACTTATATATGACTAGGGTGGGTCTGAAAACTGTCATGACAAGTAAATCTGTACACACTTATATATATATATATATATATACATATATATGTATAGTCAACTGATGTTATATTAGCTTCCTCTGGTAATGTGTGGCTTCGTACTAAAATAAACTAATTTCATCGGATACTAAATGTGAAAGTAGTCTGTGATGGTACAAGAGAAGTGAGACCAGTAGGTCAATGTGTTTCACAGACCAAGCTGTTGACCGCTTCAACTCAGTATGACTGGACGGGACAAACTTTCGTCATATCATCACCATCTTCCAGATATGTAGACTGTTTGAAATTTATTTCCAGAGCTGATTTGTACATGTGATCAGAATGTAAAACTTCAAGCAGCCTTAGTTTTTGGATTCTTTGACCAGATGGACTGATCTCTTGAAAGTGACCAGGTTGATACGACTGGATCATAATACCTGATTTTTGAATGGGGTCATCATCGACGTAAATGCAGTCCATGGATTTCAAGAAGAGGTGAGTCTAGTCTTCCATAACTCAGATACGCCTTCTGAATATCAAAAAATATTATTTGCTAATTATAAGCTAAGTCATAAATATAAGATCTCTACGGTATATCATTCCTCATACAACTATCGATGAGATTTCATTGCTAGTTCAGCTATGATACGTCAAAGTGAGTCAGGTTGTTGGTGCTGCTGTTCAGCAATGTAATTAATGTGCATAATCTCTGTATTCTATACTGATGAAGTAGGTATCGTTTCTCAGCCTGACTAAAACAGAATTTGTGTGGTTTGATTAGGCTATTTTTTAACATATACATTCGCTTTAACACTTCTGACTATGCACTGCCACTGGTTTGGTGATAGGTAACTCTGCTTAACACACACGCAACGCTCCCCCTGAGTTGCCAGGAATCTACTTTTGGAATATGTTATACTTTGTGCTACCAAAGTAAATGAGTTGCTTTGAATCCTTCCACGGAAACCTTTTTTACGTGATGACCACACAATAGCTCTTAGTGTAGCTTTCTTGATGAATCTATAAGTAGGATCAACTTCTCATATATTTTTGTAACCCAAGCCAGTAATCTCAAACTTCATATCCAAACTTTAGTTGTCAACCATGCCAGAAGATAACATATACAATCTAGTCACCGAAGCGTTGCATACCCTGTGCTATATCTTGGTGAAGTCTGAATGGAATGTGAGATCCATAAGGGAGTTCAGAGCTGAGAACGCCAAAATGATAGAAAAATCTATACCTCCCCAATGGGGTGAGTTCAAGAAAGAAGAAATCATTGAATTATACACACACTACGATAATCATGCTATCCTTCGCTCTAAATGTAAGGAAGAGTATGAAGCTGACATAAAGGGCAAAATCAAGGAATTATTGAAATTCTTCGCGTGGTGATAAGATGAAAAGTGTTTCTTTTCTTTGAACCTGGGCGATTGTGTCCTGATAGTTGATAATGGTTCGTTCAATCCGATGGAATCTTTTAGATACAAGAAACAATGAAAACAGATAGTGTGATTTAAAGAGATTGGTGTAAGTTCTGAAACTAGAACAAGTAGAGAAACTGCGTTCGATTTGCATCCATCTCAGTCTCTTCTTGCTGTTTTCAGCAAAACTGCATCTAGAATATGGCTTTGTATTATCTTGTTCAATCCCACGATACATAAACGTAGACTTGTTACACCCATTCGGACGCCCATGAATACCAGTATCAAATCATTTATACAAGAGTACAAACTTCCAATAAACAAATACACCTACCCCGCTCAGTTTAAGCTGGATAATCCTGACATCACTGATTACGGGTGAGTCTACTATTAACTGGACTTTTTATCTACTGCTTTATTACACAAAATAACATTCAATGTTCACAATTCCTCCCGGTGGCCAAGCTGGCTAAGGCGCGAGACTGTAATGGGTTTTCCTCAAAGTAATCTTGAGATCGGGTGTTCGACTCACCCCCGGGAGATTCTTTTTGTATATTTTTTTAGGATAGAAAAGTGTATATAACAGCCATGATAACAATATTCATTGAATCTTCAAAATTACGTCTAGCCTTTCAATTATTACAAATAGTCTTGCATTTAGTAAATGCGTTTGATTTTGATTTTCAAGCAAATCATATACATGCTACACTAAATAAGGTGAGAAAGTGATTTTTCTACTAATTTCAACGTACATTTCAAGAAGATATAGAATATCGGAAATTGGCCCACAAAGTGGTGAGTGCCTATATTTGATGTCAATCATAAGTATTAAAGCTCATCAAAATAACGAAGAACGGACTCAATTTCACCTTTCTCAAACTTGCTTATTTTGCCCTGGAATTTTCCTTTTCCACCACCTTTCAAATTTGACAATCTTTCCTTCAAGAGTTTGGCAAGTTCTTCGGTTTTCTTTCCCGAAATGATGATAGTTCCCCCATTTGAAGAATCGCCAGATAACAACACAATTGTTTTATCTGATAATTCAGTCCCACTGTTATTCAATTCCTTGGATATCTGATTTAAAAACTCCAAGCCTGCATCAGCTTTGTAAACATATGCGAAATCTTTGTTTTCCAAAGTTTTCAAAACCTCCCTAGATTTGTAGAGTGCCAATTCTTTGACTAAATTGTTCTCTTTCGAAGTTGTTTTTCTTAAATTCACACTCAATAAATCAACTTTTTCAATGATCTCGTCTGCTTGACATGAAAGGTTTGAGCAAAGTTTCTTCAAGATGTTGTGCTGGTAGACGCTATATTTCCTAACCCTATCGCCACAAATAAAATGCAATCTTGAATTTGTACCTCTAACAGTAGTTTGATGTAATAAAGAGATAGAGATAATTTCAGATGTGTTGCTCAAATGTGTACCACAACATGGGTTTTCGTCCAACTCACCAATTTTGACTACCCTCAAAACACCCTCGTTCAAATCATAATCATCTGGCATCTTTGATTTGTTAACTTGATCTTTATCAGGCACAATAACGCTGATGGGAACTCTATCCAAGATAGCATTGTTGACCTGCTCCGAAATATCCTCCACTTCTTCAGCTGTCAATTTTTTCGGAATTTCGACGTAGTTGATCATATCCCCCATATTCCAGCCTAGGGTTGGTAAGTTGTGTTGATCTAATATTGCGGATAGCAAATGCTGACCAGTATGTTGTTGCATATGATCAAATCTTCTTGACCACTGCAATTTCAAATCAACTTCTGTTCCCGGCTCAATATATCCTGATGTAATATGTAAAGCTATCAAGTTGTCTCTAAAAACTTTGAACACATGTATCTCTTTCCCAGAGTTATCGTTTTTCAAAATTATTGAACCTTCATCTGTTGGTTGACCACCTCCTTCGGGAAATAATATGGTATCCGCCAATTCAACTTCATACTTTTTGATTTCTGTTGATTCTACTGAATCGGATGACTTTTTGTTTTTTTTATTTTTTTCCTTTGAAGAATCTTTTGGTGTTTTATGTTCCTGACATCTTACTACCGTAGTGGTAAATGATTTCAAGTAAGAATTTTTTTGGCACGCTAAAGCACCAACTATAGTTGACGAGAACTTCGAACTCACTGCGGATGACATTTCAATTAGTCTTGTTTTCTCAAAAAAATATAAATCACTCTGAAGAGGTAAACTTTTTTTGTTCATCTTTTTCACCTTATCGAAATGGTAGTCTCGTATCTTCCATACAAATTAGGAAATAGAGAAAAATAAATTTACCATAATTACGAATATCTCAATCGTGATTCACTACAAGTGAAAACAACTATTATACCATATATTTACAAGCTTATCATCTTCATCAAGTCTACCATTCACAATCAAAATGCACCGTCTGCTATGAATACGTTTTTAGTATCGTTAAAGTCTTCTTGTTTCAAGTGAATGGCATTTGGGGTTTTTTCGTTAAATTTAGGACTGGTGATGGCTTCTGCTAAATAGGTACCTATTTGATCCGCAGAGTGTGCTTTAGATAAAACAAAATCAGGAACATCTATACCGGTTTGTCTCTGAACTTCTTTGATATACTTGAATCTCAATAACAAATCGTCCAATCTTGCGTCACGTAAATTATTATTTGGAAGTTCTTGACCATATACTTGACTATAGATTTCACTCAATTTGAATGAGAGATCCTCTGTACTAGTGAGTGCCTCTGCTTTCCACTTATTGATTTCAAACACCTCCTTTTTACTGTCATCTATTTTATTTTGCGCACTCAAGTATATGAATTTTTTGTTTGGGTTGACAGGTGGCAATATAGATGAGCTCTCTGAAATAGCAGTGACTTCTTCCACAACACTACCGTCAGTAGAATCGATCTCGGTGTTCGTGTTGGTGGTAGCTTCCTTTTTTGGAGTTTTGTCCTTTTTGAATTTGAGTTTTTGTAACGATGAACTGACAAAATCAAGCATGTCAACTCTATTAGCTGTCGTGGTACTGAACAAGCACGAAGCTTGATTACCAGCGATTGCTTGTCTCCTTGCGATTGCAAACATTGCGACTGATCCCTAGCTTTCAGAACAACAGTTATTCCAACTTTTGCCAGATATATTGATCTTTTCATATACATATTATTCCTCCAACTATTGAAAAAATTGAAAATGAAAAATATATCGTTACCCGGACTTTAGCTTTTTGGTTGTGAGCGCGCACTTCATCAAAGAGGTGATAAATGGATAAAAAGGAGCATGTATGCAGCATAACCCCCCGTATTACAAGGTATTAAAGGTTACCAAAGAAGAGTCACTCATCTTTTTGGTTTCTTATTGAAGTATTGGGTTTTCACTGTGCTGGTATTTTTTTTTTCAGTTTTTTCCTAGACTTATAGATGACTGTGGGAGATTTAACGAACACGGACGGCCAAATTGTTCGCATGTTTGTCATCAGACATGGCCAAACTGATCATAATTTGAAACAGATATTGCAGGGCCATTTGGATGTTGATATCAATGGTGAAGGTGTGACACAGGCCAAGCTTTTGGCTGAAAGATTGAAAGATGTGAAACTAGACAAACTTACCACCTCAGATTTGGTCCGATGTCGCAGCACTTCTGATGAAATTTTGAAGTTTCACAAAGATTTACCAGTCAAAGTTACAAGCGATTTGAGAGAAAGGGAAATGGGTATTGTTCAAGGTATGCATCTCAAGGAAGCGCAAAAATTGGGAGAAGAACATGGAATACATTTCAAAGAGTTTGGGGAGAAGCTTGATGCCATGACAGAGAGAGTTGCCAGACAATGGGACCTGGCTATCGACGAAAGCGTTGAAAAGGGTTATAAAAACTACGCATTATGCACACACGGAGGTGTTATCACTGCATTCTCTAATTATTTGTACAGTGAATTACATTATAGTCTCAATTCGGGTCTCTCCCCTGGAGATTTGAGAGTTCCTTACAATACATCCATTACTATTATCGACATAAATAAAGAAACGAGACAAGGTACCATAATTGGTTTTGGTGATACCTGGCATTTGGGTGAGCAAAAAAAAGTAAGGAATCAACAATTGCGTTGATATGTTGGTCTAGGTTTTGGTTCGTCCGTGTGTCTCTTGTGGATTGGTCGCAGTTCTGGTTATTTAATATTTCCTGCCTTGCTGTCAAATATATATGCTACATCTAATTTTATTGATATTATATTCGCTATAAAACATTCAAATACAGAAAAACTTCAAATTAATGCTATTAATGTCATCAAGTATGAAATAAACTTTTTACTCATTCATTAAAAGTTGCTGCTCTTGAAAACGAGGAGTATTTTTCAAATGGATTTACTTTTTCTAGATCATGTTCTGGGTTGTGCGCTGAAGTCATGATTCCCTTTTTCCTCAAATAAACTCGCTTGAGCCATTTGTACAACTCAGCACCTAACAAAAAAAGGACAGAAAATGCAAGCACCAATCCCCATTCATAGTCAATAGGCTTATGCAAAAAGACTTTGTCATTGATAACTGGAATGTAGATAATAGGAAAAACTGAAATAAATCCGTAGAGTACTGACCAAAGTAAAAATTGGTTGGACCATAGATCCGTAAATACTTGGGTGTACTTATTACTCGAATTGGAACGCATTTTGAAGAGAGACTTTCTCATATTAATACATTCCAAAGCAAGCAATAAAGCGCACCAAGTCATTGTTGCAAAGGATGTTGATCTAGCTCGGAAAACATAATGGCACAGAGAAGAAAATTTCTCGTTACAATCAGAGCCTAGATTGCCGTTGCCTTTACCATAAATGACAATAACGAAACAAACCAAACAGCATGCGGCCATCCAAACACCATAAACCATCATATCTACGATCACCTCCAATGTGAAAATATTTGAATTCGGAGGATTAATTAAACAATCATCAGCCGCTGCTTCTTGTCCTAAACCCATGGCAGGAAAGCACGAAGTTACCACAAGAATCCATAACACTTCAACTGGTGATAGAGGAAAAACGGAAAATCCGTTAGAATCTATGAAAACCAAACCCACCATAAGATAAATAGCTTGAGCCACATTTTCGGCTAGTAGCTGTAAAACAAACTTCTGAATATTTGAGGACATCCTTCTACCCTCTTCAATCGCATTAAGAATAGACGCAAAATTGTCATCACTCAATACAATATCCGAAGCATCTTTAGCAACATCTGAGCCATTCAAGCCCATCGCTATACCTATATCAGCCTTTTTCAAAGAAGGAGAGTCATTAACTCCATCACCAGTCATTGCACAGTATAATTTTCGACGATGTAAAGCATCAATCATACGGACCTTTGTTTGTGGTGCACATCTTGCAATAACTAACGGTAAAACAGGCAATTTATCAATATCTTCATCGGCTAACAGATCAAATTCATTCGCCGTCATTATCATGGCCCTTACCACATCATCGGCATAATGATATAAATTATTAGGAAGAATTCCGACAGCTTGAGCAATAGTTTTCGCTGTTCCTGGATGATCTCCCGTAAGCATGTGGACATTTATACCTGCTCTGTGACACCTTCTTACTGAGTCTAGTGTTTCCTCTCTGGGTGGATCATAGATACCAGATAATCCGAGAAATGTCAAACCTGATTCAATGGACTCACGCTCTGACAAACCAACGTTGCCATCTTTGGTGTGCCTGGAAGCGAAGGATAAAACACGAAGGCCTTGGGATGATAAAGCATCCATATTTTGTTCGATTGTCAATTTGTCATGGTTAGTCAATGGAATAGGAGTTTCATTGGAGTTAGATTCACCGTACCAAAAATCACAACAAGCTAAGACTTTTTCGACGGCACCTTTTGTGAATATGTTGATACTGTTGTCCTTGGTACTTTTGTAAATTGTAGTCATTCTTTTAATTGACGAGTCAAATGGAAACTCTGCCATATGTTCATACTCTCTATCAACTTCGTTACTCAACTTTGCTCTTGAAAACCCCAAACGGTTGGTGAAAACCTGAATTGCAATTTCAGTAGGATCACCATGGGCTTTCCATTCCATATTTCCTGTCTTTTCATCCCTCATTTGACCTACGCTTGCAATATTAGCCATACTGGCGGCATTCAACCATTGAGTAAATTTAGGGCTATGGGTAGTTGCATCATCTATGATATTCTTTTCATTAGTATTAATTTCTTCGGATCGTTCATCATCACAATCGTCATTCTTTGATTGCATAAATGGAGATTCTGTTAGTAGCTCAACACAGCCCACTTCTGGATTGAACGGTTCTGTTGAGCCTTGCACCGAATATGTTCCAATAGATGGAATCCACACGAGCTTGACAATCATTTTGCCTTGAGTCAAAGTACCAGTTTTATCAGAACAAATGTCATTTATTCCTCCTAGAGATTCTAGTGAGTCAAGCTTTCTAACAATGACGTTTTTCTCAACCATCACTTTTGTTCCAATTGCCATGGTAATTGTTAAGACTACAATCAAAGAAGATGGAATCATTGATAAAGCAACACATATTGCATAAATTGCCACTTCTCTATTAACATTAAATTTCTGTGAAGCCATTACAACAATTGCAAATAAAACAGCAACAAAAAATAAAATTATAGCTAGAAAAGACAACTTTTTCTGCAATGGAGTTCCTGTGGTTGTTCCTAAAAATGAGCCCACGATATCTTTCATTGTTCCCAATATTGCCTTCGAGTAATCACGCTTTCTTGGTGGGTTGTCAAGATCTGATTTATCGACTCTCCTGATAAGCGTTTTATCGCCTTGTAGTGATTTTGCAATAGCACCAATTTCTGTGTTCAATCCAGTTGCAACTGCAATTCCCTTTCCTCTGCCTTTCGAAACAACCGATGAGCTAAATGCCATATTTAATCTGTCGCCCACTGGTATAGGCACAGAATAATCCTTATAAGTTTCTTGATGAACTTTCGATACCGGCATTGATTCACCAGTTAACAAAGCCTCGTCTGTTTCTAAATTCATAGAATCAACCAATCTCAAATCTGCTGGTATAGTGTCCCCAGTCTCAATGACGCAAATATCACCTGGGACGAGTTCTTCTGCGGGAATAGTGGCGTCATCACCATTTCTGATCACTCTAGCAGTAGGGGAAGATAATGATCTTAGAGATCCCATAGTTCTTTCAGCTTTGTACTCTTGGATTGCCCCCACAAAAACATTGATAAATACAACAAATGCAATAACACCACCAGAGATCCAGTCTCTTATTGCAAGGGCAATTACCATGGATATGAAAAGGACCAAAATCATAGCATTACACGCTTGGTGTATCAAAATACTGCTATATGATATTTTGCTTTCTCCACCCAAGCTATTTGAACCATATTGTTGTAGCAATTCACCTACCCTAGAACTTGATAGCCCACGTTGAATAGATGTTTTGCAAAATGTTTCACATTCTTTGATTGTTAATCTGTAAGCCAAAACATCGTTGCACAAGCTCGTTGAGGTGCGAGAGCTAAGGTTTTCGATCGCAAATTTAGTTTCACTGGCTTTTGGTAGCTTTCTATCTTCGTTTAATTTGGACATATTAAAATTTGAAAGCACGATTAGATTAACAAAACTCGACTCAACATGAATTGCAGGAACTGACCAGTATTTATGTTGACTCACCTAGCCAGAAGAATAAAACACCAAGAAATATTTGCAGCAAAGGATGATGGTATATTATTCAGGTTTATGTATGATAACCTTATATTGACACGGAAAACGACATGAAGGTAAGCAATATCGAAGATACAATTATGGTCAACTTTTCACGCTGCAACTTGTGGTGAAGACTTTATCAGCTATGCCACCTGGATAATGGATAAAAAGAAGTGTGTTTGTATCTAATCGCGACCTTCTCTCAGGGTTATTCTCTGAGTAAACATCATTTTCAAGTCGGCCATGAACCACCAGATTTTCAGTGAGAATCAGTAGCTGGGTTTCGCAAAATGAAAACACATCACATCTTACCCAAGCTTCACACACTTATGACACGTTTTTCATGGTGATCCAGGGATACTCAACATGGCGTTAGCGACAGCTTCCTTTATATCAACTATAGACCACCGAACATAAACGTTGCAGCTGATAGGCAACGTGTTGAATCTCCAAGACCTCCAAGACCTCCAAGACCAATGTGGCGTGATCAGAAACCTTGAGCAAAACCATTCAACCACAGCTTGGGATGAGTTCATGGTGGCATTGCACCCACAGAGTCTGCTCGCCGAACAGTTGAGACGCCACGGTCATTGTATCAAAAAGCTAGCACTTTTACTCTCGGCATGGGTGTTCTCTCACGGATATGATGATGGATCAAACCGTTTTTCTCCCTTCTGACGTTACTAATGCCAATAAATAACTTTTACCACCAAATAGCTTGGAATTGACCTCATTGATGATATACAGATACTATTTCTTGGATCTTGGTTAAGGTGCTCTGGGCTTTCTTGGCCAGGGCTATTATGTACTATAGTGCGATGCTCAAAGGAGAGCTCCTAACGGGAATACGCCCATATTTTTTCTTTAGTGGTGCTAGAAGTCCGCTTGAACAGCAATAGAAATACTTCAAAACATTCCACCTTTTTTTCCATTAAACTTTAATGAAATTTGCATGACCACGAAGGTTGGTTAAAAAAAAAGCATTTCGAACATGTTCATTGCGGTTTCTTATGCCAAGAACCTATGGAATACGGAATTTGAACCACAAAAAAAATCTCCCGGGGGTGAGTCGAACACCCGATCTCAAGATTACTTTGAGGAAAACCCATTACAGTCTCGCGCCTTAGCCAGCTTGGCCACCGGGAGGAATTCATGATATTCTTATTTCCAGTAAATACATGTTCTAATGAATTGATCTTTGGACGTACTTAACTTGCCGTGTATAAATTGTATTGACTTGATTTCTCAGAAGACTTTTCACCATCAAAACCTCCATCATAACAATGACCAAATTCAACATAACGGAGCTGCTCAAGGAAATATTGTTCAAATATTCGGTCAAGTTTGAGAACAATGACTATATAACACACCAAGAATTAATAAATTTTTACCAGACATATAAACCAACAAAAAATATTCTCGAGTTGATGAGATTGACAAATATATACAAGGAGCCAAAATCCAAGCCCAAACCGAAGGATCCCAAGTTTATCAAGCAACTAGAATATTTGAGATTGAAATTGGAGGAAGAGGAGTATCAAAGTTTGGTTAACTCCTCAAACAAGGGCTCCTTTAGACGTCCAGCAGAAGATGATTTGACCCCAGCTCAATTTAATAAGGAGGTGAGACATCAGCTTTCCACGATATTGAATATTTTGATAAGTGTATTGTCTGTGATGTACGCAATATGGTATTGGACAGACACGTCTATGAATATACCCATAAGTTACAGAGTGTTATTGAGTTTATTTTTTGGGTTAGTTGTGTTGGTTGCAGAAGTTGTTGTGTATTTGGGTTATTTGACGAAAATAGATGAAGCACAGAAAAAAGAAAGATCCAAGAGCGAAATCAAAAACATCATCGAGACTGTTACATTTTCTTCCAAATTCGATCAAATCAGTTAATTTATCATTTATTTATATTCATCTGTATTAGCAAAACTACGCGCGAAAAACTGGAAGGTGAAAGATCTAAAATAGGATCACTTTTTTGTAACCGAAGCTAATGGTGGTGGTGGTGGTAAATCTTTCAAAGCGTTATCAACAATTGAAGCTTTGCTGCTTCTTTGGGGTACTTTCATGATTTCCTCGTCTTCCAAATACAAAGTTTTGAAGTAACTCCATTTCATTATCACATAACTGATTTGTACGAATTTGAAATCTGGCCATAAAATATTGATTAATTCAATTGTCGAATTATAGTTGCATTGCCATAACATGAAGTCCGATAATCTTGTATGCCCACTTGTCCTTATTAAAATATCAACTTTTGGTGTATCAGGCCCAAAGTACATGTTGTCATTCAAGGTGTCTTCGCTTATTTGGTTTTTGTCAAGCTCATTTGATTGAACCTTACTGACTATTGATTGGATTGAGTGTGTTATATCATCACGGGAAGTATAAGGAATGCAAACATTCAAGATCTTTGAATAGTTTATGGCCGTTTTTTGTTCAACTTCTTCCAAGTCCGCCAAAATGTCCGCAGGTATCATCGGCTTATTCCCAATTATGCGAACTCTAACTCCAGTCCCAATCAAGTTTGATCTGTTTGGCATCGTTAGCGCCAAAGGTTCATACATTTCTTCACAAAAAAATTACTTACTTATCCCCGAGTGTTTGGATTTTGTCTCTCAATAGAGTGAATAATGTATTGACTTCAGCTTCTGGTCTGTTGAAGTTTTCTATTGAGAAGGCGTATATTGTGACTTGCTCAATTCCCAATTTGAAGCATGTATCCAAAACCTGTCGGTTAGTGTCAAAGAAAAAAAGCATTTCCTACGTCTATAATTATCACTCACCATAATCAAAGCTTCCGCGCCAGCCATATGGCCATCTTTCAATGCCATATTTCTGCTTTTGGCGTATCTTCTGTTTCCATCCATAACCACTGCAACATGCTTGGGGATTGGCCCCGTTTTCATAATCTGGATAAGGAAGTCTTTGAACATTCCTACCATGTATGCTAGTATGGGAAATGCTAAAATATTTCCCATTACCCTTGAAAGCTGCGTGGATGTTGTCATTTTTGCTATAGTTTTCTTGATATATCCCAGTATATGTTGCAACTTAAAAAAAAGGGAAATCAACACCATTTTATACCTTTGTTGCAAAAAATGCTGTTACCTAATTTGACGCTAAAATTTGACGCCCAATAAATGATGCTTCTTTTTCAAATTTTTGGTTGAAAAAAAATCCATATTTCTCCTTTTTCAGGACAGCGTATTTCCTACTGTAGCAATTGGCCTTTTTATGGAAGGTTTCCATTATATATAGCAAAAGCTGTCAGTGAGCTGATCTTATGGGCCGTCAGTACATCGACTGATTGGTGATTATATGATCACAGCGCTCATGACGCCAACTAAAGCTTGATAACTGGGTAATGTTTTGATTTGCACGTAAACTGCACTTCTATGTAAACGCCGCGAATAAAAGGTAAATATTGGATTTCCCGTTCAACTGAGATAAATCAGACAGCTATAAGATATTTGATTCTAAGAGATTTTATATAGCCAGTCAGCGCGGTTAAGATGTCTATGGTTTCAAAAACTCCTAAAAGAGGATCTGGATCTACCACCAGTTCTGCACCCTCTCACGAACATTCAGTATCTGAATCTAGAAGAAGACAATCAAAAAGAGATGAGGTGCGTAGTTATATTCAAATTTAAACGCTAGGTGCTTGAAAGATGTATCAGAAATGAGGTGACTAACAGAAAAACAGGCAATCAGACGTAAGATTGAAAATGACTTGAGCAAGAAGAGAAGAAGCAAGACGAAATCAACCAAACACAGAAAGGGATCACCAGGTACGGTGTTGTCGTTAAAACCATCAGATCCGATTATCTGTAAACCAAACTCGACAGTTTATGAAGTTTCCCAATTGATGAGTGCAAAGAGAGAGAATTGTATTCTCGTTGTTGGGGATTCGAATGAACTCTTGGGTATTTTCACGGCCAAAGATTTGGCTTTCAGAATTGTCGGTGCTGGATTGAATGCGAATACAGTGACCATTGATCAAATCATGACGCCAAATCCAATGTGTGCCAACTCTGCAACTCCTGCCTCGGATGCGTTGAACTTGATGGTTCAAAAGGGCTTCAGGCATTTACCTGTTTTGGATGATGAGAATCAAATTGTCGGTGTCTTGGATATTACGAAATGTTATGCTCAACAAATGGAAAAGTTGGAGAGAATGCATTCATCTTCTAAAAAGCTATATGAAGCTTTAGATAGCGTGCACAACGAAATGGGCGTAGGCCAGCAACCGTTACATATTTTCAAATATTTTGAGGATTTGAAAGCCAAAATGAACGGACCTACCTTGGAGTCTGTTTTGGATGCTTCTACAACTCCAGTTTACACCAATGTCAAATCATCTGTTTACGAAGCTACAGTTTTGATGAAAGAACACCATACTACAGCCGTGTTAGTAAAAGACACGAACGAAGATGTGACAGGTATTTTTACTTCAAAAGATGTGGTATTGAGAGTGATTGCAGCAGGATTGGATCCTAAAAAATGTTCAATTGTTAGAGTTATGACTCCACAGCCAGATGTTGCCTCAAAAGATTTATCGATACAAGAAGCTTTGAGACAAATGTTTGACGGACATTATTTAAATTTACCTGTTGTAGAAGATGATGAGATAATTGGCATCGTTGAAGTTTTGAAGTTAACTTATGCTACTTTGAATCAAATAAAAAACGTTCAAACTTATGAGGATAATGAAAATGAACATAATGAAGGTCCAGCTTGGAACAAATTTTGGACTTCTTTGGATAATGATAGTGATTCTGTTCATTCCGACTCTATATTGGATACTCCAGATATTACCCAGTCTGAATTTCAAGCTTTTAATGTTGACAATATACAACCGTCAGATTCCATCTCATTTGTCAATGCTTCTCAATCGAATTTACAATTCATGAAACAAGCTGATGAGTATTTATTATACAGTTTCAAGTTCAAGTCACCGATCAACAGAATTCACAGAATAAGCTTAAAACCATCGGAGGGTGTTGAGAGATTAAGATCTTTGATTGACGAAAAGTTCAATGAACAAGAGTTCGAATTATTAGGCGGCACAACATATTCAATAAGCTACATCGATGATGAAGGTGATATTGTGGCAATTACTTCAGACCAGGATTTGATCGATTGTGTTTCAATCAATAAAAAATTGAATAATGACAAAGCTGATTTATTTGTGCACAATTCAAGCGAACCACTAAACATTTCCTTGCCTCCTCAGAGTCACGGTCAAAGCAGATCATCTGGAAAAACCGATGATACTGATGAGAAACAAATTGATTTCAACAGCAATGAATTCATTGTTGGCCTTCCTAATGAGGTTTTATTGTCCGGTGCTTTAGCTGCTTTAGCGGCTTCAATAATTATTGTTTTCACGTTCAGTAGAAAATAAAGAAAAACAAAATTGTGTTTAGATATAATATGGTGTTTTTTTTTGTTTTTGTTGTACACTTCTTGTAAATTGTGAGTTTTTTGTTGATTCTTCTATCAAATGCTTGGTCATGGCCAATAATTTTTGATGACATTATGTACATATATACACAGGTACCAGTATATTGTTATAATGAGCTGGAAACGCGTTTTCCCGATTGAGAAGTACGTTATTATGTTTGTATGATAAAATAAAAACATAAAGGACAACTCAAGCTAACTCGTGATTTCTTTTCTGAATACACCAGTTTGAACTTCTGATTGACTCTTCTGTCAATGCTATTACTTTCGTCGAAGCTTTGACTTCAACACATCGAAAAGTAGTCCTTTTTTAGTTCAAGTGTTGCCCACTTCACGAACGGCCGCTAAACTACTATTCTTCTCCTGTGTGTTTTTCAAAAAGAATTTGTTTTCAGTAAAGACTGCGTGACCACAGTTGAGTTCTCTGTAGTAACTGGGATACTCTCAATTGACTGGCTAATTGGCTAAAGTAGTCATTAATCAGCTTCTAATTGATGACTTTCAGTGTTTTTTGAGGAAATTCTTTTCAATAACCGCTATAGTTGCAATGGCGTCTTGCAACCAAATTTAAGGCAGATAAGCAGATAAAGGAATTCCTCCAAATTTCTCTTTCTTATTATTTACAATTTGCAAATTACTCCACTGACACGCTCAATTTGAAGCATTGAAAATGAAGTTGAACAAGTATATTTTGGCATCTATTTTAGGTGCTCTCGCCTCGAATGCCTTTTTTATTCCACAAGAATTCCCATTCAATGACAATTTGAAACAAGCGTTCTTGACTTCGAATCCCCAAAAAGATGATGATCAATCTATCTTCTTGAGAAAGGCCAGAGTAGACTTTGGCGATGCCAAAGAAAGTTACAACCAAGATGTTATTGCCTTGTGGGAATACTTGGAAATCCACGAACCAAAAAAATTGCAGGAATCTATCATGGCGTTCAATTCCAAACACAGAATTTCACAAAGTCAGCTTCATAACAAGTTTAAGCCGTTGCAATTTGAAGAAGACGAGAATTCATCCAGTCCAGAATTCAAATCATTGACAAATGAGAGCTACGAAAACTATAGATTGAGAGTTTTGAAAGCAGATCCCAAGGTGTTGAATATTGATACAGTTGATCAGTATTCTGGATATTTAGACATTGTTGATCAAGATAAACACTTTTTTTACTGGTTTTTTGAGTCAAGAAATGATCCGGCAAATGATCCAATTATTTTATGGTTAAATGGTGGCCCCGGTTGCTCGTCGATGACAGGCTTATTTTTTGAGTTGGGACCATCATCAATCGATGAAAATTTAAAACCCGTTTACAACCCTTATTCATGGAATAGTAACGCAAGTGTCATTTTTCTTGATCAGCCAGTTGGTGTTGGTTTTTCGTACTCCAATTCGCAGGAGGTCAAAAATACTGCTACTGCTGCAAAAGATGTGTTTGTTTTTCTTGAGTTATTCTTTCAACAATTTCCCCACTTGGTCAATAATAAATTCCATATTGCTGGGGAATCTTATGCTGGGCATTACATACCAAGTTTTGCATCAGAAATCATAAACCAGGCAGACAGAAGCTTTGAGTTATCCAGTGTTTTGATTGGTAACGGTATCACAGATTCTTTGATTCAATATAAATATTATCAGCCTATGGCTTGTGGCATGGGTGGCTACCCACAAGTCATATCAGACGATGATTGCGATGAATTGGAAAGATTGTATCCCAAATGTGCTACTTTGGTTGAATTGTGCTACAAGAATCCATCGGTTTTTACTTGTGTTCCAGCTACAGCTTATTGTGAATCTAGAATGATGAGGCCATATGAGCAAACCAACTTAAACCCGTACGATATTAGAATGAAGTGTGACCCTGATGATGATGGATCATGTTATAAACAAATGGATTACATAGATGAGTATTTGAATTTGAAAAATGTTAAAGAAGCCGTGGGCGCTTCTAACATTAACATCTATACAAGTTGTGATGACACAGTTTTTAAAAACTTCATTTTGAATGGTGACGAGACAAAACCCTTCCAGCAATTCGTGGCTGAATTATTGGAAAACGATATCCCTGTTTTACTTTATGCTGGTGACAAAGATTATATTTGTAACTGGTTGGGAAATCATGCTTGGTCCGACGCCTTAGATTACTCGAATCATGAAAAATTTGAAGCTTCCCCATTTTTACCATGGGTTACATTAGATGATAGTTATGCAGGTGAGGTAAAGTCTTATGGTAATTTCACTTTCTTGAGGGTTTTCGATGCTGGCCACATGGTTCCTTACGATCAGCCATCTAATTCTTTAGATATGGTCAACAGATGGATAAATGGTGATTATACTTTTGGTAACTAAATATTTTTTTAGTGTTAGCTACGTCAAAATTAAATGAATTTGAAAACCACGATTTCAATACTTTTATCTAGCTTTGAAAATAATGAATATATAAAGAAGTTTTGAATCTTCAAGATCAAAATCAATTTGTTTTCAGAAATTTAAAAAAAAAAAGGTCAAAAAAATTGAAACAGATAATATGTAATAGACGAATATATATCAATGCTTCTTGAAAACATCAAATACCATAAAATAAGCTTAAACAATAAAACAGTACAACAGTACAACAAAACAATATTTCTATATAACCAAACAAAAAAAAACGAAACTCGAAACTCAAACAAAAATCAACCCTTGATGTGTTATTATTATTACTATTATTATTATTATTATTATTATTATTATTATCATTATTATTATTACCATGATGATTATCATTACTATAATTCTTATTGTTCTTATTATTACCATTTTTAGTGTTCCTACTTCCAATAGTATTATGCTTTATGATGCCATTTGTTTTTATAGCACCCTTCCTTTGATTTTGATCTTTTATAAAGTGGTGTGTTCTTTTTAATTCGAAATTTTATTTGTGATTGTTCTTTTCAATACACATATGAATGATTTTGAGTGACAGGCTACCAATAGTTATAAATTTTCAACATTGTTGCCAGTGAAATTAGAATCAATTTGTGGTAAAAGACCCCTGATCCTCCATCTCCAACGCAATTTTTTACGCGTTACATTCCATAATTCAGCTGCTTTGATATCAATGTTTTTCTTCAATTCATAAGGAGAAGTGTATACAGGCGTTGAAGCAGATGGCGGAGTCATTGGACCAAATTGATCTTGCTGCAAGTTTGTCAATTTCTTGATCAAATTTTTGGAAAATTTTTTTGGCGAAGAATTAGGATCAGGTTGAAATGAGATTTTATTATGAAAATTCAACTTCTTTTTCTTACTAGGTGTATCCAACGTCTGGTAGTCAACCAATGACCTTTTCTTCTCTGATGTGAGATTTAACGATTCCATTGACTTTCTCAGTTGTAGTTGCTTGATAAATTTCAAATGTAATTCAACGTCTAGCTCTGAGTCTTCCCGATTCAAATCAATTTTTTCAAGATTAGTTGACTGGTTATTCAACTCGTTGAAAAAGCCTTCATAAGTCTCTGTGCATTCGGAACAAATAAATTCATTGAACTTGTCGTTGTCAATAAGTGAGCTTAGTTCGTATAAAGGTTTGTCGCATAAATCACAGTACTTTAATTTATCCATTCCAGGAACCTTCCCAAAAATCTCCTCTAAATTTTCCTTCGTGGATTTGTTTGAGCTGTAATTCGTAGTAGGAATGGTTGAATTGTCCTTTTTACTATTTTGGGTGATGGTAGCAGATGTTAAAAATGATTTTACTGAACAGCTGGATGAATCATTGCAACTGTTATAATTGCTTGTGCTATTAATTGAGCTGAAATTCAATTGGTGACTTGAAAATTCATTTGATGCTTGGTTCGAGTCTACGTGATCTCTCTGACTGACGATTCTATAGTCAGTTGATTCACCGATTTCACTGATTTCCGATAATTTTGAGTTAAATGTGGATATTGTTGAAATATTAGATACACTTGATTGGTCATTCATGTCGTATGTTCTTGTAATAGCAGGAGATGAGCTATATGAATCTCTAGAGATCATCAATTTTTTCTTGAATGTAGCCAAAGATTTTTTCTTTTCTATCTTATGGATTAAATTGTTATCATCTCTAATATAATCTTCTATTAAAATTATCTGTTCGTCATTTTCCGTATCATCTTCCAATTCCAGTTCTATCAAGGAGTCATTGGAGTTTGATTTTACAGAATTGAAATTGGCTGAAGGTGGAGGAGGTAATGGTAAGGAAGTTAACTGTGTATCATCTATCAAATCTAATTTCGACTTGATAGATTTACTTGTTTTCTTGAAATATTCATAGTTTGCTGAAGAATTGAATGCTTGCAACGGGGAAGAATTTCTTCTATTGTATTGTGTCGAAACCGGTGTGGTATCATTTTGTATCAACGATGAGTTGCCTGAATGATTCGAAGGTGACGAGTGATACATATCATGATTCAAGTTGATCAAAATGGATGAGTTGTCCATCGACCTTCTTTGTGAGCTGAATATTTTTGGATCACTCACATTGAATGAAGAGTTATCAGGAGAATTCAAAGCAGACATTTTCACTTTGATCTTCCAACTCTCTCTTCTTTCCGTATTTTTTTTCTTTCAATTTTAATGTTGCTGTGGTAAAATCCCAATATTTGCTATCGATGAAGAGTTTGAACAATTTGATTTGTATCAAATGTAACAGATAAATTCAATTGATAAAGCAACTTTTTCAAAAAAAACCTAACTAGTTAAAGAAGATTTAGTGATGATGGGGTATATATAATATGTTGTGAGGGAGTGAAACTAAAACTGTAGTGATACGAGTGAATGAAGTGAATCACAATAATATGACTATATTAGTCTATGACTAGTTGGTGACCAGTAAACAAACACAGTCAAATCAAGTCAAGTTGCAAGTTCAATGGCAATGAGTACCGCCCAATGATAACCCAAGTAAAGTTGAACAAAAGAAAGAACAATACTCAATTCTTAAATTGAAGCAATTAAGTGATTGTGACTTCTTGAGTGTTTGACTTAGTATAGCTAACGTTGCCACTTGTCACTTGCCAAAAAAGTCTGAGTGCAATTTATGGCGAGATTTCTAGCGTTTATTATCTTCAATAAAGAAAAAAATAGCCGCCAACCAAAAAAATCAATATTGCAACGAAAACCAATTACTCGAATCACAACAACGACGTGTTTGAGTTATTAACTTGTAAGAAGGGAGCTGATATATCACTATGAGCGTGAAGGGAGAATTGCTGAAGCAGAGAAGCTGAAGCAATTGTGTAACAATAAAATTCGGGCGTCTTCACACGGAGGACAACTAACAAGAGATCAGGATTTCTGAGCTTGTTCAGTCGATTTTATAATTTGTCTGTGAATTATTTGGTACTGAAGGGATCTCAACCCAAGAATCCAGTTGAGACACTCGTTGATGGGGCAACTACTAACCTTCCTATTTGGGATGTAAGTAAATGAAAAGCTGTCTATTAAATTGGGAAGCTGAAGCTCTAGAACTTTTATCCAAATGACTTCCCGTTTAGGAAATTGTAATATTTTAGTTTTAATATTTTTGGGAAAGACGGTTTAAGCCGCATTTGAGACGCACTTAATTAATGTCTCGTCTCTAGCCGACGTAATTGCTTGATTCGGCAAGATATCAGATATATGTGAAATCAAAACAACTCGACGAGTCAAGAGGAAAAATGAGAGATTCAAATAATATAACTGAGTTTTGGAAGTGAACTTAACTAATCGCATCATTAGTTTCTCATCTAATCTTTCAAAAAAACCTCGATTCATTGGAACTAAAGAAGTTTAATGGCTGGTACCATACATCACTCTACACTACTAAAATATGATGATAATGACTACGACGGTTCAGAGAAAAAATCAAATTCAATGGCTCAATCTATCGGAAAAAGCAAATCTGACGAGAGCCCCAGCTTGTTTGATATAGCATGGGCCAAATTTGATACTTTGCAAAGTGGGCACATAGATTCTTCGCAAATCTTGGAGCTAACCTATTACTTAGAGAGTTTATTACAATTGCCTTCAAACACCTCTTTATTAACCGACGACATTTTACAAGCATTCAATCAATTCATATCGAACGCTCAGAACTTGACCGTGACAAAACAAGACTTTATCTTGATTTTCGATGAAATAGTAGACAGCAAGATAATAGATTTGACAAATCATCAAATATTTGGAGACTTCAATGACGAGTATACATATTACAATGATAACTTGAACAATATCATAAAAAAGGAATTACCAGCAGAGTCCGAGTCTTCAAGCGAACTTGAACTAAAGATCAAGATGAGGAACTCGCTAATTGAGGAAATCGAGTCAGAGCAGGACCACTTAATAACCCTAATTCAAAACTCTCCTATCAAATTACAGAATGGTGAGTACAACCTACCACAGAAAGCGGATTTCATATCGAATGACATATTGTTGGATGAGATAGATACGGATGATGAGCTATATGATTCACTGTCTAAAAATGACTCAAAACCAAGACACATCGATGATATGGAAGAAAACGAGTTGGAGCCTTATTTTGATACCCCCAATAATAATAGCTGCACTAAAAAGTGTAGCAATACTATGTCAAAGGATTGCCCCAAGACGCCTCCTAGATCTTTTTTGAAGTTGAACACCTCATCAACCACCTCATTGAAGCAAGACTTGGATGAATTGGAGTATACACACAATCTTATCACTGACAATTTTGAGAAGCTAGAAAAGAATTTGATAAATTTGAAAAGTCAAAATTTGAAAGATTTGAGCAACTTGAATCACTTGTTCAACAAATACTACCAAAATGACAGTGAGATATCAATACTACAGAAACAACTAAACGAAATCAACAATGAATTGAACGTTATTAAAGTGAAGGACGTTGAACAAAAAAGTGCAGATATCGAACTTGTTTCGGATGAATTATCAAGTGCTAGAACTCAAAATCAAAGCTTGAAAGAAGATTTCCAAAAACATGATTATGACCATAATGATACCCAAATAATGGAAGAGCTTAACAAAACTATTTTGGAGCTTGAGATTGAAATGAGAAACTCCAGCGCAAATAAGAACGAGGAGACATCGGACTCAAGTATTTCCAACTCGTCATCCTTATCAATCAATTTGTTATCTGGATCTGAAAGCAATGCATCCACGGAATCTTTAACTAACGCATCGAAGTTATTAAAAGCTCCAATAATTCTGAGAAGCGATCCCAATTCCCAAGAGGAAGTATCTCAAATGAATGCTACGGTAAAAATCATCAAGAAGAATTTAGACTCCTCGCCAAGTGTGCAAAGAAATTTAATTAGAACCAAATCCCAACAAAGAATAATTCTACAGATCGAGGAAAATAATGATAACTCGTTTGTCTTTTATGTCGTGGTGGCTTTAGTTTGCTTATTTCTTGCTATCTTGAAGTACTATTTTCCATAGTTCATATGTATACTATTAATTCACGCATCAATTCGATTTCATTAATGTATTCTTTAAAGCATTCGCTTTCGTAGGCTTGGATTCACGTTTTGTGAAGCATTTTTCCAAGCTATTTGACCGTGATTGGTCTGGTTGGCCAAGCATGAAAGAGGAATTTGGCACCTTCCATCCAATGAAAGTGCAGCGTGAACATGATATGGCAGGGCATCCTCCAACTACATCAATTACAAAATGAATTATCAGCCGTTTAGCAAATATACAGATAGCTCCAGCATCTTGAGTATGCCGCACACTAAGTCCAAAAAATTTCAATCTATCCTAGCATCAATGTTTTGAAAATACCTTTGGACTTCGGTATTCTTTGGGGCTTATACTCAAATTCCGTTGATAAGCTTCCTATGATTTTTTAGAGGGCTAAATTTGCATTAGTAACTAACTCTATGCAATGATGTCAATCCCTCATCATTTGATTTCCAGCCCAATTTAACACACACACACACACACATAAACCAGAAAGCCACTGAACACTAAAAGTATATCAACCTACAGAACCAGCAATTGGTATAAGTCTTGAATGTATTCTTCAACATATCGCTACGAGATGTTGAATCCAATATAAAGTCCGCCGCAGCAGTCGCAATAAACCTATAACTATGCAGGACATCCCATCGCATCCAAGAGTACACTTAAATCAAAATTATAACTCTCAAAGGACTAGGAAAATCGTGGTGACTTCCGTTCATCATGATATCTTAGAACCGTTTCGTGTAGGAATCTAATTCTAGGAGTTAGTTTTTCACGCCCTGAACTAAAACCTGTTGGTAGCTAGTCAAGGTGAAACTGAGTACCACCATTTTGAGAAGTAACAGTTCATTTCTAATATTATGTTCCCTTGTAATTTGAAAACTAAGTATTTACTCAAAAGCTTGACCAGAAATGCCTCTCTGCTAATCTAGGAGACTTTAGTTTGTAGCTATTGAATTTTCATCGTACAGTAGACGCACTTGTGAGGTCCTAAACTCGAAAGAACCCACATGGAGCTTCTGACCCGTGTCAAGTGCTACACAACCTGAACCAATAGTTTGTTCTGAGTGTAAATGAAATGGTGTAAACCACCAAAGCTGACTTTTCCGTTCCGTCATTCCTTCATTGTTCTTCTTCAAAAATGTCCACCCATCCACTCTCCAAATGTCAAAGGAGCAGCTATAAATCCTAGCTGACCGTCCAAAAAAGTGTTCAGAGAAAGCTGACAAGCCTGATACATCGCTCTTAGTTGCTAGTAGCACGACAAGAAAAAGCACAAGGGCAAGTGCTTTTCAGAGGAGGTGAAGGGGATTCAAGAGAAAAAGGTGGAGGAAGGACGATGTGCACAACCGAGATGTATATCGATTTCGAGAAGTGAAACGCTGGTGCTTTGAACTGGCTACAAAGAGCACCCTTTTTTCACCACCAACTTAGCATATCAGTACAATAGAATGGAACAAATCCAATACATAAAGGAATAAAAGGAACGCAAAATCTTGTATTGTTCTTGTTTCTTATTTCTGTTGTGAGAAGTGGAATTTGACGGTTGATCTACCGCATATAAATAACGATATTTACCCGGATTTACCAGCGCCAGCCATCCAGTATAATTTGAGAGAAGCAGCAGACCGTCTTGCTATTGTATAACTATGAGTTGAGTGTTATAGTGGTGTTATAGTGCTGCAGTTCAATGAGGGTTGGCTGGTCTCAGTTAGTCTAACCACTCCAACTTATTTGCTGGTGCTGGCACTGGAGTGCTGGCGATGGGCGTCTGACAGCATATATATAAAGGTACCACAGTCCCACAGATATGATGAACGTGCCCTTTTTTGTGGTGTTGTTATTAATCCAAACTAGTACTGCTTGGTTCTATTCTTCTAATTCTGCTTGTAACTTTGTTGAAGTGGATGAAGACGAGGAACAGAAGATGAAGGATATGATTGAAAGTGAAGTCAATTACTTAGATGATTACAATTACGACAGCAACAGCGGTAATGGCAGTTCTCAAGACATTCACAGCATTAACAACTTGAGCAGCAACAATAACAACTCAGTATCTTCATCTTTATCCAGAAACTTTTCTGTTCATGTTCGCAAGCATATTTTCAACAGAAAATATAGCTCCAGTTGCTTGAGCTCCTCTTCATTGAGATCTCTTTCAAGATCCAATTCACTTTGTTCAATTTCCTCCACTAGTGGTTCAATATCTAGGTCGAATTCAATCTCTAGTATCAATTCCCATTTGCAATATGATTCTAATACCATTAATAACACAAATAGATCTTTAGTTCATTCTACATCCATTGGCTCTTTATCAAGTATAATCTCATCGGATGATATATTTGAAGACTGCGATAATTCCACTGACAGTTGTGCAGACACAAGCATCAATACCAGCATAGATTCAATAGATTGCTTGAATAACTATCTGTTCAACACTTCCCCCAATAATACTAGCATTCTTGAAGATATAACTATCAAAAAACTGCATCTTATTTTTGAAATACCAGAAATAATAAGTAAAATCATATCTTTTAGCGCACCAATTCATAATTGTTTGTTCGTTAACAAAAAATGGCACCATCTTACCAAGGAAATACTATACCGTGAAATTTATTTGAATTCTTTTAGCATCGAGAATTTTTCATCTGCGAACTTTCTTAAACTTTCGAGTAAAGTACAGAAATTATCACTCAAGAATATAAGGCAATATCAACTTCAAAAATTGTGTACTAAAATCAAAAAAGATACATTTGATAACCTCAAAACTTTGGAAATCTCCTCGTCAGATATCACTCATATTCCGTCTTCATTAATAAAGCTGACAATTACCAGTCTTACAATCAAAGCTCCAAACATTTCTTCCAACAGTTTGCTCAGTATATTCAAAAATGCAGCCCAAGTTTCTTCAATAGATCTTTCTTCAACATGTATATCAGATAACACATTGGTTCAACTTTCAGGGGTCTCATCTATCAGAGCAGGTTTACGTACGTTGAAGTTGAATTATTGTCAAAAGACAATCCACAGATCCACTTTATTGGAAATGATATCTCTGCGTGTTTTCCCCAACCTCGAGTTATTAGAAGTTCAAGGTTTTAGATTTCGTGGTGATTCTGAAATCTCAAAATTGGTAGATTTTACCTCACTTTATAATAATTGCGCAGAGCGCAAAGTGATTATTGACCTGGACATAGCCAAAAAAGTGAAACACTTGAAGTTCGAAAGAGATAAAATAGTTGTTTGGAATGTTTTTGCCGATTTGGTTGAGTGGTGTAATGCCGATGATGATATGGATTATAGGGTTGTTTTTTGAAATTAACTGATACTGTTTTTGATTTATTGGTGCGCAGGTTGGACATTTGGTGTATTATTATTGCTACTATCATCCAGTTTTAAAGTTTTCATGTCTTTCAATTCTTTTTCATTTCTCGTGTTTGGTGTTATAATATTGTATAAGTATGGCTGTTGATTACAATGTATACTAATGTATAGTTATAAGCTAATTTCCTGTATACTTGCAGACCCTGTTGTAGAATTCAAATCGACAGTTTTTTGATATATTTATATATATATGTATATCTTACATTCTAGCTGTGGTGCGGCTAGATTTCTGATTGAAAAAAATTACCTTCAAATTTCGCAACTTCAAATGTTGTAACCAACCATGAAGCAATCCTGTGATTTGAGTTTTGATACTCAGTAGTTTGATACTCAGTAGCTTATTATAGTAAAATGTAATCGACCAACATTAATACAAACAGATTCGAGTGACTTGATTAGTATTTTTTCTGTGCAGGTCGGTTTTCATATATTTTTTTAAAATAAATAATTTGAACTACAACTCAATTTTCTATCTAAGTGTTATAAATCAAGAGAACAACTATGGAAGACTACAGAGGAAGAGGAAGAGGGGGTGGACGCTATAGAGGCGGCAGCAGAGGAAGATATAACCCTTATTCACACTCATCTTCATCATATGGTAGCTCATATCACGGGCGTTATCAAGACTCACACTACAATGACAGAAACTATTCTGATAATCATTATCACAATAGTGGTTATAACAGTAGGGGCGACTACGGAAATTCCAGAAGTTACAATAGTGATCAAAGCTATTATAGCCGAGCTGGATACCACAGTCATTACAACCTACAACTGCAAAGTTCCTCAGCAGCTCCTATCGAAAGCAGCTCGATTGCTTCAAATGGTACTTCCAATACAATCGACACTCCTACTGTCTCCAGAGCCAAACCCACTGATCGTACTCCTGTTTATGAGAATGTCATGATCAAAAAATTGGGGATTTCTAATATCAATCAAACAAGTAATATTGCTAATTTCGAGAAGTTGTTGAATAGTAGCAAGGAGTTAGATGCGAAGATGAAGAGTTTGAAGATAGGGAAAGTCAGTTTGCTATATTCACTAGACAATTTGAACAGATTACTGAAAAGTCAAGAATTGAATTTCCAGCTTACCGAGGAGAAGTTAGATGAACTAAATTACTCATAGCTTTACCTAGCATACCGGCTTGTGATTGGAAAGTGTCAGATGTGAGATCCTCTCACGCCACGAAGAGCATGGACTGAGAAAAAATTATTCATATGTGCCTGTATTTACAGGTCAAGTTAATCTTCAAAGCTGCATTTTTGTCAAGAATGGTCGATTACGACGAAAAAATGACTTTCTCGGTTGTAACAAGGGGATCCCTGGTATTTGCTTATGATAGCAAAGAAATACTATATAGCAGATTTTGTTATTCAAAAAATTCCTTTTTTATTTCATCAGATTAGTATCTTGTTATTCTTCGTATTCGGATAGCAAATCATAATATTATCCCGACAAATTCGAATTTTATGGAAATTTTAATTTGACGTTTTAAAATACTTGTATATTCAACTTGAAAATAGGATAAACCAATTGCTATTCCTTCAATATGTCAATACCTATGTCAGAATTTTTTCCTAAAATCACAATTCCAGATTGTGTTTACGAAAGTAAAGCTTTGTATTATTTAGGATATGTTGCTTTCTTCGTTGGGGTTGCTAAACTCACCTTTTTTTCATTAAACTTTGGATCTTTACTCTATGATTTGTATTTGCGTCCTGCTACCAACTACTCCAAGTACGGTGCCAAGAAAGGGAACTGGGCTGTTGTAACTGGTGCTTCTGATGGTCTTGGAAAAGAATATGCGTATCAATTAGCTAAAAAAGGTTTCAACATTTTTTTGATTTCCAGAACTTTATCAAAGTTGGAAAAGATTTCTGCTGAAATTGAGAAGGAATTCAAAGTAGAAACCCAAATCTATTCCATGGATGTTTCCAAAGACCTTGAATCTGATTACAAGAATATCAAAGAAATAATTTCAACCTTGCCAGTTACTATCCTAATCAACAATGTCGGTCAATCGCATTCTATTCCTGTTCCTTTCCTTGAAACTATGGATGAAGAATTGAGAAACATCATCACAATCAACAATACTGCTACTTTGAAGATCACCCAAATTGTAACTCCAAGAATTCTCAAGACCGTTGAAACTTCCCCAAGTCGCGGTCTTATTCTCACTATGGGCTCATTCGGTGGTCTTTTACCAACACCTTACCTTGCAACTTACTCAGGTTCAAAGGCATTTCTTCAAAGTTGGTCGGCAGCCCTCGCTGGGGAACTTGCTCCCTCCAAGATTGATGTCGAATTGGTTATTTCATATCTCGTTACATCTGCTATGTCCAAAATCAAGCGTTCATCATTGAGTATTCCAAATGCCAAATCTTTTGTTCGTTCTACCTTAAGTAGTGTTGGCCATCGTGGGGGTGCTAGAGAAAGATACGCTACTGTTACCCCATACCCCGTCCACGCCTTGATGCACTTTGCAATTGAAAATACTGTTGGTGTTTATTCACACATTGCAAATACCTTAAATTATGGTATGCACAAATCCATCAGAACTAGAGCTTTGAGAAAAGCCGAACGTGTCGCTGCTGCTGGCAAAACCACAGCTGGAAAATAAGCTACCTAACAAATAGTCAATACATACTTATACTTTTCAGCACTGTAATCAAATCTGCGAGTGGCATTCCAGTCGTATATGCTGTCTCCTCTGTAATTTGGGTGTTCTGACTTTCGAGTTAAAGTTAATTAGTCAAATGCTGGCAGGCATTCTGGGAACGCAATAGCATTAGCGAGAAGAAAGAGATATCCAATGGCATATGTGTTATGTATAGGGCGGTGATTTCAAATACTGTTACAAAAGTTCTGAAACAAAAACGTCAGACGCTCTCGAACATTTCAGTGCTATAGTGGCTTCCATGCCCACACAATCATCAGGTTTCTACCATACCATGGAAAGAAATTTCCACTCAATACAAACAAGGCGCTCACCATGTAGCTGGCTTTCCAGATTCCAGTATACGACAACTTTCCGAGCCAAAAGTGTAAACTATCTAAAGCTTAACAGGCCACTGAGTCCAAGAGTGCAATTCTAGAACGCATCACTACCAACAAACCAAGACACAATAGTCCTGTTAGACGTCGCACCAGTTAATGCAATCTCACTAGTCTTTATTTGTGTGTACAATTCCACCTCCAATCCCCGTTTCTATGAGTACTACCTTCTCAAGTACATTGGATCAACTCTGATAAGTTGGAAAATAGCCCGTGAGCTCTGGAAGTTATGGATCAATTGAAATTTGGAAATGCACCATGGATCATAAACTTTTCACGAGCATATGGAACAACAAAACACACGTATTTTGCACTTCAAATATCCACAACTTCTCAAACGACTCACCCTAGTCCAACACTACAGATTTACACCTCACATCGAGCGTAGTAACTCAATCAAAGAAGTACTTTTATAGGTTAAATACTGGAGAAGCTGAAAATATATCCTTCTCAGCTGCCAATTCCCGTGCCAACAAGGATGGTTTTTGGCGTTTCGAATTTCGAAAAATAAACAAAGGAAATTCGAATCACAAAACGAGTATTTTAAAAGCCTACTAGAAATTCCCAATTTGTTAATTATTCTTGAATAACTTCTCTTTTACACTTGTTGGCTTTTGTTTTTAACTAAGACTTCTGTTCTGTCGCTATTACTATGGTTGAGTTGTCTGACTACCAACGTCTTGAGAAAGTTGGTGAAGGTACGTGTCTCCAGATCTCAGCACTTGCCATTTCGATGGTGTATGGTGTTGAGACTCATCGTTGCAATTGGTTCTAACTCTGAAATAGGTACTTATGGTGTGGTTTACAAAGCCCTCGACACAAAACATAACAACCGTGTGGTGGCGTTGAAAAAGATTCGTCTTGAAGCTGAGGATGAAGGTGTCCCTTCAACGGCTATAAGAGAAATATCTCTATTGAAGGAAATGAAGGACGATAACATTGTCAGATTATACGATATTGTTCATTCCGACTCGCACAAATTATATTTGGTTTTTGAGTTTCTAGACTTGGACTTGAAAAAATACATGGAGTCAATTCCTTTGAGCGATGGTTTGGATAACAACATGATCAAAAAATTCATGAACCAGTTGATCAAGGGAATTTTACACTGCCACGCTCACAGAGTTTTGCATAGAGATTTGAAGCCTCAAAATTTGTTGATTGATAAGGAAGGGAATTTGAAGTTGGCTGATTTTGGTCTCGCCAGAGCGTTCGGTGTTCCATTGAGAGCTTATACCCATGAAGTTGTGACTTTATGGTACAGAGCTCCCGAAATTTTATTGGGTGGTAAACAATATTCTACTGGTGTTGATATGTGGTCTGTTGGGTGTATTTTCGCTGAGATGTGCAACAGAAAGCCAATCTTCCCTGGGGATTCTGAAATTGATGAGATTTTCAGAATATTCAGAATCATGGGTACTCCTAATGAAGAGATTTGGCCAGATATCAACTATTTGCCTGATTTCAAGCCAACCTTCCCCAAATGGAGTAAAAAGAAACTCAATGAAATTGTTCCAACCCTTGACGCAGATGGAATTGATCTTTTGGAGCAATTGTTGATATACGATCCAGCTGGTAGAATAAGCGCTAAAAGAGCCTTAATTCATCCCTACTTCCAAGAAGACGTGAGTGACAACTATTCTAGATCTGTCAATATGAGTTGAAGTTGCCTTTCTTTTACATTCGTTTGTTTATTCATTCTTCCATTTTTCAATCAATCAGTTTTCACTTCATTTTACTCATTTAGTTGTTTGTCTGTAATTTTTTGTCATCTGCTTATTTGCAATTATCTAACTTTATTTCATTATCTCTATCTTTCTTAATTTATTTCATTTAGGTATTGTCATATTGGGTTCTTAATTTCATTTTTTACTAATCATCTTGTTTCTGGAGTGAGCGAATCTGACTTCAAAGACAGACTATACTTAGCGATGAAATGATCATGAATAAAAAGTACATACATTTGTGTGTTCGGTACACAATGTAAAAACGATACGAGACCAAAGTCAGCATATTCACATGGCCAGCAGGCCAGAGAACCAACTCTTAACCGATAGCCACGGAGCACAGAACCTACCAACTGCTGCCATGTCAAACATCATTATTGCTTTTACAATTCCTCTATTTAGTTTTGTTTCACGGCACCTCTCATGATCAGAGAAGAATCCATTACATGGAGAAGTAGAAGGAATACTTTCAAAGAAAGTCGGTTCCTATTCGCCATATCAATGTGGTTTGCCGTTCTTTCAATGACCCGCCATCATGACTGAATGAGGGCTCCCATTTAGACATTGTAAGAAGCTCAAAAATTCAAATGGGTAGTTAATCGATGGCTGCAATTCCAAATTGGGAAATTTTCATTCAGAAAGGTGAGCCGAATCATATAAAAAAGTCCGACGCGACTAAATGAATTATATGTAAACAACGCGAAATTTTATTTCACGCGTCTTTATATAACTGGGCTAACTTCTCAATCTTTAATTCTTTATCTTTTTTTAATCTGCAATATTGATAATTACTTTCATTTACCTTGCCTATCAAGTTTACATCACTCATCAAGAAGAATAAGCAGCCATTAATAGTCATGAAGAGAAGCGCACCATTAAGTAACATTTCTAATGTCACTCCTACTAAAAAAATGAGATCTTCCTCCAAGTTAATAGACGTGGAGGATTCTCCGTTGAGGGCAAAAGACCTCAACACTTTGCATTACAACACCACATCAAAATTCAACAGTAACAAATTAACTCCAGCATCACCTCCAGTCACACCAGAAAAGTCCAGAATCATAAACTTGGAGAACGACATATACTTGCAAACAAAAGTGAAATTCCTGAAAAACTTCAGAAGTGATCCAATATCAAGAGATGAGGAAACCGAGTCTATCGAAAATTTTTTGAGCCTGAGTGATGATAATATATTGTATATACATGGCTCTCCTGGAACAGGAAAAACTCAAGTCATAAATCATTTGCATGACAAAATCACAGCCAGTCAAACTCGCAACATAGAACATACCGATTCTAAGGTTACGGTAATCAAAATCAATTGTTCCGTCATGAATAATTTGGCATCAATTTTTGGCACAATTTATAGCAAAATCAATGATGACTTTTCTACGAAGAAAACATACCAAGAATTGTTAAAATTGGTTTCGAGAAATGACAGAAAAATCATAATCATACTAGATGAAATAGATAACTTGAACAATTCACCTACGGATATACAAAACTTGTTCAATTTCTCAATGTACAATATAAAATTTGTCAGTATATCGAATAACTTGAAAATTCTCAATATGATCAAAGGAAAGTTGACTTCAGCAACCTCAATCAAAACACTAGAATTCAAGCCGTACACAGAACAACAAATACAAAAAATCATCAATCACAAATTTAAGGATTCAGGAATAATACATCCAACTGCGGTGATTTTCCTTTCAAAAAAAATCGCTGTAATGAATGGTGACTTGAGAAAAATCCTCGATATAGCGTATAAAGCTATTGAAACCGCCCAAATCAAGAAAGATAAGATCTTGATATCTCACATCGTGGGAACAATTACACAATTCTCTAACAACGTGGTGAAGAATTTCAGTAGACTAAACTTTTATCAAAAACAGATTATTTGCTTGGCTACCAAATTGGAAGTTCGTACAGTGAACAATTTGTATGACCTATACAACAAAAAGAAAATCAATCATATTTCCAAAACTGAGTTTTTGGAGATGATTGGAAATTTGGATTCAATAGGTATCTTGAAACTCGGTGATTTGAAGAAAGAGATAGGTTTGAGAGGTTTTGAAATCGCTATCAAAAGTGATGAACTAAGAAACTATGTTAATGATAATGAGCTTTTGGTTAAGATTTTGGATGAAAAATGAGAATCTTTTCTCTGTAATATTACCTGTACTATATAAAAAATATAATATAATGATTCAAAACATATCAGAAGAACTAGTGTAGCAAATTAAAAAGCTTTGTATGGGTGATTGGCGTATATATAAACAACGAGAAGTTTTTGATATATTCGGTTTGAAGCCCGGGCTACGCAACCAAAATATCGGTTTTGAAATTAAAAAAAAAATAAATGCTTGATAGTTTCCTCATATAATAAAATCACAAAAGTCTTTTTTTCTTTTAAAAGACTAAACATCTTGCATCAATCAAACTTCACTATGTCATCGTCAGGGAGACCTGATGAAAGAATAGACAAGAGGAAGTTTCTGTCTGGCTATCATCGAAGTTATTCTAGATGGCAAGATCGAAACCAGTACTCATCCAATTCAAGTTCTGCAAATCCTAATTTAATTCCATCAAGTTCAAACGCAAACAACAATTCTAATTCATCAAACTCAAATGGCCCATCTAATGACTACTACGATAGAGGCTATTACAACCATTATGGTAATGGTAGATTTGGTGGATACTCGAAAAATTACTACAATAATCACCAATACAGCGGTAGTTACTACAAGAACGATTACAAAAATGACTACAACGATTATGGAAATGACTACAAAAGTGAATATAAGAGTGACTACAAGGGTGACCATAAAAACGATTATAAGAATGAATATAAAGGTGATTACAGACGAAAAAACGATAGGTACAAAGATAGTTTGAAGGATATAAGATACTCTAATCCGAACACTAGTTCCAACGGAAATAATCTGAATTCATTGTCCAGTGGCTCTTCGCCAAATGAAGGCAGCTGGAGCAGGAAGAACTCTTATAAAATGCCGAACTCAGCACCATCGTTGTACTCATCCAGCAAGTTTTATGATGAAAGGAATACAAGTTCTTTATCTAATGATTTAATCAGGAAGGAGAAATTGAATCGTACCGTGATTGAACAATCTGACGAAAAGGAAATTGCAAAAGCTAAGTATGACAATGATTTAAAATTGAAAGAAACTAAAGAACCTATTGAATTAGAATTAGAATTGAAGGATATTGATAATGAAGACGAAAAAAATACAGACGACGATTACTCACCCCCTATCGATTTATCTGGTTTCAAAGAGGAAAACAGAGAAGATATAGAAGGGCAACAGCAAAGATTAGAAGGGGAAGAAAATAGTCCCAAGAATGGGGTGTCAAAGGAATTGGAAATAGCAGAAGAGAGCACTTCGACATCCTCTGTTAAAATGGATATCGATCAGCCTATTTTTGACACGGAACTTCTTCATGAAGATAAAAGTAAACTCGAAGTTAGTATTGATCATCATAAAGCAGTTGAAAAGGAGGAGGAGGAGGAAAGAGAAGAGCCCGTAGAAGTGGATTCACCAAAGCACAAAGAACACAGTGCAAGCTCATCAAAACTCGTATCGGAAATTGTTGAGGTTTCGAATAAAGAAAGGAAAGTGGAAACAACAGAGACTGAAGCCCCAAAAGTGGAGGTGACAAAGTTGGATATTGAAATTGGAAATGAAAAGTCAGCAATGCCAAAACCAAAGCCAAAACAAAACCCAGAAACAGAGGCAAAAACAAAACAAGAAACAGAACAAGAAACAAAACAAGAAACAGAACAAGAAACAGAATCAGAAACAAAACTCAGACAAGATTTTGAAATGGAACAAGAAGAAGCGAATGAAAAAGGTCAGTCAAAAATAGTTTCTTTGAAAATTCCATCTCGCATGTCAACTCCCAAGTTACCAGAATTTGATGATATTATACCAAACGATTTGACTGACCACGGCTGCATCTACCCTTTAAACCAAAAAGAAACCAAGTTGTTCGAATTGAAAAAAAAGTATAAAGTTATCAAAGAGTACAAGAGTCATCCTTTGTGGTTGCGGTATTTATTTATAGAGCCTGTGAAGAGTTTGATCATTTATCCTTTCTATAATCAAAACTTTTTGATCCACAAACAATATCATAGTGATAGATTGATTAAAAGATTATCCTCAGCTAAAAGAAAGTTATTCATGAAGAGATTGAAGTTGATACATATTCAAAACTATAAAAGTGAAAAGTGGTCAATTAGTTGTGAAAAGATGGATGAGCAATTGGAGGTGGTACATCCAGGGGATGACGAATTGCACAGGGAATTGGAATCCGTCTTTCCAACTAAATTATTGAACGAATCAACGAACAGTCGCAATACTTCAAGAAGAGCCCGCTATGGAGGTGGTGATTCAGTCAAAACGGAAGAGGAATTCATGGAGGTTTTGAAATCGCTCAATCAGCAACAACAAGAGCAAGATCCAGTATATAAAGCTGAACAAGTTGCAGCAACTATACCGAATCTTATTTTAGATCCTATCAAAAAAAGGGCAATCAATTTCATGGATTCCAATAACATAGTTCACGATAAGACTGAATGGTCCAAAAGGATTGTTACAAACAACGTGAACACTTTTTCGGAAAAGGAACACCAATTGTTTGTTGAAGCATTTTTATCTTATCCAAAGAGATTTGGAAAAATTTCTCAAGTGATGGGTGGTTTACGAACCGCAGAGGAATGTGTTTTGCATTATTATCAAACGAAAAAGACCTTGACTAATTACAAACAATTGATACAAAATAAGAATAAGAGATCAGGAAGAAGAAGTACAAATAAATCTAAACGTGCTAAATCAAAATCGTTGAATGAAGAGGAAGAAAAGTCTACTAAATCCCCAATAGAAAATATACCCCCTCCAGATTTAAACGAAGAGTTGTTCACTGAAACTGGTAGAAGAAAAAGGGCTGCCGCGCCAGTCTTCGACTCAGATAAAAAACGCGAAGATGAATCCCCAACTGATGTTCAGCCACCCCAAAAGAAAAAGAGTCGGAAGAAGACTGATGAAAAGGAAAGGGATAAGAATAAACTAGAATCTGCACCTAGAAATGGTACACCCATGTCAGAAGAAGAAGATATAGAAGCCAAAGTTGTTGAAAAACCTGAAAGTACCAAAATTATTGCTGACATTACTCAAGAATCTTCACAAAAACAAGGAGTGAAAGTTGATGGCAGAAATGGTGTAGTGCACAATACCACCATAAAATTTGTCGATATTGCCAACGGTGTTTTCCAAGAGTCTGCAAATACCATATCCAAGGGCCAAGTGAATAGCGATAATGTTAAGGATAGTAATAAAATCGGAGGTCTACTTGAAGGTGGTGTTGTTCAGGCGGAACGTGAGCCGAAAGCACATAAAGTGGATAAGAACAAGTTTGAGAAAGATTTGAAATTAGAAATTAGTGCAAAATCTCCTATTGCCAATATAGTTCAAGATTCGAGTAACGTTCATAATAACCAAGAGTTCAAAATTAATGGAATTCAAAATGTCGAAGTGCCGAACATGACTTATCAAGCTCAAAATACAAATACGCTGAGCAATACCATCGCTTCCAACTCAGAAGATGCGAATGATGAAAATCTGAAGTCCAAGAAGAAGCACATCTCAAGTTATTGGTCAGTCACAGATATAAATACGTTCCCTAATTTACTAACAAAATATGGTACAAACTGGTCTACTATAGCTGAAAATTTGAACACCAAGACATCCATAATGGTTCGTAACTATTTTTTGAGAAACGGCGCCAAAGAAGGATGGGTGGAGATTGCTAAGATGGCAGATTTGAGAAATGGTAACTATCAGGAGCAATCTGGTACTGCTTCTAATTCTCAATTGCCTCAAGTTAATCTTAATCAAATCATAACTCCACCAACGAGCCAGCAACCAATTCAAAGTCATCCCTACCCAAACCCAAAAAGTGGGTACCTCTATCCTTCTGCTGTTCAAACTCACCCTCAAATGTCCTGGTTCAAGGAGGATCCCCTCACAGTTCCCATGGGCACATTCTACAACAATAACAGTATCAGTCATAATACCATGAAAGGTTCTGGTCAAATCATTACCCCAAAAACTCAAATTGGCTCAAGTATAATCCTGGCGCCGAAAAGTGGCTCTCAGACGTATAAGACATCGATCAATGCTATGCTCAACAGCGATCCGCTTCCTGCTACGGCAAACCTCTCTTTGGTGGGTCCATCATATTCGACACCAACACTGGTATCCAAAACCTCAGCCATCCCACCTGTTAGTAGAGCTCCGGTTGTCTCGCGTACTTCTATCATGAGTTTGTTGAACAATGATTCCAGTCCGACAAAAACTACCACGACTTCACCTGCACCCCCTATTCACCATCCACCAACGAACAACTACCGAAGCAATATCGACTCTTTGTTGAATGCTGCAGATTCTGTTCAGCAACAAGTTCAGTACCAACCTCACGTCAACACGAATGAAGGATTGAATGCGTTGGTGAAGGCGGCCGCGTTGCCGAATGAGGAACGGAACGAATACCAAGCAACCAAGTCCGCCATCACTACAAGGTACCCCAATATTCTCAACAACTCAACCGGTTCTGATTTCGACAAAACAAGATAACCTTGCAAGAGGATGCATTTTGTTTTCGTTGGTTTGTAAATTATTGATCCATTTGTTCATTCATTTATTTATTTATTCATCTACGCGCACACTTATTTATTTATTCGTTGACGTGCTTTGTGCTTTGTGCTCTGTTAAAATATTTATTACTTAATTTTTTCTAGATAATGACGGTTTGGATAGGTGTATTTCTAGTTTTATTTCTATTTCTATTACTATTTCTGTACTATAGCGTTTACAGTTGTTTTTATACACATAAATAAAGAAGTTATATTATTACCGTATTCGTATTGACTTGTATTCACATGTGAAGAAAATATAGTCAAGAAAAATTGTCAAAAAAAAAAAGAAAACATTTTTTCCCCCTTAATAAACGAAGCGCGTTTCTTTACTTTTGACGAGGTAACTTCAAATATCAACTCCAATTGTTTTCTGGTGTTTGAACACGCTGATCAAAAATCCAAACAACAGAAGTCAAGTACAGAAATAAATCTGTGCATCATAGTTTTGATTCGTTATCATCCATTTCAGAGCTGTTGCGTTGTCATCTTCGTCTAAAACTTCTATCTTTTGCACGCGCTATAGTTACACTTGTTATTTGTTTCTGGTGTTCATTTTACTATCTGTGTGTTCTTTCGACAACCAAGAAAATAATTTTTTGATAAATCAACCCTTTCCAGTTCACCTTCAATAGTGGTACAGAATCCTATCATCAAGAAATACCCGCTGGATATATTTAACATGTCCTGTTTATCAAAGTTATTGTCACCTACTGTTGATCACCCATTTGGTATCGAGCTTTGGCCAATTTTCAATGCGATAGCTACTAAAATCACCAGTGGTGCTTTCGTCCCTAACGATTTCCAATTCATCCAAGGTGATTTGCCTTTGTCAACTTTGCAACCAGTTTTGTACGCCATTGGTGCGTACTATACTGTCGTTTTTGGTGGTAGAGCTGTTCTCAAAGCACTCAATATCAAACCACTTGTGTTGAACAACTTATTTCAAATCCACAACTTGTTCTTAACCTCCTTATCATTAACTTTGTTTCTTTTGTTGGTCGAACAGCTAGTCCCAATAATCTATCACCAAGGCTTGTATTTTGCCATTTGTGACAATGATGCTTGGACTCAAAAATTGGTCACCATTTACTATTTGAACTACTTGACCAAATTCGTTGAATTTCTCGATACCGTTTTTTTGGTTGTTAAACAGAAAAAATTAACCTTTTTACACACATACCATCATGGTGCTACCGCTTTATTATGCTACACTCAATTGGTTGGTTTGACCCCTATCTCCTGGGTCCCAATTGTTTTGAATTTGTTCGTTCATGTTATCATGTATTTCTACTACTTCTTGGCTGCCATTGGCATCAGAGTTTGGTGGAAAGAGTGGGTCACTAGATTTCAAATCATCCAATTCGTTTTAGATTTAGGTTTCGTTTATTTCGCTACCTATCAAAAATTAGCTTTCAACTATGCTCCATACTTACCACACTGTGGTGATTGTGCTGGTACTATGATTGCCGCTTATTCTGGTTGTGCTATCTTATCTTCTTATTTAGTTTTATTTATTGCTTTTTACATTGAAGTTTACAAAAAGCAAGGTAAGAAGGCACAAAAGGTTAAGGCTGTTAAAGGTGGTGTTGCTGCTCAAGTTAATGAGTATGTTTACGCTTCTGGTCGTGATTCTCCAGTTCCCGGTGTTCGCTCGAGAAAGGCTTAAATTGAATATCAGCTCCTCTACTCATAGTTTCTTGTGAGTTCTTATTCTAAAGTCTCGTTTCAACATAATCAGCAAAAAATAACAAGAAGAAAAAAGTTTTCCAAAACTGATTTCAAATAAATCATGTCATGTACAAATTTGTTTTATTTTTTAATGTTTTCCAATTCTTATCAAATTAGTTTTTTTATCCTTATTCAGACAATTACCTTATTTAATTTACAATCATTATAATTTATAATGCCTTAATAAATTGTACTATTAACAACTACCTAATATATGCTTTGATCTCAATTTTGATACTTGAATAGCTTTTTGTAATACTTCTTTCGTTATTTTGGAACCACCCCCAGTTATGCTAACATGCTTCAAAATTTTATCATCACTCTCACACGCCAACACTGAAACTTTCGACAATGCCGAAGATTCTTCAGCTTCCCCTTCTATATCAGCTAATAAAACACTACCGTCCGAAATTTTGTCAATATCCATATTATCCTCATCTTCTTCTTGTGGAATTGTTGCTTGGACCTCTTTATCCAAGTCGATTAGACCAAGTGTTGAACACCAACCGATCTCTGCTCTATTCAACTCTAACTGGTATGATCTTGTAGAGTCACACATCAATGTATAATTTTCCCTGATGGTGCCAAAATTGCCTCTTGACTTGATAGCTATTTTGATGTCTGCTGCTCTTTCGTCAATATATGCTTGAGGCAATTTCACATTTTGTAAAGCAGCTATCAAACTGCCCCACAACAAATCAAATAAAGGACCTTGACGGCTGAATACCTTAAGGTGGGCATATAATACAAACGACCATTTTCTTTTCGGTGTTATATCATAGTCTAGTGATTCTTGAACATCCTCAGGATAAAAAATTAACGATTTACCATCTTTGTCCTGTGACTTTATTCCCACCTTAACTCTCAATACATGCTTGGTCAATATATTAGAATGCAACAAAGTCTCATATAACTTTTGAGATAATATCATCTCTTCATCAGTTGGCGCGCCAGATCTACCTCTAGAAATTTCCACAACAGGATAGACAGACTCCTTGTTTTTGCCCTTTGTGTTTTGATATTCTAATTCGTTATCGTTCGAGTTGTTTTCTTCGATTATACCTCCTGTAATACCACACACCACTCTTGTATCACCACTTTTCACTATGGCTGAACCTAGAACAGGCGAATTATTTTCCGCAAGAGACTCTGAATCATATCGACTTAATCCCCCATTATGTATATGAACAGGCTTGAATTCCTCAAATCCCCTCAATGACGGCCTCAACCCTATGGCAAGATGTCTTTGCAATGATAGATCTGGAGCAATTCGATTCAAAACATCCGGAGGAAACGAGATGGGATGTAATAATTCTTCCACTTGTTTAGCTTCTGACATGTTGCACTCTTCTTAACTTCGTTGATACAGCAAAACCAACTCTTGATATCACTTGTCCTTTTTCTTTTGAAGTTGCAATACCGTTCTTCAGTAATGTCTATAACTTGAATAAAAATTTAGAAGCAAAAATAAAGATTACCCGTTTTAGTATTTTGTGCGGCTGTAAAAGATGAAAGTTGGCTCTTATATTAAGAGGTTCCAAAAAATACAAACAGCTCCCTATAATTTTGTCATTGAAGCTTTCAATTGAGAAGAATCTGAAATGAGTACCATAACTGTTGTGGGATCATTGAACTATGATTTGGTTACTTACACAGATCTGGTTCCTCAAGCCGGGGAAACGTTTCAGGCCAATTTTTTCGAGAACCATATCGGCGGTAAAGGATTGAACGAAGCTATTGCCGTCAGCAGACTACTTCCCAGTGGCAAGAAAGTCAAAGTGAGGATGGTTGGCAATGTTGGCGATGATACGTTTGGAGTTGAATTGAAAAAGGCGTTAGACGATAGTGGCGTTGACTTGTCATTCGTCAAAACGTTGAACGGAGTATCCTCTGGAGTCGCCACGATCCTTGTGGAAAAGTCTGGGAACAACAGAATATTAATAGTTGCTGGTGCAAATGGGGAACTCAAGCCTCTGGGTCAGGAGCTAGAGGAAATATTTTTTAGCTGTGATGAAAATGAGAACCATTACGTTATTCTACAAAACGAGTTTCCATATACCTTTCAGGTGGCTCAATGGCTAAAGCAAAACAAACCTTTTATCAATATAGCATACAATCCTTCTCCTTTTAATTTGAAGTCTTTGGAAATTTTTAAATACGTTGATTTACTTATAGTCAATGAAGTCGAGGCGTTGCAAACAGCGAAAGCTTTGCTCACTGCAGCCAAATTTGAACTTTTAGACAAAGATCTAAATACTAAGGAAGGATTGCAAAAGTTGGCTACAGTTTTACAGAATGAATTGGAATCGACTAATTCAATAACAGTTATTGTTACTGGTGGCTCGCTCGGTGCAGCTTGTCATGAAACTAATACCAAAAACTCCTTTTTTTGCGAAGCGCACAAGGTCAAGAACGTGGTTGATACAACAGGTGCCGGTGATACTTTTTTTGGGGGCACGGTTGTTCTGTTGTCTGTTGGACAACCATATATGAACGCCCTAAAGTTCGCTTCCGCCGCATCTTCCTTGGCCATTCAAAAGAAAGGTGCCGCTGAAAGTATACCTACATACCATGATATAGTTTCTTGGATTCAACAATAAATGTTATTGAGACATTCACTGGAAACAAATATAGTATTATAAAATAATTAAATTATTAAGGTGAAATTAATACAACAAGTACATGGACTATAAGAAAAGGGTTTTATACTAGCTCTCTATTAGGTGAGGGACAAACGCTGCCATCAGTGTGATTAATGGGGACTGCGCCAGAGACTGAGGATGATAAATATTCGTAAGTTTCAGAAACCGGCGAGCTCACCAAAGAAACATTCTCTGAATCTTTCTCATTGAAATTTGATTTGGATATACGGCTGATTAATCTTTGTTTGCGACGACTATTATTAGTATCGTCATCATCAAACCCATCGATTGAACTTGATCTACCACCTGATACTTTCACAGTCAATTCTTCAAAAGGTATTCCACTAGTGTCAACTTTTACGAAGTTTGTTTTGGTTGCAATCGTTTCCTCTATATCATTATCTGAACCGTCAACTTCTATAACTAGTTGATTTTCAGTACTAGTCGATTCTTCTACTACTTCTTTCAAACGCAATTCCTCTTCATGAATGAACTGGTTGTAAGTGTTGGCCTGACTTGATATTTTGCTATAATCTTCATCAATATTTTTGAGGTATGCATCCCAATCTTTTCTTCCTTTTTCGATCAACTCTTTCAACTGGGATGTACCCAACAAATCATCAGATCTCTTTCTGTAAAACAACAAATAGGCAGCACCTGTTATTGAGTCCTCTGGATTAGCTGGAGTAACTCTAGAGTCATTAAAGTAGTACCATTTATCATCAACAAAGTTTTTAACGTAAGCAGTATAATGACCTCCACCAATTCCACCATAGTGGTTGTCAACCGCAATGAGATCGTAGATCAAGGGCTCTCCGTTGTCATCAGCAACATGTCTTGACATATCTAAGCCATTTATCGGAAAGTCGACAACCATATCAATCTTATCACTAAAACTCCGCTGACTTTCAAACCGTTTCAAATGAATTGTTAATATGTCAGAAGTTTTCCATATTTCAATTGTCTTTGTTGCTTGTCTATGAGCTCTACAATTGGGACAGTACCATAAATCTTGTTCGCCCAAAATTTCTGGCTTAGAGAATAAGTTTAGACAATCGGCTAGTAACACATTTGAGTTGTTTTTATTGGCAATTGCTTTCTTGTTAGCTTCTAATTCAGGGTTTGGAATAACTTCTGGGTTTGTCCAAGTTTCAATGCCACCCTCGCCCTCATCTTCAGTTCCTGAGTAAAAAGTATCAAACATTTCACTACTCCATTGACAGACGAGAGTCATTTTAGAACCCACCAAAGGCCCTCTTGATTCGTAGACTTTTGTATCGATTTCTCCATTAGTGGTGTTGACTTCCTTTATATCGAAAGTTCCAGAAAGAGTTTCTGCAGCTTCAAAATTTTTGCTCAAACTATTGTGAAGAGTCTCGTCAGATTGTGGTACCGAACTGGCTAAAAGGGGTGAATTGACAGTTGATGTCAACGCCTTCAAGTTGTCCATTGAATTACATAAAGGTGAAATATTAGAAAAGTCTTCATCTGAATCGGTTTCAATGCCGATCTCTTGCTCGTTCAACACTGGGCTGTTTTGAAATTTGGTTTCTTCTTCCGTCTCATCTTCAATGACCTTGTCGTTCATATCTGATTCTATCATATCTTGTTTGTCCAGATTAAAGACGTTCTCGTACGTGTAAAACATCTTTTTGTTTTTAGACAACTTATCCATCAAATTGGGCAAGTTTTTGAAACCCGCATGATTGTGACCTAGGTTAGGGACATAAATCGTAGTTTCATTATTTTCAACATCAACGGTATCAACTGTTGTATCATCAATTGTCTTAATATCAAAAGCATAGCAGCCCGATAAATCTGGATTGGCCAAAGAAATATCTGAATCGTAAGCAGAGTTACCTTCCGCATCTATTGATGTGTCCTCGATATCATCTTCCTTGGTTGTTGATATGATGGCTGTTCTCTTGTACTTCAAATATTCATCTTTCAAGAGAGGAAAATCGTCTATGGAGTGAATTTTTTTGGATTGTTTGCGTACTTGCGTGAAGTAGTTGTATGTCGATAACTGATCTACTCGCTCTTCAAGCTTCAGTCTTATTTTTCCAAACGAGTGAGTCTCTGAAGGCTTTAAAGTGATAAAAAAGGGAAACGCAAAAGTCTTCACAGCAGTGTAACTTTTGTCAGGACTGCAAACAGTTTGGAAAACCGGTACAACCAAATCTTGAGAATCGAATTTCAAGTGATAAAACATAATTGTATCATCTTTCAGTATAACTTCTGTTATCGGCAAATAATCATAATTTTTGGACTGAAAGTTTCTATAAAATTTGTTTTGAAAAATTTCAAACGCAAACAACTCAAGGACAGGTATATTCAATTTAGATGCAACATATTTCTTCAAATCCTGGATATTGGAATTTTTATTCAATTCAACTTCCAATGTCTTAGGGTAACCTTTTTCGCCAAAGAAGTTGACTTTGTGGTACCACTTTTTTTCTATTGGTAAAGGAAGCGTTAAATCACTGAAAGGGTCAAATGTCACTGATATTTTAGAGCAATCTGGGCATATCAAAGTTGATTTATATAGCCCAACAAACAAATCGATCACCAAAGAATCATTTCTCAATTTATGTTGTTGCCAGCATTTCAAGGCTAAATTCCTGATAGCAACTATATCATGTACTTCGTCATCTCGCAACTCTGGTTTTTCAGTGTATGGTTTGTGTAATATTCTGTTCAAATCTTCATGTAAAGCATCTAGCAAAAACGCTAAAAATTCCTGTGAATCTTGTTGATGATAATCAGCAAACATGGAATTGTAATGGCCCACAGTGGATCTAAAATCTCTTGGGGATAGTGAGTCCTGTGCCTCTCTTCTCACACCAAATAACTGATGTATCAAGGTTCCAAATGCAATTGCTATTTTACCGTTTTGGCCTAATGGATTTGTCTCATTTAGCTCTTTCTGGTAAACGTCATACAAAAAATATTTTGCAACCTCAGGAATGTGGACCAAACATTGCAAAGCAGAATTCATATAACATGTGTTTCCTAAATTAGTCAAACCAACACAACCATTACTGTTCTTAATTGGTACTAATGTATCTGTGGGGAACTTCCCTGTAGACTGATCTCTCAATTCCATTAATAAATGACCACCTAACAAAGTAGCCTCTTGTAAGCTTATACGATAACTGGATGGTTGAATCAATGTTTGGAGAAAAAATGAGCTAATATTGTTTAAGTTTATGATGGCACTCAAGTTTTCAATATCATGGCAGTCGATAATCCAGACCCTCACATCATCATTCTTAGCCCTCAAATTATATTTTATTTCGTCAATTAAGCTTCCTACTTTATCTAGTTTCGATAAACTAACAGCAGGTATATGGGATGAGTTGAAGTTATTGTGCATGGAATATTTGGAGTATGTGGAGCTCATCTTCTTATTAGTTAAACTATGAATATAGAAATAAGGAGGATAGGCTTCAACTTCAAGTTCTCCTGTTTGCGGATTCTTGATGAGAGATCTTCTAACGGGTTGTCCGTTTATGCCAACCCATTCGACAAGCATGTTCCATGCCTCCTCACTTAAAGAATAAAAATCAATGAATCTCTTATCCCTGGATTGGTATAACTCACCATACGAGTTCACCAACACATCACAGTTGATCTGGCCCAATTTTGATTTCAATTCATCGAAACTACTCACATGAGCACTAAAAAATGAGTCTAGGTAATTGACTGGTATCAAATACTTGGTACCCGTAGATGCATTGGAGCTTGCTTCTTCATTTATCAAATTAGATAGGTCACCTCTCCTTTTGACTAGATCTTGGAGTACCGATTCTGAATCATCTTCACTACTTTCGACGCTCTCTATTTGACTTGAAACTTGACTCACGTAGGCTTCGTCTTCCTCTGCTTCTCCATCCTCTTCTGCTTCTTCTGTATCCTTCACTACCACTTCTTCAATGAATTCCTCATTCAGCTCACTGAGGAATTGTGACTCGTGGTCGTCGGTAGATACAATATGTGGTTGGTTTCCATTTATAGTGTTGACGCTCTGGTCAACATTATTTGTTGGTGAGAACATTGGTGCGGAAATCTTAGACTTGTGTACCATGTATATATTTTACCTAGCATAAATAGTGGTACTAATCAGCATTCAAGTTGTATTCTGGTGGAAGCCTGTTTCGAATCTTGATGGACTTTCGCTGTTTCAAATTAATAAATTCTTTGATGCCATTGAAATAAAAATATTCGATAAAATTACAAATATTATCAAAAAAAAATATTCGATTTGCTTCGATTTACAATCTCTAATCCGAAATATAACTTGAATCTTTAGTGAAACTAGCGTCTGAATTACCAAAATGTAAGCTCTTTGAGCTAAAAGGCAACCCAGATCGTGTAATCTCTTCTCATCTATTGTCAATCCTAAAACGGACCTCAATGTTGGTCACCCCAGGCCATTAGCTTCAGTCTCAGTGACAGTATGTGGAACCAAATTCTGCGAAAAAAAAATGCATATGAGCCCTGATATACATTATACGGCAAGCTGCTTTAACTCAGAATGATATTTTTTCTAACTTTTTTACATGGCGTAGAATGTAAGATGACATCTATTATGCGATGTGTGCTCGAACGCGGGCCTGAGTCTTTTTATTGTTTTTAGTTGTGAGCCCGCCAAATACTTAAAGCTGGGAATTGCAAACTCAAACGCCATTGAAGGGTATACAAACTAATTATTGCAAAATACAACTTCATTGACGAAAGCACGATAAGGTCCAAGCTTACCAGATGTCTGAAGTGGAAGATCTAGAGGTGGTATCCCTTGATAGCTTTGAGCAGGCGCTCAATCCCTCATCGTTCTTGGCCAATCCGGATATAGTTATAATCAATGCATTACAGAGCTTATTTGATAACTTCAAGATTAAAGATCACTTTGTAACTTGGTCTGATGTGGACGTGTTCAACAGTGATACGTTATTCAAGTTTGTTCAGGATTTGATTTCAGCAGGAGAGCTGGAGCAGGATCTCACAATAAAACCCGATAGTGAGTTGCAGCTATTGAACATAATCAGACTATCATTCACCTTGGAAGTGAATTACATACAATTGAAAGTTCTCATCTTGGAGTTGACGCACCAAATATCTTTGCTATCTCAAATCAATACCATTCATATTCATAACGCGCAGATTTTGCCAATTTTGGTTGAAGAATTGATAAATCATGCGAACCATAACACGGACAATGACGCCTCCATCACTTTGATCTTAAACCAGTTGACAAAACTATGCATCAATTTGCTTCAGTTTGGTTGTGACTCCAAAGTTCTTTTGAAGTTGTATCTCAACTCATTGGAAAATCCATTTTTCGTCAATTTCCTTTATGAGATATTCAATAAGTATCCATATTTTGTCAATTACTTCATACTTAAGGATACTCAGCTTAAGTATGAAAATCTAAACTTTTCATCTTCAAGCGCTACAATACAATCGTGGGTTCAAGTCCCAGATTTAGAATTTGATTCTATCTTATTCACTTTTTACAATTCAAAAAACCAGCAATTGTCGCTTCAAATAAAGAATTCCAGATTGACACTTTTGACGAATAAATTCATTCATTCTTTCAATTATACCCTAGATCCTTTGAAATTTATTCATCTAACAATTCTTTTTAACAACAGCAACTTCTATTTGTTTGTGGATGGAGAGTTCACAGAAAAGTTGAATATGCAAAACTTCAAATTTAGCCAATGTGATTTGATCATTGGAGACATAAAAAACACAACAGAACTTTCTATAAAAAACTTTTTGATCTTGGATACAATACAGTCCATAGAGTGGATTAACTTGTCGTTTAATTTGAACTGCAATTATGAAAACTTCTATCAAAATAATTTGTTGAATTACCTAAATTACAAGAGTTTGAAGAACTTTGAATTGAAATTAGAAGAGTTGAATCAATTAGAAAAAACTATTGCAAATTTGAATCTGAACAAATTTTTAATCAACCTCGAAAGTATCGTACTCAATTTGAATAATAACACTTTAAGAGAAAAGAATTCCGTCCATGTGGATTTGGTGTTTCATGACACTGTATCATTGTACAAAGTATTTCATTCCATAGGTGGTATTCCCATTGTTATGAGGTTGATTGAATCATCCCAGACTTTGGAGTTGTTGACGCTTTCTCTAAAATTATTATTTAAGCTTTTGAATGATTGGAGAAATATAAAAGAAATAGAATCCATTAATGGCTACGACATATTAGCTTCCATCTTGAAAACAAGAAAGAAATTGATCAACAATGAAATACTAGATATAATATTGGAGTTTGTTGGTTATGATTTCAATAATCCTATCGATTCTATAATTATCAATCCATTGGCATATCGATCATTAATAGTGGACTTTGATCTCTGGAAAAAATCAGACTCTGATACTTTCAAATTTTTGTTGTTCCAGTTTACAATTTTTGGCCAAGATTCTAGATTCAATAATTTCAGCATAAAAAAATTAATTAAGATGCGTATAATCAAGAGGTTCATTCAGGCTTTGAAGTATGGCTCATTTGAGTATAAAATTTTACCAGTTGTTTTCAATTCCTTACTTATATTAGTGAAAGCTAACCCCTCGATTGAAGTTTTAAGATCTTTATCTTTCTATATTGTATATGGATTGAACAATGGGTCTTCATCGAATCTTTTGAAGAAATCCAAAAGTTCCGCTACCTTGAAAACGATTGGAACACCGTCTGCAATGAAATATTCAGAGACTAAAAATGGTGAAGTAACTAATTTGGAGTCTTTACAAAGGAGTTGTGCGATTTGTGTTTTGGAAGTTCTATCCACTATCATTTGCGACTCCTCCACCTCGAAACTTTTGAGGAAATTTTCCAAATCAATAACAATTCGCTGGATTCTCTTGATATTGAACGATAAAAGTCCTGTTGTTGCCAAATTAGGTTTGCGATTGTTGATAAGAATGTTCTCCATTTTGGGGCCTTCGGTATATAAGAATTTTTTTTCAACCCACGGGTTAGATATGTTGACATACTTATTGAGGAAGTGGTGGGATAATGATGAGATTATTGTTTTGATATATAGTGCAGGTTTTGGAGTATACCAGTCTCAGAACTTAGGTTCGGATTTATCACTATTGTCCAAGCGCTTATCTCAAAGAGACACAAAACTAAGCATTTTGATGCCAGAGTTCTTACTTTTGCTAAACAAAGTTGTCGAGTTTTCTTTGATCAACTTAACAGAGGCAAAGAATGACTTAGAATCAACTTTGAATTGTGTTCATTTGATCAATGGGTTTATACGTTCACTAGAAATTGGGTTTGAGAAGATAGCTGCTTTGAAAGAGTTTTATTCATCCAGAGAATGGTTGGATGGGATTTTGAGAATTACTGCAAGAATTGAAATTTTGAGTCATGATATATTTGACTTGAGAGACTCGGGCAAAAACTTCGAAAGCTTCATCTCAAATTTAATAATTCATAAATTAGATAGTAAAGAATTTTTACCCGCGTACATTCCGATGACAAATTTTGGGAGTAAATTCTTGACTTCTGCTCTCTTCCCTAGGGTGTTTCTTCATTTGAATGATTTTTTGAATGTTTCTGATTTTCAACCGGAAAGTAAGGAATTCTTTGCTAATGTTTCCAAACTATTACTTCAATATGTTGATTATTTGAGATTTTATAGCTCAAATGGTAATGATTTAAATATCGCAATAAATTGCTTCATTTTGGTCATTGAGTCGATTGAAAACAAATCAACTGCAAAAAACTACATAAAACAATTGAAAAAAGCTTTGGGTTCTTTATTAGTGCACAAGTTTTACGAAATGTCTAGAGATGGCGATTCAGAAGGCTATAAGGATATCACTAAGACATTACTATACCGCCAATCTGTCATTTTCCAGGCGGAAGTGCTAGATAACAAGAAAATAGCTCATTTAATCACCTTCATTCTATATGATATCAGTCAATCCACATTTGACCATTCCATGTCAATCAATTGCTTAAGAACAATATATCTTCACCGTCAAGGAGACTTTGCTGAGGTTGGATATTTGTTCTCGTCAGATCACTCAAATTTGATTCCCGATTATTTCCTGACACTTATATCTATAAACGATGAAGATGCTATTACGTCTGTATCAAAGAACTCAAAGTTTCAAGACACAATTGATATCAATTACAATAAAATCTTCAACAAGCTTGATGTGGAGTTACAATTACCGTCGTTTCAGCAAGATACAGTTAAAGTTATGAGACGTGAAACGTCTTACAACGAGTCTAATATAAACTCTTTCAAAAAGGATCGATTTGCTTTAAAAAATTTGATCATCTCGGGGGAATTGGCAAAATATAATAGACACATACAAGATCATCAGGATAACGCTCAGTTCTATATCAGCATATACAATAAAATTAAAACTGAGACTTCCAGGCTATTGTTGATTGATAATGGGCCCAAAAAATTTATTGTTGATTTCATTGAAGGAATTGATAGAATGAGAAAAAGAATTATTCCCGAGAATTATTTGACAGAATCAGAAAAGTTAACATATAATATTGATGTTCCAATGAAGGAATTACTTCCAGAAGCAGATCCTGTGACAATTGTTGCCAAAATAGATACCATGAGCATTTCTTCATCAAATTCATTGGCTGAAATTGAGAACAGTTTTGAAATGATTGAAGATCCTCAGAACGCTGAGATTAGTCATGAGGATAAAAACAGAAAGGTATTAAGAAGTTTGAACATGGGAGATCGTATAACCGATTTGTGGAATATCAGTCAGATTAATGGTTTGGCTGCGGTGGAAAGTTTAATGATTTTAGGTGTTACTCATCTATATTTGATTGAAAATTATTTCCACTGTTCGAATGGTGAAGTCATTGATATTGATGATGCCCCACCAGAATTGAGAGATCCGTACCTCCAGTTAATCACTGGGAAATTTCCAAATGAGGTTGATTTATCTAATGGAGTTAAATCTCACAGAGCCAAAAATTGGGACTTGAATAAATTAACTTCAATTTCCAAACGACAATTTTTGTTAAGGGATGTAGCCCTTGAAATGTTTTTTGTTGACGGTGCCAGTGTTTTGATTACGTGTTTATCTTCCAAGGAAAGAGATATTATATATAATAAGTTATTTTCGCTTACGAGTGGGAAGGGAATTGATAGTGATTTATCCCAAACTTTCAGATTGTCCACTTCTGGCTCTTCTCTGGCAAGTAACAGCTCGTTCACACTAAAATTTGCATCTGCATTCACGTCTAGTGCAACGAATTCCTTAGCGGCAACCTCCAAATGGAAAACGGGTAAAATATCGAACTTTTACTATTTGATGCTCATAAACACCCTAGCAGGCAGAACTTTCAATGATTTGACTCAGTATCCGGTTTTTCCTTGGATTATTGCTGATTATACAAGTGAAGAGCTTGACTTGAGTGATCCTACAACGTTTCGAGATTTGTCGAAGCCAATGGGTGCACAATCAGAAACTAGAGCGCAACAGTTCAAAGACAGATACGAAGCCTTGAATAGTTTGCAAGATGAAACAGCTCCACCGTTTCATTATGGTACACACTATTCCTCTGCAATGGTAACAACTTCGTTCTTAATTAGATTGGAGCCATATGTTCAATCGTACTTATTATTACAAGGAGGCAAGTTTGATCATGCTGATAGACTATTCTACTCCATACCAAAAGCATGGACCTCCGCTTCTCGAGACAATACAACCGATGTCCGAGAACTAATTCCTGAATTTTTTTTCTTGCCAGAGTTTTTAGTCAATTCCAATAATTTTCAATTTGGAAAATTACAAGACGGTTCACCTATAAGTGATGTTAAATTACCACCCTGGGCTAAAAACGATCCTAAAATTTTCATACAAAAGAATCGTGAAGCTTTGGAGAGTCCATATGTATCAGCAAATTTACATAAATGGATTGACTTGATTTTTGGGTACAAACAAAATGGGCAAGGCGCTATTGATTCTTTGAACGTTTTTCATCATTTAAGCTACAATGGTGCTATAAACCTCGACAATATCAGTGACGAGATTGAAAGACGAGCAATGACTGGAATCATTAATAACTTTGGTCAGACACCTATCCAGCTATTTTCAAAATGTCATCCAGCTAGAGAAATTTTGAGCTCCGTTAGTACGCACCACTCTTTTGATACTCTCTCCATTGCTCCCACGCTCACTTTCGTTTCAAAACTGGGTCTCCCAATAGCCAGACTTGAAAGTGGGAAATCCAAGACTTGGGAAGGAAGACCAGGTTTGATTTCAACGGAAGATGGATTGACAGTGAGACCAGGGGAAACAACGGGTTCTTTGATCATCAACAAAAATATATACGAGAGCCTTCATGATAGCGAGATAACTACATTAACCAAAATTGGAAATAAATCTTTTATTACTGGTTCTGCTGATGGAACTTTGAACGTTTGGAGATATCCAACAAAATCGAGTTTCAAAACTTTAGCAGTTTTGAGTGCCCAAAATTCAAAGTCAAATCTGATGTTTACAGATAATGAATTGGAACCATTATCCATTTTGAGAGGTCATGCCTCTCGTATAAAATCTGTTGATATAAGCAGGCTGTTCAACTTATGTTTGACATTAGATGATGATGGAGTTATTTTGATATGGGATTTGGCCAGATTCAACTTCATAAGAAAATTGCCCTTGTTGGGAGCAATTGCATCGATTTCTGATGATACTGGCGATATTATCGTTGTATCAGCCGACAACGAAATATCGATTTTTACTATAAATGGAGACCTCATACTATATCAAAAAATTGACTCGATTGCTACTATTTCGTGTGTCACTTTTGGCAGTATAAACAAACCAGTTGTTGATCAAGGAAGTAATAAGCATCACGAATACTGGAGCAATAGAATCCTTGTATTTGGAATTGAAACAACCTTGTTGATATATGAGTTAATTGTTAACAAGCATAACTCATGGGAGTTGAAAAAGCTAAAAGTTCTCAAAAGTGATACTTATGATAAGATAACCACGATAAAAGCCCAATTGCTTAGTGAACCGAGTGGAGATGGAAAAATATTGAGAGGCGATATCGAAATTATATTTGGAGACGCAAGTGGAAAGGTGTTTATGTGGAAATGAGTTGGAAATTTGTTTTTTTTTGAAAAAGAAAATTATAATGTTTTAGGGTTGGTTTTGAAAGAGTTTTTTTTTTAATTTAATGGTTGCCTTTTTTACTACATTTACTTATTTATAAATATATTTGCATCCCTTGTATTTTACTGTTTCCATTTTGGAACTTGTATTTATCTAATTGTTGTTTTTTGATCATACAATTCATTATTGTAAGTTTCAATTATGTGTCGTGAAGTGTCACAGTCTGTCATATGAGAGTCGTTTTATTCATAGTTGAAGAGAATAGTAATTAGTTATCTATCTGTTCCAAAACTAAAGAATCAAGTATGCAAATGAAATTTTATCAATTCATGAAACAAAAGTTTCACAAGGTATAATAAAACACGAGGGAAATATATACCAACGCACAAAATGTAAAAAAAATTTCTTGCACAAAAATCAAAGATTTTTGCTTCCCCATCTATCATAACAATACAATCCAGTCCCAATCAATATCAACCCCAACCATTGTGTACCACTAATAGTGTGACCAACCCAAAACATACTTACAGTTATAATTAATATTCTTTTCAACATACTGGCAATAGAATATGTTACGGTTGGTGTTATACCTAATATATGAAAAGCCATCAAAGCTTGCAAAAAATGAGAAGTGCCATTCAATAGAAGAAGCAAATATGGAGGAGAGGTGGTTGTATCTGAACTCAATAATTTGGGTAAATCATTAATCAAAAATGCGGGCAACGAAAAGATAAAGCCAAGAAGCGAGCAGTACATCAAGATTGTAACCTTATCTGGTTTCATTGAAATATAACCTGGTAATGTTGATGATGATGGTGAGCCGTTCACATATGAGGAATAATCACCTGATAGTTTTCGTTGCAACAATTCTTTTTCTTTATCACCAACCCTTTCTAACTCTAGATCCATATTGGTAGTTGGAAGTAAATCGGTTGGAGATTTTGTGTTAATGGCTAACGAAGCGGGATCAGCTTTACTAGATACATTGAAGCTCACCACTTTTTTGGCGTAGATGTTTTGGGTTGCAAACACTAGCGTACTTAAAGCGGCATAAAGCACACCTTTGATATGATCTTTGTTGATTTCGCCAATAACTGAATCGGCTCTTGAGTCATATATAACAATGAAAACAACACCAACCACTAATGGAGTTAGAGATAAGTAAGTTACAAGTGGAAATCTTACGCCATAGTAAAATCTGTAACCACTTACAATCAACAACGGAGATAGTGCTTTGATTGAAGAGACCGATGCAATTGGAACCAAAGAAGTAGCAGCTAGTGAAAAATATTTGCCAACAAATTGAAACATACCCATGGGTAATGTTGTGTTAAAAATTTGCCGAGAAATAATAATCGGATATGACAAGTCATTTATCAAGGGAACAGAGCCTTTGGGGAATACATCTCTGATATCTGGTTTCCAGGCCACAACAACTGATAAACTGGCACATAAAGTCATTGCTAAAAAAAATTGAATTTGGCCCACTGCTATCGGGTAAGGAAACTGGTTGAGCGTCTCTTTGGTAAGCTGTGAAGTTGTTGAAGATATGGCATACCATATCAAGCATGTCAATGTGATTTTTAGTGATATTGGCTCAAAAAAGGTTTTGATAAAAGATATCATAACCGATAGAACTTTCTTTTCAAATAAACTTGAAATGTGTATGGAATCTGAGATGGTGAAAAATCGAAATAATAATAGTGAAATTTAAGGTAGCCGCTTTGACTTGGATGTCTGATAGAATGATAAAACGAGTGTGAATGGTCAAACTGACTGAGGGTGTAACTTTGTTTTTATTAGGGATCCAAAATGTTGTAACCGATCAGTTTTGATCAAGAGCTCAAGGTTCAAACTTAACTATTCAATTGCTAACGCTTATCTATATCCATGAACATGGAACAGAAATCACACTAGCTTTGACAATTATTTTGCCTCTAGAACGTGAATAAATATTAGAGTAAAGGATATTTTTAACTTGAGCTCCATTTAAAATCAGCCTTCGTTATCATTTTGATGCGCCGCACTACTAGTTCACAAAGTATCGACTCCATTCATCACCTGTCATCCTATTCCCAAAATGAACTTTGTGTATATCGGCTCATATAATTACTTATGATGATCCAGGTAGTCTTGTACAATCAACTCGAATCTTCATGCCAAGATAAATTTATTTTATACATATAAAAAGTGTGAAATCATTCTACGAACTCTTTTTTTTGGTGACGCTCTCCTTTTTTTCACCTCTCTGGGTCAAAAGGTCCGTGGGGTTGAAATTGTTGATCATGTCGGCAGCAGCTAAGCCAGCTTTACTTTGACCAAACGAGCCACCATCATGATCAGTATCAGTTGGAGGTGTGTTGCCGTTAGCTCTCATTTCTCTCTGAGCATTCTCATATTTTTCCGCAAAATCAGGGTCAATGTATTGCATTACCGATGGACCTAGCGAGAAAGTTATAGCAAATATGGCCAATGACAAGTACAACTTGTTGTTGAGAATTGTAGCAATTGGGCCGCTCTCCAAAATGCTTTGTTTTTTATTTACAAAATATTGTCTCTGTTCAGCAACATGGATCTCCAACGGTGTTCTCAATCTGTTGGTAAGCTCTTCATCCACAGCACCCTTTGTGGTTATTGAGGAGGACAAACTTTCTCCATACGCTTTGATTCGACCGTCAGAGTAAACGTGGATTGTCACAGTGTCGGGAGATAATTTAAAGTCAAGCGAATCTACCATCAATTGATAAGTCCCTTCTGATACATTGAACTGAAAAGAGTTGTCTTCTCTGAGGAACGTTTGATGCTGTTCGAAGGACTTGTCCAACGATAATAAGCTGATGTGAGTTCTGGGAGCCCATGATTTGGGAGATTCTGGGAATTTTATTGAAGCTTTGAACACATGGGCTGCAGCCAACTGGAAAACTTCAAAAAGCAAAAGCAACAGTATCAATCTCATCTTTCTTGCAGCTACTATTATTTATGATTCACCTACCAAGACCAAGTACTTTATTCAATATCTCTTCCATCTCAGCTGTTATCACCATATGATAGCCGCCGAAGCCCTGGCTTCATTGAAACATTAGTAGAAAACATATTACCCGGACTTTATGGCAAATTAGTATAAATGGAAGAAAAAATGGAGTACTTTTTTTGGTTTTATTCTTTTTCTCTATTGTACTACGAGTGTGTATTATTGTAGAGTATCAATGACTTTCATAGATTGCTGCTCTCTACAACACACTCCAGAGTAAACTGCATGACAGTTGTGTTTCTAGCTGGAGCGATCGCGGAGCCTGACGAATCAAGCTAGATTTGTCTTGTTCAGTGGCGATTTCTCCTTACCAAGAAACAAACATTCTTTTTCTCTTAGTAGCGCTACCATTTTCGATGTATCCCAACCTTTGTTTATGAGATAACTCTGAATATAGTCTAATTCATTGTTTTTTACTTTGAATTCATTTTCAGGCCCATTTTTTCCCGGAAAGGTGAAGGCGAGATCGTCAAGATGGTACTTGGTTTACAAGATAGTATTATAAGATCATTTCATTTTGATCATTCAGTTGACAGTCTAAGTGAGCTAGTTGAACTATGTATATTTGCTTCACACGCTCGTCAATCATTTCTTTTGACGTTCACCATAAGCTTTGGTAGCGTAATCACCATCGATAACGATAACATCTTGTGGTCTGTAATCGTGCTTACCAGAGAAATAAGATTCCAAAATGTTCTTGGTTCCTTGTGCGTATCTCTTCTGGGCATCTATTGAAGTACCAGAAATATGAGGAGTCATAGCATTACCTCCACCATATTTGTTTCTCATAGATCTCCATGGGTGGTTCTTTGGAGCTGGTTGCAATGGCCAAACGTCACCACCGTATCCTCTCAACTGACCGGATTCCAAAGCTTCTGCAACATCTTCTGCAACACAAATGGCACCTCTGGCAGTGTTAACTAACCAAGCACCTTTCTTCATGTGAGATAAAGTTTTCTTGTTGAATAAACCTTTGGTTCCTTCGTGCAATGGACAATTGATGGTGACCACATCAGCTTGAGCTAACAAATCTTCCAACTTCTCAACTCTTCTTGCATTAACTTTTTGTTCAGCTTCCTTTGGTAAAGATTGATAATCGTAGTATAATAATTCTTTTGGTTCAAACGCAACCAATCTTTCTAAAACTCTGTACCCAATTCTACCGGCACCAACAGTGGCGATCACTTTACCCTCTAAATCATAAGAGTCCTTGGCAACAGCTGCAACGTTCCATTCATTGTTGATGATTTGCTCGTGGGCTGGAACAAAATTTCTGACCAAATCCAACATGGTCATAACAACATGTTCAGCAACAGAGGTAACATTGGATCCAGTAACTTCCAAAACGGCGATGTTTCTTTCATTTGCAGCTGTTAAATCAATGTGGTCGGAACCAACACCAGCAGTGACACAAATCTTCAACTTCTTTGCTTTAGCAATTCTTTCACGAGTGATGTAACCTGGGTGGAATGGAGTGGTAATGACAACTTCAGCATCAACGATTTCCTTGTCCAAAGTTGAATTAGCACCATCCTTATCGGAGGTTGTAACCAAAGTATGGCCTTGGTCTTCTAACCATTTTCTGATTCCCAATTCGTTTTCGGTACAACCTAATAATTGGGGTTCATCTTTAGCATGTTGACCAGCGGAATATAAGATAAGTAAGATTTTGGCCATTTTGAAATTTGTTGAAAGTTGTTGAGCTTGAGTTCAGTGTGTTTCGTGTAATTAGGCAATTTATTATATGTGTATATAATAAACTAGGACTATCTGATTGATAATAAAAATCTTTACCATATAATAGAGCAAACCATCATGCCTTTATATATTTGGAGCTAATACTATACAATGAGGAGATCCGAGCCAAATCAATGACTTTTGCTTTTGATTTTTGAAATTTGTTGCCATGTCTTCCTATATAAGCAATTCCTCGGAAGAATTAAAGAATGATAAAGGGTTGTGATATATTTTACCTAGTGATCCTCTGTCTTTTCGGCATCTCTATATGGGTGCTGATATCAGCGGCCCTTTGAATTGCACCGAATTCATGGAAAGCGGAACGTCATCTTATTAATTAACTATGTAATCACCGATTTTGATTATATGGGGGTTATATCACGTGAAAAGTGATGGTATAAGCTCCGAGTAGGGAAATACGTATACAGTTGGCCCATAATGTATTCCAGACAAGTCACACCTTTGGTGACAATGTTTATTATGGTAGCGAGAGAATACAAGCAGATTAATAGGGGGAAATACAGTTTTTATCTCGTAGGAACTCATGAAAATCCGTTGTAGTGATGGGATCGGAAAACCCATAGCTTGAAGCGAAATATCAATAGAACAACTGAACGCCCTCTTCGTGAGGGTTTTTGCAACCAAATATCATGTCAAGCGCCTCATAATGATTGAAAATTTAGCACTCACGGAGCTGTTATTGTGTTGAAAAACATCTTCTACCAACAGAAGATCGTGCAGCTCCCCAGATTGCTGCTCTGGGGGTACATTTTTCTAGCAAGATTTTTCAGCTTCGACAAATTTATCGCTTTTCAGGTTGATTTATTATTCATCATATTGAATATCTGACATATTCTGTATTGTGCTGTGAAGAAATATGGCATTTTGTGCAAAGAGCACCTAGCGAGAACGAGAAAATGATCTTTTCCGGGGTGAATAACCGTGTTCTTTCTTTTATTATAGAAGCAATAAGATCTAGTTGTACTCTCTTTCTTGGAACGTCCCTGTTTTTCGTGCGTACAAATCAAGACTATACATCCTTATAGAACATGTTAAAGACTTTGGTTTGGGGGTTACAGAAAACGAGGGTAATTTTAACCATTTCCTTTTTAGCATTCACTTTCTCGCTACTCTTGACTAACCATAAGCATGAGCAACTCCAGTACAAACTACGCTTTTGACGATAGCCCTTGCAAATATATCGTGGCATCAATATGGGAAATGTGCAGAATATGTAGACATATAGTGAATTAGTACATCTTCTGTATCTGACCCTACACCGGGCAACAAAGAATCAAGGTAGTTCTATTCAACAAGTCGTAGCACACCAAACTCGTTTCCATCTCATTGATGTTTTCATTTGCTTGTATATACCTGACTCTTGTTCAACTCACAAATCGTATCTAGCGATCCAATGAATAAAGACATCTCCATGCGATACTGATCTTGCAACAAGTGCCAACTTTTTCCTCGGATGATGTCAGCTAAAACTTGAAGCTCTATTGAATGCCCGCTTTGTGAACTTTTTCCAGTGGCATGTTATTGTGCAAATCATTTTCAGATGACGATATATGCTCCGATATACTGAAGAAAGATGGTTCTGTTTCACCTTTGTTATAGTGGTGGAATGCTGCCCTATGGCTTATTAATAGCGTACGTAAAATGGCTGCAACTTAGCAATGTCCCAAAAGGGAAAATATATCCATCATGAAATGCTTATCGATCAGGTATCAAAATACTGCTCGATGGCAGCTTATGACCTGACTTTTCTTCCAGTATTCCCCTACTGGGTCAATTGCTTGATCCAATTCTTGACCGCTCGCTAAACGTTTCCAGAGCACTTCTCTAGTGCGCCTCTAAGTTACCCATAACGTTGAGTTTGTCTTATCTCTACACCCCATTTCCCTTCGAATAGATGTCTTGTTCTTTTTTTTCTAACCCAACCAGAAGAGGAGATAGTCTCATGTGCGTTTAACCAGTCTGATCTGGAGCTTTCTGTTATCTAACTTGTTTTCTTTCAAAAAATTGTGGTCGTTCGATTTGGGTGAAGTCGTTTTTACGTTGTTCACATGATGAAATAATGAAAATTGATGGTTTAACCAAAATAGGTTGATATGACCGCACGTAAAATCCTTATCGGATCGCATATATCAGTAACTTTCAAATGGAATAAATTATAAAATGTAGTAGATTTCACAGTTTTAATCACTTTATTTTGTATGTGACTTCAATAATATCAGATATATTCCAAATAATTGTTCAACAATTTATGAGAAGTTTTTTGCGGAACGAGGATCTCTATATCGATATATACTGTTGATTTGAAGATAATCAGATAACGAAATGGCTTTGTCCTATATTAATTTTATATTTGGAGCAATTGGAATATCGTTGATATTATCACGCAAGCAAATAAGATCATTGATCGTGAAGTACACAGGGATACTCAGTAAATCCTCGGTGAAACGAATAACCTCTCATCCAAATAAATCAGATTCAAAAACAGATACTTATCTTACTGAAGAAGGTGCACCAATTCCAGAACCAACACCTTTATATATAACCCCTGAACAAGTCAAAACTTATGATGACAGACCATGGAGGCCCTTCAGATGGCCATATCACCAAACAATGTCCATCTTCAAATTAGATATCAATCACTGGTTGGATATGGATAAATATTACTGGCATTATATTCAAGAGAAAGAAAGAATTTATCATACTTATGGTAAACAGAACATTGACTGGTTACCAGAATCGGAAGATGCCTGTTTGGAATTAATGGAAATAGTTCGTGACCATATGTTGAAAAGATATCCTTTACTTTTCACTTCAACAGATGGGATTAGTGTGAAGAATGAGTTAACTAATGAGTTTTTAGACATGTCGAGACCTTTGAAAGAACATCCTTTGGTTTATGTATCGAAAATGGCTAAGGAAGATTTTTATATTGTTTTGAAAAGGGACGACGGTAAACATTACTTGGTTGCCGCTGCTGTTCCCTTCCCTGGTGGTTCATTTGGTATTGATCACAAGATAGGTAAGCATTTGGATATCATTCATAGTGATGTCCCATACTACGAAGAAAAATTGAAAAAATCAATGGAAAGATGGTTTGGTAAAATGAAACCAAGCGACCCAGTAGAAAGAGCATCTTGGTATATATCTTGGGACCATAAATTGAAAGTCAATAATGTTTATGCTTTAAAAGATGGTGAAAATGTTGATCCTAGTATTGAACCCACTGAATTCAATGTTAGAGTAGAGAGACAAACTTTGAGAAGATTACCACGCTCAAATGCTATTATTTTTACAAACCATCCAATTTTTTACTCCATTGAAGAAATGAAGGATGAACCAATGGTTCCTTCATTGATACAAAAAATCATTTTTGAGGCCCCTGAAGGTATCATCAAGTATAAGAATTTTGATCGCTTCAGAGATCACATTAATTCGTACTTAGATAATTTAGTTGCAAGACAGGTTGATTTAGGATTGATTGAAAAAGATGCCAAGATAAAAACTTTACCAACTTACCCTTTTGCTGAATATTTACGTAATAGTAGCGAAGAAAAAGGTTGGAAAAATCCTAATTGTGAGACAGAAAACTACTCCGCTAAAGCAAAACAGGAATTAACTGGTGATAACGATTGATCCAACGAGGAAGAAAATTGTGCTGTATTTTCTGTTTGATATTTCTAGTCAACCTCAACAATTCAAGACATCTATTGTGAGAGCAAATAACACAGATTTTGAATCTTTATCATTTAATATATGATCACGATATATTAGTTTATGTAGCGAGAGTTGGATGTCCACCTTCAATAGTAACTTCCGAACTAAAGAGGACAGATAAACGCATATTAAAACAATGGTATAATGCTAAATTTTACAAAAAAAAAGTGAACAGTTTAATTCAATTCACAAACCTAAATCTTTTTTCACCATAGCCTTACAAATAGGATGATAACCACTCTCCCATTTATAGAAAGTGTCAACAGCCAACTTATGATCAACTGTATTTAATAATACATAACCGGGTCTAACAAATTTCATTCTGCCAACAGTGCCTAACCAGTTTGATAATTTTGAGTAGGATGATTCAATTCTACCTGTCAATAATAATCTGAACCAACGAAACAAAATTTCAGCATTTTGAGAAACAGAGTATATGTCATAGATATTGGAAATGGCTGTAATAGCTTTTTGTCCTTCAGCAGAGCCCCAGCTAAATCCATTTTTTCCATTGTGTTGAACTAAAGTATCCAAGAAAACAACGTTTTGATTTGCAGAGAATTTGGAAATGTCACTCAAGCTGAATGAAGCGCCATAATCCGACTTTTTATCTGTTACAGCACTTATCCATCTATCTGCTAATTTATAACATTGATCAACTAACGTGGTGTCGAATTTTGGTTTTTGAGGAAGACCAGGTTGATATAACCAACTGTTCCAGTCAATAGTATCCAATAAATCTTTTTTATCATGGAAATACTCATATAAAGTGTCTAAGAACTGATATGTATCTAAAGACTTGTATCTGAATTTCGTGAAATAGTATGGAATGAAGCCATCAAAGTTTTTGGTTCCTCCCACAACATTTTCAATGTGGTATAACAAATTTGATCCCTTCTCATACGGAACAGTACTAAAACTATCATCAGGATCAACTCCATCTTTGAGGTCGACAACTAATTTAGTAAATTCACTATCAGCGCCCATAGCATCCACAGCATTAACAAAATCGGTCCAGCCAATGATCATACTAAAATGTCTTTCACTTTCACCATGCAAATTACCTAATATTCTTCTTTCTATATAAACGGTCCATCCTTCATTTAGCCAAAAATGTTCCCACGAACAATTTGTAACAAGATTACCTGACCAGGAGTGGGCCAATTCATGTGCTAACACATCAACATTGGCTCTGTCACCAGAGACTAATGTTGGAGTTGCAAAGGTGATATTTGGATTTTCCATTCCACCATAAGGGAATGAAGCTGGTAATATTAAAGCATCATAATTTTTCCACTCATACTTGAAAATCAAGTCTTCTGCTGTGACGAGGAAATTTTCCATATCGTGACTAAATTCATGTTGACATCTCGATATATTTTGTGGTTCACTGTAAACATTTGATCTCGGCCCTATAGGGAGAGAAACAATGTTACCACTTGCTATAGCCACCAAGTAGGAAGGAATTGGAATAGGTTGCTCGAAAATGTAGACGTTTTCAGTATTCGATTTCTCTGGTCTTCCGGACATCAATGATGGATAAGGAGATTCAACTTTCATGGAATATGTTGACTTGAATGCCGGTGTATCAAAGCAAGGGAACAACGAACGAGCATGGATTGCTTGACACTGAGAGAATAAATAAGGAGCAACCTTTCCATCCGTTGCCTCCCTGTTCAAAAACTGTAATGCTGTACATTTGTCGGTTGTTGCGAACTCAATCTTCAAGTCCAATGATTCATTGGCAGATGAACTATGCTGTATGGATAACGGGGACCCTAAAGGACCGCCTCTTTCTCCAATCTCGAAACTAGCGGAGTCACCGTTGACAAAGACTTTGAAGACATCTAAGAACGAGGTGTCCAACGTGATTTTGCTAATTTCGTTGATAGTCTTCAATTTGAATTGAACGTTACCTGTGATTATCTTTTCATCAAATTCGATTTTTACGTCTAATGAGGTGTGATCCACGCTGAATTCAAAATAGTTTGACAAACTTGATGGGTCCAACTCTGGTGATTGTCTGGGTCTGTGTTTCTTTACGATGGAGTCCATTCTGCTAGATAACTTAATAGGTGGAGTACCAGAGGATTGCACTGAAAAATAGACTTTGGAATGCTTATATATGGAAGATGTCTTGATAGAGCCGCGTAGTTGCTGGGCAGAAGTATTGCAGAACTTGAATAAGCCTTTCATACTGCCTTATGCTGCTAATCCCCAACACAAAGTGAGAACTGTTGGATGTGATAATGATTGAATCTGGCCTCGCACGACTATTTTATCTTTCTATATGTCACCACTCGCAAAGACAAAAGAGATCCACCACTTTTTGCTAGGTAAGAGAGACTGCCAATGCGATGATCAAGTGATACCGTTCTTCGTTCTGCCCTGTTGAGAGAGAGCTGCCTCTTACCGTCTGGGGCCGTAGTCCAGCGATTTCGCATGCGTGATGTGTTATACTCAGACGGACTCTGAATTACACGTGCATCAAATGTAGCTTTTGAGCGGTGCTCGATAAGAGCGACGGTATCGCGCCGCTCATCTGTTGCTTTATATTGACCTCTTTTTCGCTGGGTGTCACGTTTTTAGGCCTTCGCGATGGTGGTGTGTCTACAGCCAAGCAGACCAGGTCCCCGACACTCCAGATGGGAACTTTGGGCTAGTCTGATTCGTGAACCCATCTGGCGCCAGCCTGGAGACGTGACAAACATTTTCACAGGCAAGGGCACAGGCAATGAACTACCCCCAAGCAGTAATTATTTCGAAGCCACTCGCTTTTCCTCACGTATATTTGAGCACCAGAAAGAATATTACAAAATGGTGTTCAACAACTGTGATTCAGTGTAGTGACGATGTTACATTACGAGTACGAATACTAATACGAGAAGCGTGGTCGTGCGCCTCTATTCCCATATATACGCTGAAGCAGTGAATACTCCCGTATATTTCAGAATTTACGATGCACTGACTCTTGACTGTTGGTGCATCAAACCTTTTTTCAACCCGCTAGGGCTCCAGCCCTGGAAATTTGAAAACTTTCCTCAATTCACTCACTGGGCGTCTGGTTTCCTTTTGAGACTGATTTTTATTTTTTCACTATATCTTTTCTTGAATTGTTACTTCCTGTACTGTAAGATTTAAGTCTCCAAACAAAGGTATGTAATATCTGATAGCTATCAAGTATAGCATTACTGTCTAGGTTGTTGAATTTTCCGTTTCATCCCATAGTGTTCTTACAGCTAGCCCCTGTTATTGACTGATCAGTTAGCGGAAACTGAATAGTTATTATCGTCGTACATCATTCACCCAAGTTGCTAGTATAATGTACTGCTACGGGAGAAAAGAGAAAGCGGTTTTAGAGCGCAACAGCAGAGAAATAATCCAATACCTTGGTGATAGCCTTTTTTTTGCCCCAGTAAGACATACTAACATATTAGGTCAAAATGCAAATTTTCGTCAAGACCCTTACTGGTAAAACTATTACCTTAGAAGTCGAATCTTCCGACACTATTGATAATGTTAAATCAAAAATTCAAGATAAAGAAGGTATTCCACCAGATCAACAACGTTTAATCTTCGCTGGTAAACAATTAGAAGATGGTAGAACTTTATCCGACTACAACATCCAAAAAGAATCAACTTTACATTTGGTTTTGAGATTAAGAGGTGGTATCATTGAACCATCTTTAAAAGCTTTAGCTTCCAAATACAACTGTGACAAAGCTATCTGCCGTAAATGTTATGCCAGATTACCTCCAAGAGCTACTAACTGTCGTAAGAGAAAATGTGGTCACACCAACCAATTAAGACCAAAGAAGAAGCTTAAATAGATTATTTCGCTTTGTTTATCAATCGAGCTATATTTTCTTTTTGTTTTAAACTCTTTAAAATTGGTTTGATGCTTGAAATTTTAATGTTTATGACAAAATTATTTTCAATATACAAATAAACTGTCAATCACCAGTAGTTCATTCTCTTCTCTCGCGCTTTTTTGTGGGATGTGAGGTTTTTCTATGTCTTGCAGAGACTTAATTTTAGCGGCTTACAAACAGAGGCCTCGTTTTGATGTCGCTCAAGCAAAGCCTTTGACTTTGGTACAGGAAGGCTTTTTATCCCAGCTTTGCCCAAGTGCGACAGGTGGGCTCGATATGGGGCCTCCAAGAAGAACTGGAACATATACACCATATTTTTGATTCTTGTGTGAAATTTTTTGCTCCACGCAGACTAAGCTTTCTCCTAAAAGTCTGGCTTCATATAAAGCTCAATCATCAGACAGTTAAAGAGAGCAACACTGAAAAACTAGACCTCCATTTGTATAGTAACCTCATGAAGAATAAGCCAACGTGTCGCAACCAAAGTTATACAATGAGGCGCGCGATAATAATTTCATTTTTGACCTAATAGTAAATGATGTGTTATCAAAACAAACAGCTGTTTATTAAATAAAAGATAAAATCTCTTATTATAATTGAGCAAATCCAATAATTCTGGACAACCGTATCAATAGTGTGTGGATCCTCATAATGTCATTGGCTCAACTTTCGAATATTCCTGTATGTACCTCAAATTTGATTCATCTCAATACGAAGAAATGAGATTTACATGATTTCTTTTGTAATATCAAGGAAAAATATATACTAATGATTTGTTACAGTTTTCACAGTTTGCTGAGCGTCTCAATTTGGAACGTCTTCGTGTATGTATTTTATCACAAAAATGTTGTTACTGTCTCGCAAGTGATAGATCTAGCACATCAATGAATTGAAGAAGTCAACTAACTGCAACTCCAGACTGATGCCAGCGCTTTACAATCTAAATTCGCAAATATAAAGCCACCACAAGAGTTCTTTGATTGGAGAAGATTGAACAAACCAAATACATTCAGCGAAGTTCAGAATAGAATCACTTACAATATATCATATTTTGGTACAAATTATCTTGCCATAGCAACATTATTATCCATCTACTCGTTGTTGACAAACTTGTTATTGTTATTCGTTATAGTTTTTACGATTGGTGGTTTTTATGGTATCAGTAGACTAAATGGTGAGGATTTAGTTTTACCATTCAGTAGATTCAACACCAGTCAATTGTATACAGCTTTGATCGTTATCGCTGTTCCTTTGGGTATTTTAGCTAGTCCTATCTCTACCATGATTTGGATTGTCGGTGCTTCCTCCGTTACTGTTTTAAGTCATGCTTCTTTGATGGAAAAACCTATTGAAACTGTTTTTGAAGAGGAAACCGTTTAGAAATGAAAAACATGATCCAATGCTGAACATGTTCTGTATGATTTAAATGACAAATCGATGAACTATTATTAACGATTGCTTTGGAGAATACAAACTTGAGGAAAATTTGAAACTTCAAGGAGATTGATTATGATTAATGACTTCTCATATTTAAGAGTGACAATCTTCAAAACTCCTTCACTAGAAACTAGAAAATATTTTACTTTGTTTAATTTTTAAATACCACAATAATAAGGCTACTTTTGACGCGCAAAACTGATCTTCATCTGTATGTTATCATATATTAACGTAATATAATCCACGAACTTTTCTACTTTTTTCCATAAACAATTGATTAATACCAGATAATTCAGAAATTAGTATATTCTTCAAATCATGTAAAATCATTTACTATCTAGCTTGAATATTTTGCATCATCATTATTATCATATAATAAATACAACTGAATGTAGAAGAAAAGTAGAATCATGTTCAAACATTGTATTTAAATACAACAGATACGCCCACTGGGCAATAGGGTAATGAATCCCCATGTTATCATTATTTAGTTAGGGTTCGGAGTAATCTATAGTAACATGGATGGGTCCATGAAAAAAGAACTATCATCTCTAGTAGTTTAGTGTGTCGCATTTGAATCAGGAACACGAATACTTAGATAAATAACCCTTTCTGTAACGGTGATTGAGCTCCCAACTACAAATAAAATATAAACATGCACTAAGATACATTGAATTACTAAAATCATTCGATTGATGAAAATAATAGGTTGTGAAATACAATTAGTTATATAAACTTGTAATAGATTGAAGATGACCAAAAATTGACAATTTAAATTCTCTTGACTATAATTTGATGGAAATTTAAATTCATAAATGATGTAATCAACCAACCAGCTTAGATACCTAACTTAGTACGTCTCCAATGTCTTCTTTTAGCATTGTAACGGATAGTGTTGTTGGTCTTTAATCTGATCCATTGTGGTAAAGGACGATTTTGCTTTTGAGCTTTAGCTAACTTTTGCTTAGTTCTGAATGATTTTTGAGACTAGAATCATGTTAGTAAATGAGGAACAGAATGTTTTCAGTCTTGGTTCAATAGAAAAAGCTCTTTCCACGATCTTCACTTGTGTCTTCTGCCATCAATTTCAAATACACCAGCTTGAGATATCTGGACACTCTCTTTCCGTGCAAACAAATGAGCAGGCCATTTTTATTGAATTCTGCGACTTCTAACATGGTAGGCTGGTACATACAGGCATCTTTAACTAACTTGCTTTGTCGTTCAGTAGAATGTTGTACAAATATTAAATTCAGTAGATAAAAATATCAAACCTCATCCCACCTACCGGTACTACTAAAGGACGAAAAAGTTTACCGGTTTCAAATATACTAAAGTGCCTATTATTACGCCGCATTTCCTGTGACTGCTTTTTGGGGTTCAATGAAATTTTTCATAATTTTCCGGTTGACTATGGAGAATCGCGAATTTGGTGTGAAAATTGAAATAACAACTTTCCAAAATCTTCACCATGATTCCTTCGAAAAATAAGTTGAAACTATCAATTTTTGGGACTAGTATAACAGTTTTGAAGATAGCCAAATACAACTAGATCAAGATGACCAGAACCTCTGTCTTAGCTGATGCTTTAAACGCTATCAACAATGCTGAAAAAACCGGTAAACGTCAAGTTTTAATCAGACCTTCCTCAAAAGTCATCATCAAATTCTTGACTGTTATGCAAAAACACGGTTACATTGGTGAATTTGAATACATCGATGACCACAGATCAGGTAAAATTGTTGTCCAATTAAACGGTAGATTGAACAAATGTGGTGTTATCTCCCCAAGATTCAACGTTAAAATCGATGACATCGAAAGATGGACTGACAACTTGTTACCAGCCAGACAATTCGGTTACATTATCTTGACCACTTCCGCTGGTATCATGGATCACGAAGAAGCAAGAAGAAAGCATGTTTCTGGTAAAATTTTAGGTTTTGTTTATTAGATTGTTAGTGTTAAAAAGTTCATAAATATCATCTAATCAAAAAATTATAAAAGGGATCTTAACATCGAGTGTAGATGGTCTTTCCAACAGGTGGGCTAACTGTGGGTTTGAACGAGCGCTATGGATAAACCCACACTAGACTTTGAGTGCTAGATATTCGGAGCGTGATTCACATTTTGCTTACAACTCTTATTCACGTCAAAATGATACACTGGTAGAGCTACTCTATACATAGCAGAATGGTACGCAACACACCAGCATCTACCTAATGAGTCTGGCGTCCATTTTGCCGCCAAAATCTCGAGCTCTAACACCCTCTTCTGAACAGTTTCAAACTCACTTCGCTACAACCATTGGCCTGGTATTTCCTCACCTTGCTCTAGCGAGCTCATCTTGCAACCATATACAACATGTCTATACATGGTTGTGAGCATTTTCATACACTACAGTGTGACTGCTTTTTACATAAACGGAAACCAGTATGTATTGTACGCTAATATTAATAATTTGCGGCGTAATTCTGAGACGCCGTCCATTACTCTTGTTTGGTTTTTCGCGATATTCAAGATTACCCTCTTTGATCATTATTGGTGAAACTTTTACTGTGAGAGTAACGAATTTTGCATAGTGAGGTTGGTTGAAACTAATAATTAAAATAAAATAGTTGAACGATTTTGATATTTGTGAAATTCAGTAAACAATATTAAAAATGGCTAAATCTGGTATGTAATAGCATTATGATGTTGAGTTACTTGTTAATTTGAGTTTGATTGGAATCATAAGTTTTTGAATGTGTTTGAAATGTTTTGTTATTCGTCATTATGTCAAGTGTTTCCATTAAATTTTAAACAAAATTTTCTTGATATAGAAACAGGCTTGCAATAAAGCGGAAGTATATATCAAGCTGGAAACCATGAAGATCTTAGTATCGAAGATACATTTTCCATGTTTTCAGTGAGAACGGGGTGTTTTTCAAAAGATTGGAAAACACTACATAGGCGTTTCAGCGTAGTTCTCACTACATCAAATTTTCAAGAGAACAAGCAATGAAAGATATTTTGTAAAGCTCTTTACTAACATAATTAGAAAACGTTACTCTTGGTCCACAAGCTAGAGATGGCTCCCAAGTCTTTGGTGTTGCCCGTATCTTTGCTTCATTCAATGATACTTTCGTTCATGTTACTGATTTATCAGGTAAAGAAACCATTGCCCGTGTTACTGGTGGTATGAAAGTTAAAGCTGATCGTGATGAATCATCTCCATACGCTGCCATGTTAGCTGCCCAAGATGTTGCCCAAAAATGTAAAGAAGTTGGTATCACTGCTGTCCATGTCAAATTAAGAGCTACTGGTGGTACCGGTACCAAAACTCCAGGTCCAGGTGGTCAATCTGCTTTAAGAGCCTTAGCTAGATCCGGTTTAAGAATTGGTAGAATTGAAGATGTCACTCCAGTTCCATCTGATTCTACCAGAAGAAAGGGTGGTCGTCGTGGTCGTCGTCTTTGATTTTTTGATAAAATTTATTGGTGGGTTTTATTTGAAATTTTGTTAGATTATCCAAGTTATTAAGTTTCAAACAAAAATTTAATGTACAGTTAAAATAATGTTATATATTGTAAGTTTTCAAATGTTTAAATCTGATAGTCATCGAACACACAACAATGTTCGCTATTCATGTATGGCTCAGATCATGAAAGTGTACGCTTTCCTCAAATCAGGCTTGCGATTGTTTGTGTTCATTTTTTCTCGGTTTTTCTATTCCCTTAAATTCGATGGATGATTTCTTTCGATCTTTTCAGTAAAAGTATTTCACCTTATTCTCACTTAATCGTTGGAGTCTCAATCCTCATGTCAGTTTTCAGTTATCAAAAGGGCGTACTCAGTTTGAACCAACAAACCTAAACCCCATGGCAATATGTAAAATTTTGATGTGATCTCTTCTGTATTTTTCGGAATTGTGTTGTATATTAGAGAATATTGCGTATAGTAGTTGATACATCAAAAGGGAAAAAAATGGCCCAAATCCTGGTATTCAATAGCTGGAGCCAGTTATTTTATGATTTTACCACTGATGAAACCTGTTATCTCAATAAGTCTGGTCAGCCAAAGATAGTCACCACTAAACGCTTGTAAGAGATTGACATGCTCACCATTCCATGAAACTAATAAGCTTAGTCTGATCCAGTCTATATTCGCCTTGCATCATGAAAGTACTGATGAAGGATAATGAATGAATCGTTCAATTTAATGCTTTCTAGTTGAATTTTTCTACAATAATTGATAGCCTTACAATAATATTAACTAAAACTAAAAGCAAACACCTCAATTCGCTTCTTGAGAAGTGTGCATAAGATTGAGTCAAATATGATTTATCGCGACCTGAATGATCTTGTAGATTCTTTATAAGTTTCTTCGCAACCTACTCTTGAGAAGTCGTGAGAAATACCTTAAGCCGGAATCATTGAAATCTTTACCAACTGAGGCCAAGTAGTGGGAGGACTCTTCAACAAGCTCTTTCATTTTTTCGGCCTCTAATATATGATATAATATGCAATCTTTCAAAGCAAGTAGCTCTTTATTGATTTCAGCCTTTTCTGATTTGGTTAGGTAGCCGTCTTTTGATTCTGAAAAAACTTCGCATATTTCTGTTATTTCTCTGGCTAATTGGAAATATTTATCGAAGGTTGCAAGAACCATTTGTTTGTGATAAAGTTCGCATTTCAATCGCTCACTCTCTGGCCATAGCTTTAGCTTTGATCCAATTTTTTTTATGCTTTTATTCAATTGGGTAATCTCTTTATTTTTGACTTTTGACAAATAGTGGAAGATTGTATTCTCACATTCTACTATAAACTCGTCCCCTCTTGATTTGCTTGAAAAGCTAGTCCCATACTTTCTATGAATACTGCTGATAATTGAGTTTTCGTCTTTTATCGAAGAATTTTCAATCATATGGAGGTAATATAAAACGGTGGACTGTCTTATTTGAGAACAAATACACCTAAGTTGGAATTTTCAGTCAATATATTTCCAAATTTATGCACCCAAAGTACTGATTAGCTGGAGAAGTTGTTTGATTTTATGGTATGAGGTTGAGATAACTTTAAAATGAAAGGAGAATGTTAGTAAAAATGCTTGATTTTCGCTCAAAATAGAGAAAATAGAAAGAAATGCTATAAGTGTTTTTTGGATTACTTTAGCATTTTCAAACTACGTTGTTTTTTTGTTCATCGCCTGTCAGAAATAAAGAAGCCTTTTTCTATGAAGATTGATTCGGGGTGCAACTGCTTATGCAGGGTATAAAATTCTGCAGCCAAATGCCGTCATAGTCATCTTCGGGATTTGAAATAAAATTTACACAAACATAACAGAAATTTCTGCTTTCATGCGATGAAAGTTTCGATACACTGATAAGCATGCCCAATTGAATGTAATTTGGTCTTTCAATTTGCAAATTTTCATCAAAAAGCTGGTTTTTGGTTGCTGAATATGTTATTCTTCCTTCTGAATCCAAAATTATTTACTGATGAAACTTTTCATGACAAATTTATATAACTATATGAATAACAGTTCAGGTAACTTGAGTATCCTGAATTGACCAACGCACTGTCATTTATTTCAAATGTAGTCGGGAAACAATTTTGCAATCAAAAAAATCATCTGGAATCGCAGCCAGGTTCAGAAATAAATTTAGCCTTTTCCACTATGCATAGAATTTTTTGCTTTGGAGAAACAGAAAAACTTACCACTTCTAGTAAAGGGTAAAGTCAAAATGTGGTTTCTTGAGCTCTCCCAGATTGCAAAATTGTTCAATAATTTTGTACCGACTTGGTATTTGATACTTTAAGACATCTTAACAATTAGTTTAGATATAGGAGAAATGAGTCTCATCAAATAGAAACTTTCAGGTACATAGTAAATAACTGGGGACTACTCGAAGTCTTTATATCAGTTACAGAGATTATCATTTTTATAGAAAAGATTCCCATTTGTAAGTGTCATCTTCTTTTCATGTATTTATCCTTATATATCCAACTGTTTCCAATTGATTTGACACCTTTCAATTCTGCTAATCTAAACCAAGCAGCAGAGCGGAACAAATCTTTTTTTCTGTGAGGTCCCTTACTTGACCATAATGTTCCTGCCTGGCACATAGCATCAACATAACCCAAGGAGGCGCTTTTTTCGATGAATTGTAAACCCTGAACTTGATTTTTGATTACGCCCCAGCCATTGATATACGACATCCCTATTTCAAACAATGAAGGAGCTAAAGGTTCTGGTACTATTTTGGGTAAATCATTATCGGTTAAGGTAAACGGATCAATACTGTATCGGAAGCTGCTAGCAGAATTGTAATCAATACTAGCTGCACGACATAACCAAATAAAAGAATTCTTATCATCTTTTCTTACGCCGTAGCCATATCTGACTGCTAGGCCATACAACAACATAGCATTCTTATTCCCCTGATTTGCTGCAATGTTCAATTGGTATGAAGCTTCACGTTGTTTACCGGAATTTCTCAATTTTATGGCTAATTCAACTCTTGCCTCTGGTGTTAGAACACTCAATGGTGTGGCCGAAGAGTTCGAATTCGATCTTTCTCTCGTATCACCTTTATCTGATATTATCCTTCTTGATAATCCACCATTGATAGGCTGAAATTCTGAAGAGGCTTTACGTTTATTGTACATAACAGGTGCTGACGGTGTTCTCAAAAGTGAACGATGTTTGTTTGATTCTGCGTTGAAATGAAAATCATCGTCATCGTCATCATCATCATCTTCTTGATTTTCCTGTTGCTCTCGTAAATGTTCCATTTGTGCCTGAGCTTTTTCTTGCTCGTTTATCGTTATATGCTCCCTCGTTCCATTCTCCTCTCTTTCTGGAGTATTTTGTTTGGAGTGTAACGAGGAGTGTTGGTTGTCACTCCACATTGAACTTTGTGTCAATATGGATTGACTCGAACTATTCGAAGAAAAAGTTTTTCTGGAACTATTATCACTACCTTTAGACTGTGAGTGAATTCCATTATGTTGATATTGATTCAAAACTGGAGCAGTAGCATGATAAAAGCCAGAGTAATAAGATTTTGTTATACTCTGATCGTTTTTATTGAGAGATTCGGCAAAATTGATCATATCAGAAGGATTTGACAATGAGTGTGCATGTTTTGAAATGTTGCCTCCTTGATCCTGAGGTTTTTGTGATTTATCTAAACTAATCATGCGTGCTTCATAATGATTGTTTTCAGTGGCGGATTGAATGGGAGAAAGGTTGGAAGGGTGATTGAATCTATAAGTGTTTGTTTGCTCACTGATATTTCTATGATCTGTATTGGGAATTTGAATTGGTGGGTATTTTTTTTCCACAATCTGTGTTTGAATTGGTCTATGAATAACTGGTTCAGTAACAACAGTCGGTCTTTTAACCTGGTTAACGATTGTTCCCATGGACTTAGCCACTTCAACTGCTGCTATTTTATCAATCCGTTGATAAGACGTGGGAACTCTTTGATCTCTTGTTGATTGGTATCTATTTACATTTGCCATCGCTACATGAGCGTTCAAAGATTTGGAAGTCACTTGATTGGGTTGTGTTCTGGAAGAATTGCTGATGGCTCTTTGGACCAAATTTGTATTTATCGGTGAGATGTTGTTGTTTGATACTACTGGAGCATTTCCATCAGAGGCATTGAAACCCACATTTTTATCATGATTTAAGCTTGAATTGTCACTAAAATCATCATCCAAACCTAATCTGTCCAATAATCTTCCAGTTGTATAAATTGAATCAATACTGGCACGTCTATCGGGATTAAAAGATATGGAATCGCTATTATCATTTTCTTGTTCACTCATATAATTTTCAAAATCATCATCTAATCCAAGCCTATCTAATAATCTTCCACTGGTTTGAACTGAGTCCACTGATATGATACTGTCGCGGGGGTGTAAGTCATACTCATTCTCTGTGATAGTTATGGCCGTCGGATTTGATATTGGTTGAGTTGATGCCTGGTTGTTATAATTCTTACTCAGAATGATTTTTTTCAAATACTGATTGGTATTTTGATTTCCTTGTAATTCAATTCTGTGTAAAGGAGAAGCATTAACGTAGTTCAAATTCACGCTCTTGCCTTCGATACCTGTCGCAATTGGAGCAGAGTTGGATTTTAAAGATGAATTCAGACGAGAGACTCTTCCTTGATTACTCATTTCTGGATCACTCTCGTTGTTTGATATCTCTCTGTGCGTGGATAAATTGAAAAGGAATGATAAATGGAGTGGTATATGGACTTGAAGACAACTAAATGGAATGCCTGATGTGCAAATTGAGGTGAGAGCTCTCTAATGGAAAATGTGTATGGCGATGGTTTTACTGCTAACAGGCTATATGTAAATTATAAACTGAGTTAATTATAGATACAACAAATACAGGAGCAGCAGCCAGTTGAAGATGAAGTGACTGACCAATCGTGACACGATTTTTTCCTCTAGGCACCTGACAAGAATAGTATCAACTTAGAGAAGTGTCAATTTTTATTCTGGTAATTACAATTCAATTGTCGCTCACAAATGTTTTCAAACACCCTCCCATTTGTCAAGATCGCGTGAATTTTTCATAGTCAATTATACTAGTTACTAGAGTCGAAGGAGTGTTTCATAAAGAGACGAGGTAATTTGAATTCTTTTTTTGGTGCACCACTAGCCTTTTGATTACTACCATTTCCTAGCGGCAAAAAATCTGCTGACTTTTTTAGTAAATATAGTAGCTCCTTTTAATCAATGAAATTTGATGTATCTATGTGGTGAGTAGAGCTCATATATAGTGCATTTAATACTCATTTTCTTCTGATCCATATAAACGCATATTAATTTTATTACGTAATATTTTATATAATATTCGATTACAGTAATTATGCGTTTAAGGAATTGCAATAAGTTTATGCTCTTAAATCAACTCTGCACTCATGATCTTAACCTCCATCACCGTAGGAACGAAGGCGTCCATATAATCTACGATGGAAAGGCAATTTTTGAATCATAATTATCATATCATATTTGCATCCATATTCACACATTATCCATTTATTCATTTATTCATATTCAGGTTTCCAAATATTCAGAAATTCATTTACTAAGGCCAGATACCAAAACATTATAAATAGAGGTTCCAATCATCGAAATCATTGTGGTTGTAGCAGATTATCAGTTTTAGCTATAAATCAAATTTCTAATTACCTTTATAGAAACAATAGACTGAAAGAAAATATTGAAATTGCAACATGTCAACAACAGATTCAGAAATCACGCTTGGCCGCTTCTTGTTTGAAAGATTGAACCAAATCAAGGTCCACACTATTTTTGGGCTTCCAGGTGATTTTAACTTGTCACTTCTTGATAAAATTTATGAAGTCGAAGGTATGAGATGGGCAGGTAACGCAAACGAGTTGAATGCTGCCTATGCTGCTGATGGTTATTCGAGAATCAAAGGGATGTCATGTGTCGTAACAACATTTGGAGTAGGTGAATTATCAGCGTTGAATGGTATTGCTGGTTCCTATGCTGAACATGTTGCGGTATTGCATGTTGTCGGTGTGCCATCCATCTCATCCCAAGCAAAACAGTTGTTATTGCATCATACTTTAGGCAATGGTGATTTTTCAGTCTTTCATAGAATGTCCAATAACATCTCACAGACGACAACCTTCATTTCAGATATCCATATGGGTCCTAGTGAAATCGATAGATGTATCCGTGAATCTTATATTTATCAAAGACCTGTCTATGTTGGATTGCCAGCAAACCTTGTTGACTTGAAAGTTCCGGCAAGCTTGTTGAAAAAACCCATAGATCTCTCTTTGAAACCTAATGATCCAGAAGCTGAAGAAGAGGTGGTATCTTCAGTTTATGATATGATGATCAAGGCTGAAAATCCTGTTATTTTGGTTGATGCATGTGCTTCGAGACACAATGTCAAGCAGGAAGCCAAGGAATTGGTAGACTTAACCCAATTTCCAGTGTTTGTTACTCCAATGGGGAAAGGGGGTGTCGATGAACAGCACAGTAGATTTGGGGGCGTATATGTTGGAACTTTACTGAATCCAGATGTTAAGGAAGCAGTTGAGTCATCCGATTTGATTTTATCAATTGGTGGATTGATGTCAGATTTCAACACTGGATCTTTCTCATACTCCTACAAAACCAAAAATATAGTTGAGTTTCATTCCGATTATACAAAAATCAAACAAGCTACTTTTCCTGGTGTTCAAATGAAATATGCCTTGAATTCTATTCTTCAAAAAATCAAGAAGAATCCATTAACAAGCTATAAACCTATTCCTGTACCAAAATTGAACTTGGTTCAACCTGACCTACCAGAAAATACAACTTTAACGCAAGAATGGCTTTGGACCAAAGTTGGTTCATGGTTAAAAGAAGGTGACATAGTAATCACAGAAACAGGGACATCTGCGTTTGGTATTGTTCAGAGTAGATTTCCCAACAACACTATAGGTATTTCCCAAGTGTTGTGGGGATCAATTGGTTTTACAGTAGGCGCAACATTAGGTGCAGTTATGGCAGCTGAAGAAATCGACCCAACCAAAAGAGTGATATTATTTGTTGGTGACGGCTCGTTACAATTAACTGTTCAGGAAATCTCCACTATGGTTAGATGGAATACAAAACCTTACTTGTTTGTTTTGAATAATGATGGTTATACTGTTGAAAGGTTGATCCATGGATTATCAGCCACCTACAATGATATCCAGCCATGGAACAATTTAGCTTTATTGCCATTATTCAATGCCAAAAACTATGAGACGTACAAGGTTTCTACAATTGGTGAAATTAAAACATTATTTCACGATAAAAACTTCGCTGAAAATGATAAAATCAGAATGATAGAAATTATGTTACCTAAGTTGGATGCGCCTCTTAATTTAGTCAAACAAGCTGAAATTACTGCCAGAACTAATGCTCAACAGGCCTAAACTAGTTTTTCAAGATTGCATGTGAACAATTAATGATAATGATTTTTTAATGAAATGTGTATACTTCGTTTTTTTTCACTATTTTCATTCTGTAGTATTTTTCTAGATTACGGTTATTACCTGGCACAGTATATTGAAAGTGTGCTAGAAGTATGTTAAAAATAAGCCAAAAGTATACTAGAAGCATGCTAGAAGTATGCTAGAAGCTTTATTACGAAGGCTTGATTCCAAAAGCTCATATCTTAAATTTTTAGTTAAGATTCAATCTCTAGTTAAACACCGCTTGCTGTGATTAATGTCAGACACTAAAATTGCTAGTCTTCATCTCATTTAGCCATGATGGTCCTAAAACTTTCTTTCAGTTGTGCGTCCCAAATTTGGACATGAAGTTTGATAAAACTATGAGAGGTTTAGTGAAATATTTATCTATATAGTAACATGAAACTAATGTCCACTCCACCAACAGAACACAACAACAACAGCAAAACAACAACAACGGCTCATCAATCAGTTCATCAGTTCATCAGTTCATCAATGAATTGACGACTTGTTTGATATTCTTAAACACACTGACAAACAAATAATCATTTTTGATTTAAATAGCTCAGTATAAATCACATTCTATCAAGCTCAAAGTTTGTTTCATCAGACGACAGAATGTATAGATAAGCCGCTCAATTGATATATCACAATATTTACGTTTCAGTTTATGTACACTTTTAAATATAACTATCTACATTTTTGAAAAAGCTAGAAGAGTGCCTAATCAAGTAGTAAATGATTTTCATGGATGCTTGGTGACACTAAACAGGACGTGAGTGTGTGATTACAATTTGATGCACATGATACATCTATAAAAACAGCTTGAAGTTGGAACTATCCTCCTAATAAGCAGAAAGAACAGCAAATCAGCGTATCCCGCTGACGATTTGCAATATCTATTTGGAAGCAATTACAAACCCAATCGGTCAGTAGATAAACTTTCCCATTAGCAATAATATTAACGTTGTTATACGTGTAGGGGAATATCAAATCGAAACTCCTAAATTGTATTCCACATACATGTATTTAGCCATTGCTCAAAGGCACAGAAACCATATGTTGAATGACTGTTCTGGTAACAATTGTGTGGAGGAGCAGTGGACCGACAAGACGAGAGCTTCGCGGACGTTCTATATGTGTGTGCTAGGTTTTGGCCCTTAAAATAGGATCTTTTGCACCATGTAGGATTACTATGGTTGAGCTCGCTGAAACGACTTACTTGAATTGACTCACTCCATCTGATAATGGGATATATTGAAAGCGGTACATACAACATAGTCTACATGTGTACTGAACGATTGACTGTATGAATCTGCTAAAACTAACTGACTGGTAAACAAAAATTACTCAATTCGGGAGCTTTGTACATGGGAAGGCCGTCATTATCACAGGTCACAGCATCACTTGGATGTACATCGGAGTTTCCACCATTTCATCATCACCAACTGGGTTTATCTGGTGCATCTTTTGATGTCTGGCTACTTGGTTATAATTAGACAATGTAGTGAACGCATCTGAATAAAGTACCATAATAGCTGAAAAACCGAAAGACGTTAGCAATAGAGGTTAGTATTGCTGGACAACAAGCAAGTGTGTTCTGAGCCTGTCTCAATGTGAGGTCGAATGATTGAATATTCGACGAGTCAGACAAGAGTCATGTTTCATATTTTTTGTTTCAAGTCATCAATTTCAACAATTTATTATATTTTTAATGTGTTTTGACGAGTTCTCAGAAACAGTTTTTTCGATTAACCCTTTACGGTCACTTTCTACAATCAAGGTTCAACCCCAAGTTCAAGGAGTCGATAATTATACATGGCAAGCTCCCAACATTGGAGCCAGCACCGGGTCACTGGTAATGTAGCAAGAAGAACGTCAACACCAGAACCAGACTCTATTCCAAATTGCACTAAATGGTAGACAAGGACAGAGTATGCCAGCAACTAGTGTCGTGTTAATTGTCTACCAGTCATATTATCGAGTAGAGAAGTATTTAAGAAGCTTTGACAAATAAAAGGGAACATGTTCGAGATATGCTGCAAACAATACCTCGAAATGGATCTGGTTCCTAGATGAACCATGGTTTTCTGTATGTTGTGAAGTCGTCACCCAGCTTACCGCTTTCCACCTACATAGTAAACTCTTATCACAACAAAACATAGCAAGGGAATTCTCTGGGTGTGAATTGTTCTTTTCTATTGTCTGTCGTCCTCCCTCCATAGCTTCAACATATGGAAGCCAACATTCTTTGGTACGGATCTTCCGTGTTGGAATTATGTGTGCACCGACTACTTAATTAACCAATTAATTAAGTAATTAATTGATCAAAATTATTATCCTATTCGAATAATATTAGCTAGAGACATACTAAACAACCCTTCTGTGCATGATTCAAATTTTGAATCAGATTACCTTGAGTGTTTCGTTATTCGCGATTCGGAGCTGTGTCTCTTCTACAGTCACGCTTCGGCACAGCTCACTTGGTCGAAATAATTGCAACTTTCCCTTCAAACACAGCAACTCCATATATCAGACACCAACGCCCAATAAAGTTGTGGTGAATTGTTGTGGAAATTCAAACATTTAAATTCGTAGACTCACGAACTCAATACCGTAACGCAAAAATCCAAACCTCATTTTCTATTCAACAATTTGACCGTTTTGTAAATTGTATCGTGCATACATGCATGAGTCAATGCGAGCCTAAGCTTCAGGTGCAGCACGTTTGTGCCCTTGTAACCAGGACTGCATTGTCCTCTGAATACGTGTCTCAATTTATACGGTTTAACTTTACGTATTTTTCCACAAAGATTGTGATTATGTACGCATTAAGGTGTGTCTGAGTCAGCATTGTTGATTTCTGTTTTTCCTTACAGTTAAATTTCATCTAAAGTGTAGTACGCAAAGCGTCGGCCAGTGTTCTACAGGATAGTCGAAAGAGGAAAGGAAATAAACTTTCAAGTCCACACGGTGGTACAATAGTGCTTGTAGTGTGTCCATCCTCATCATGCCCTTCATCATCCACTTTGGGTTGAACGTTGAATATTAAAAGTTAAAGCCTAAAGATTAAAAGGGGGATGTGATATCCATTTACCGCTACGTTAGTCAGGTGTGTGAAGGTGTGTGAGCTAAACTTCGGGCTAAAATATGTTTCGGGTGTAAACCAGTTCAGTTCCAAGTGACTCGTGATGGTCGAGTCCGCGCGAGCTGAAGGGCTGGCTGGATGCGATCCTGCGAGCTGTATATCGAATCACCGAATCGCTATCAGATCAAATGAAATCAAGATTCGTGTTCATGGTCCTGGGTTCATTTTGGATTTCAGTTGATACGGTTCCAGTAGTAGAATTTCACTTGCTTTCACCGAAAGGCAGTAACCAATGACCTCTGATCACGTAATGAATCCTGTCAATGGAAGAGAAAGCAAAGAACAAGAGGGATGAAAAACATGATGGGAGTGGGCAGTGGCTGGTTTTCAGCTCATTGTCATAAATTCACCCAACTTGCCAGCTCGTGATCAGTCCTGAGGGCACACAGGAGATCATCACAATTAGTACGGTCAGCCCGACCTCCAAACAATACAACGAGATAAATTATTTAGAATGAAAAGTCCGATTTTCAATTGACTCATGTAGCAGTGTATACAAAACAGACAGCCCAGCGTCAGAGAGAGTAGTGGCCATCATTGTCGCGAACACAACCATTGGTATTAGCTACACTAACCCGATCTCTTTTAAATATACTCTTTACTTGCTACGTTAATTAGGTTCCCCAGAACTAGTTAACTTAAAGCGCAATCTCCATTAATTTAATAATAGGAAATAGAATACTCTTACGAATATTTAGTTAAGTTCTGAATTTAGTATTCAATTTAGCCATCCTGAGAAGTGACTGAAATTTAAAACTGGTGAAATTATTTCTCATCAGATACGTAGTGAATTGTAATGTAAATAATGTGATAAATTTAGATAATCCCAATCATGTAGGACTCCTAATTTTTAGACTACAACTCAGTGCTGATCTCTTATTCATTTGCCCAGTTCATGATTATTTTCCAGTCGTAGAAATTCATTGGCATATTCTGAATCTTGAATCTTGAATCCTGAATTTTGAATCCTGAATCCTGAATCTAGCAAATCCTGAATCCTGCTTTCCCGATCAATTTGCGTACTTGAAACCAGAATTACTGGGAAGTTCGAAACTCCAGTAATTAATTATTGAAATATGTTTACAGTGCTTCTTTCTGTTTGATAATCGGTTGTGAATAATAATGTAGATTTCCTTATGTTTGTACACATATAGCTATTATACTTCAAAAACTGAAGCAGATTTTACGATTGACGCGAAACTCACAAACTTTCTCTTGTTGAACTATTTACATTCAAGTGAACGGTGAACCACTCTAGAATTTAAACGGAGATCAAATTCAATTTCAACAAACAAACATGATTTGAATGTAATCACATCGGATCTGCTGAAGAACGTCGCCCAATATAACTCAAAGGCTAAACATCTTTTAGCAACTGTTCAACCTTGACCAAGCTTCAAAGTTTCAACATTTCACCCACAAGCTGGCTCCCACAACAAGCTCCCACAACAAGCTCCAATCTACGTAAACAAAGCTTTGTAACCACCATCGTAGCACAATGTCAATCCACAGAGTGGTTGTGTTAAAAAGAACGTTGAAGCTTGAACTTTAAGTTGAACTTGGTATTGCGAAACGAACTGAGGACAATCAGGATTGCTGTTACCTCAATTTCTGACGAAGTGGTAAATTGATGAATCTTAACATACTGGGTCTGTGGGTCGATGTTCCATGTTCCAAATACCCATTTTCACCACGCTGCCAGGCTAGTTACGTTGCTTTACCATATCAATACACAACATTTATAGATTTTGGTACAGCAATTTTGCTTGCCCATTCACGAGAACCTGTGTTACCAGGGGCTATACAAACTATACAGTGCAAAACCTTTGATATGTGTGTATATGTGTGTATTGCGTATTAGATGCGCTGTGCGTTGAAGTCGTCGTGACAACAAAAAATTCCACGAGAAATCAAAAGAAATTATGCATTTGACGTGTGTAATCCAAAATGTCTTTGCAGTATTCTCAAAATGAAATTTTTTTAATTTTTTTCTCGTCTTTGAGTTTAAGTTTGAGCGTCAAGTTAAATTTCTGAAAGGTATTAATACACTCTCATTTCTCTGAGCGTCAGTTTATTTTGCTACTTTTGAATTCTACATATAACTTTTATTTCAATACATTCACATAACTACAACTCATAACTTTTTGCATAACCAATCTACAAAACATTCAACCTGGCACATTTATTTTTTATCTTGAAATACCCTATCTTATTTTGCTGCTCTATCCGCACTTTTAAATTTAATATTTTCAAGATTCAAAATAACACCACAACAACAAAATTGATTATAAAATTCGTTCTACAAAAAAAGCATAGTTATAGATATACGTTAGAGAAGAATGGGCTCGCAGTTAAACAAACAAAGTGAGAATAATGAACAAGTGTTTTCAGAGTTTTCAGATGATCATTTCCGCACAAACTTTTTCGATTCCTCTAAGAGGGTGTTGCCTTCGTCCAACGATTCCAATAAGAGAGCCAAGTTGGATGCCTCTGTCACAATAACGAACCACTCTTCTGGCGTAGTTTCGCCAACACCTTTATCGCCAACTGCCACAACATCCAATAATCGCCACCACCACCATTTACATCCTAACACTTCGAACGACTCGCCTGTCTCCCCTTCGGGAACTCCAACTACTGAATCTACACCATCTTTAAACGCGTTAAGCAGAAGGGGTGGAACTCCTTTGATATATCGTCGATTCCGTTCGCGTTCTTTGCCAATATTGCATCACTTCAACTCACGCCAACAAATTTTCGCCTACAATCAACAAATATCTAAAAATAACCTAGTAGCTAACGCTCTTACCTCATCAAATTCATCCATACTACCACCACCGTTACCACCTGTCAACTTGCAAAGTTTGAAGGAGATTGATTTAACTGAAATTTTGAAGAATCCTCAGTTAAGACATGATATATTGTTCGATCCCCAGTTGCAATTCAGACCAAACTTGGATGGTGAAAGAGGAAAACGAAAGAAAGCTAATATCGACAAATACTGGAATGATGTTGAAAAAGAATGTAAAGAAATATTTGCAAATCCATCAAAATTCAACGCAATTACTTCAAGAATACCTACCTTATTCAATACATTGAGAGATATTTTATTATCATTATTACCTTCAAGAGACCGCGAAGCAGTCTCAGACATAATGGATACAGATTTATTAATCCAACAACTTTCAAGAGGTGTATTTGATTTCGTCTCCTTGGCTGAGTGGTTGTCAAATGTTTTCAAATCTCACTGTGCTCCAATGCGTGATGCTTGGGTCACTGAAATGGCCCAAAAATTTGTTGAAGCTGAAGAAGAAAAATCAATTTCAAAGTTGATCATGGGACTTCGTATGAACTTTTCAATTTTAGAGGCAATGAAGCTAGATGTTGCTAACCATCAAATAAGAATTTTGAGACCTATGTTAATTGAAACAGCTGTTGAGTTCGAAAGAGATTACTTCAGTCAAATCATATCTCGTTGCAAGTTAGATTTGTCAGATTCCTTAAATTGGTACAATAACTCTTTCAACTTGAAGTCTGCAGGATTGCCAAATGGTAAATTCAAAATATTGAACAAGACTTCTTTAACATCAAACTTGAGAAATCACTGTGTCTCTGCTATTTTGGACTTATTATCGTGTCGTAACATGGTGAATGAATTCCCTTCGACCTTGACTTTCGATACAAATCGTCTTGTTTTATTGAGAGCTGATGTTCGTCAACAAGTCTGCATTGAAATATGTGTTTTGTATTATAAGCAATTAATTTTCAAAAATCCTAAATCTTCATCTTACAGATCCCTTGCATTTTCTGACAAAGTGGTTTCAGATTTCAAAAAAGAAATACTAGCTATTGTTACTGATGATAACGGAAATGTCAAGTGGACAAGAAATGTTTATTCCGTCGCTTTGCAAATTGTCAAAAGATCTATTTTGGCATCCTCACTCGAAGAAGATGAAGACACCGACTCTGAAATTGAAGATGACGATTATGACTTTGAAAGAAACAGAACAAATATAACCATACCAGAAAAGGAAATTGACTTAGCTTATGGGTGGTTGATGAAGCAAATACAGCCAACTTCAGCTGTTTACGCTAGCATGGAAGACAAGATTTTTGATGATTTATTGAACAGCATTGTTTCTATGTATGATAATATCTCTTCAGCTATTGATCCTTCCAAATTACCTCAAACTTTGAGTGGCAACTTGTCAGTTCCATCTTCGTCATACTCTTCCAGCGTTTTGTCTCCAAGAATTGTTACTAAAGATGAGGAGATAAAAAGTATTAGCGAGAAGGTTGCGAAGTTAGCAAAATTCCATTGGGACGTTTTTGGAAGCTATTACACTGAAGCCGTTTCAAGAAAATGATTCGAATGCTTTTTTTTTCAACTCTTTTATATTCACTATAAAAGAAAGTTTTATATTTTTTTAGTTGGTTTAATGATGTTTATTGGTTACGAATTGGGTTATTTCTTAAAAAAACAAGGTTAATATTTTATTTGATCTTCTTATATTATTATTACTAGTTGCTGTTTCCATTTTATTCAAATACTGGGGTTTTTCTTTTTTGAAAATGTTTTTATTATTACTTCAATTTTTTATTTGCTGCATTAATCTTGCTTTTCAACGTTTTCTTCATGGCTTTTTTATCATCTCTGCATGTGATTGGTACCGTTGCTGATTACCTTATCTTTTCAATCTCTTTTCAAAAAAAACTTTTTACTATGTAAATATGAAAGTTTTAATCTTACTTGGTGCTGTAGGTTTTGATATAACTGGAAAATGAAAGTGCTTTTAGTACGGATATTTTATGCAATTAAATTTACACACTTGCAAATCAATAGCTATCAATTAAAGTTTTTTCTTTCTTTTTGTGACTAACCATTTCTATTCCTTCGGGATATCACACTTAACATCAGGAGAGCGAAGAAAGGAACGACGTTTGTACGAGAGATGATCTTCAAGAGGAGCTATTTAACTTTATTTTCACAAATGGTAAATTTTTCCCTCAAGCAGCTTCACATCGTTTGTTTTACCTTTCTTTGAAAAAATCTATGCTCATGTTCAATCTTTTCAAACGGAAGGAAGCGATATGATCAGCAAAACATATTTTTTGACTGTTTCACAATTTGACATCCTTCCAACCATGTTTGACCACAGAAATCAGGTTGAAAGCGTCTCAGTTAATTGATTATGAATACTGAGGAATCCTTTGGCTTTTGAGTATCTAGCCTTTTCGTGTAAAAAATACTATCAATGGGTTGAGTTAGGTTATTTTGCGATCCTTTTTCTTAATTTCAATGGCCCTGTCACTACTAATGATGTTGTAGGTGGCCTACGAAACTAACTGAGTTTTGATGTCTGAAACGTCAGAGGAATCCCGCCTCATCAGATCAGATTCGAAGGTCCTTCGATGTTCTGTTCTTTAGCTATATGACAGGTTATCAAAAGTCAAAGAGACTTTTTCAGATCCAAAGTGCTTGAAGCTGGACGCGATGTTTCAGAAAGTTGACTCCACATCCATTCAGTGATTTTCAGGTGTTGCCTTTAAATTAATAATAGCCCATAATGGGCTATCACTTGATAATCGCTCTGATCACCAATGTGGAATCAAATTTACTAAAATAGTCTACAAAATGCAACTAACGAAACTAATGTTTTCGTATAGGAATACATCTTCTTTTTTATGATCCTAAAATATCAAGTTGTCAAACATACTGAGGAAAATTTAAAGCATAGCTAGGCATTTGCTTATGGTTAATTTCTTTTCTTTGTTAGTCGCTTCAAAAAAGTGACACTTGACAATACTAAAAATCCATTGCAATACATGAAGCAAAGTTTTTGAAATCCTTCAAGCTGTATTATTCTTGCAGACAAAATCTTAGACTTGACTAGCTTTCATGTATATCTAAATAACACTGTTTGATGAGTGTTTAAAATGAACGCCGGCTAAAGAAAAATTGATTGTGTCAATACATTTAGAGATATATATATCCATATATGCCATAAGGGGGGACTTGGATGGCGAAATGACCGAAAGAATTTGAAAGAGGTAACTCAATAGAAGTACCATGAATGTTTACAGATTTAGACTTCAATGTCAAGAATTGATAAGGAACTTTAATGCTATAGATCTTCGTAGTCTACAGCATAAGTTTGATTTCAACCGATTTATAAGAAATGTTGATCTTGAACTTATGGCTCTTAGATATGAAGATAAATTATTTCATACTCATGAGCCAGATCACGCTATCTGGTTTGACAATATTTTGATGAGACTTTTGGCAAGAATAGGGCCTGACGTTCTACTGGCTGTCACAACTTTCAATCCTTGGGTAGGAGCACAAGGTGATCTTCAAAGATTATTCCAGACATCAAGCCAGTTTGCTAGATATGGCTTTTTTCCTGATGAGTTGGCTCTATATTGGACAAAAATATCCAAAACCGCTGTGGTAATAATCAACGTGGCTATTGGACCTTGGCACTACGCTGAGTATAATGATGCTTATATATATATAAGGCACTTGATGTCCCAAGATGTTTTCAGAGTTTATATAGGAATACAATCTGAGCCTGGATCTTGAAAAGCTTTTGACAAATAAGGTAGTTTTGGATTTCTCCTTCTTTTTACTTTTAAGTTATAATAATACAATCAATAGTGATGAATTCGATTGTAATTAATTCAGACTGATTTTCCAGATCTGCGATAAGGGCTAGTTTATCTGCAACTTTCGAGATGAGTACTAAAAACACTCAGAGAAGAGGCTATATCAGCTTCTCTATGAGTCCTTTCTTTGGCCCGTTTCATATTTGGGAGTGACAAAAATGAAAAATGCCTATCTCTTCGTTGAAAAGCTAATTCAAAACAAAATAATTATTATATCTGAACCTGAAATATCTGGGAGTCGCATGGGTGGATCTTGAGATTGAGAAATAGTGCAGCCGTTTTCAAATTACCGATCGCTTTCAAGACATAAATTATCTAATTGTTTTACATATCTGATGAATTTTGATTTTCTAGCTTTTGCACTGTTTGTGACATAACACTATCAATTATGGTTTTGTCGTGAAATGGAAAACTATGTTTCGTTCAATACAATTGTACTGTGGTAATGAAATAACTATAATAACAAAAAACACACCGCGGAAGTCTAAATTATTTTACAGCCCAATGTTTGATCAGCTTCCAGAAATTATACAACAATGGTCACACTTATGTCTGATTCAACATAAAATGGATGGATCAAAAACTGGTCTGTTTTGGCGATATTGTATTTTTTGGGAGTTATTGTTATCCAGAATTTTGTAGGGTTGCAACCTGCATAAAAATTAATACGTATATATTCCTTGATATCTAGGCATAGCAATCGAATATTTGACTCCATCACTGAAAGGGCTTAGCGAAATATCTTGTCTCACAATTTTTGTTTGTATTTGGGGATCCGTGGAATCAAGTATCTGTGATGATTACGTTTACAATAAAAAAGCAATAAAACTCTCTATACCAAGATGACAACATAAGAAGGAGCAAAAACTTTTTTTTATCAAAAATGAGGCAAAACCTGAAATGATCGTTTTCAGTATTTCGATTGCTCATTTGAGAAACAGGCTCATCGTTAGCTGAGCAATTCTATACAATGTGAGGGTATTAATTATTACTTCAGGAGAAGCCCTCCGGACATAGTAGTACGGTTGAACTACGCAGGCGACGGAAAACTTCCTTCTCATCGATTTTCGACTACAGAATCTCTAGTAATTGAACATTGCTCGCTATCAAAAATTTTCTGCTGAACTACGTGGATATCTGAGATGTATAAAAGATAAATCTGGAAACTTGATTATATGGTTCAATTACATAATTGAACATATCCGGTAAATTTATAATATTTGTTGTCACGTGATTTATTAACCTCCAAAATTTGATGGAGAATAAAAAAAATTAGTTCTTCTAATGGACTTCCTCTACCGACTGTCTCTCAATAATCCATCCATCATGTCTAGAGAAGGTTTCGTTGCTCCAACTTCATTAGACGCCGCAGCAGCTGGGTCTACCGTTTCCAAAGGGTTTGGTGTCAAATACACATGTGGTAATTGTTCAGTTCAGTTTTCTTTGAGTAAAGCTGACGCCGTCAGGTGTAAAGAATGTGGACACAGAGTTTTGTATAAAGCTAGAACCAGAAGAATGGTACAGTTTGAAGCAAGATAATTGCTGATGCGTTTTGAAGACATGCTGTTTGCGTTATCAGTCATATAAAATATAAATTTCAGAAGTAGATTTCAAGGAAGTGAGAAAAGAGAATTTGGAAATGTATATTATTGTATAGTTATAGAAAGCTATTGTAGTTGCCTACCGAGTAATGGTCGATGAGCTGATCATCGTTGTCATCAAAACCGCTAGCTATTGTTCCTTTATCTTCCAAAGTAAATTAGAAGCTTGCACTTCAGATACTTTGGCATGCTGTATTCATGTGGTGACTCCAAAATTGTTATCCGTCAACACCCATATCAATCAGCGTCAGGTTCCCTTTTGTAAGTGGGCTGTTTTTCGTAGGCATTTGGACTCGAGGACCTCACTCTTCTTTGCTTTCGTCTTTGTTTTTGATTCTGCTTGTGGGCTTTATTACATTGATCCCCCGCTGCGTGTTCGTGATTGTGGTTATGGCTATGAGTTGCATTTTCCACTTCTGAGTCAGAGTTGGAAGAGCTGGAGTCAGAATCAGAATCAGATCCGCTGGAACTATCTGAAGATTCACCAAACTCTCTTTGGGGATGGAAAATGCAGCAAACTATAACGTATTAGTATCTAACTCTCGCACAAGTGCAAAATTATAAACTCACTTTTGGATTTTTTTCTATTCAAGTCCTCGTTATCAATGACATCGTCAGTCCAGCGGACTGTGGGTCTTCTTGATTGATCTCTTTGACCACCCGCTATCAAGTGTAATTCCGACTCCTGCGATTGATCAGGTATAGTTATTGTTGTGGAAACTTGGCTTTGTCCCCGTAACTGGTTATTTTGCGTTGACATTTTCTCTCACAGATAGCTATACCACTATAAATGGGAAATGAACATAAGGTTGCTGATAAACCCATTCAAATGAAATGAATTATATACAAAATCTAGTTAACTTTCCTACTTATATATTTCTTTCACGTGATTCTTATGATGTGACGTTCATAACCATGGCTGAGTAATCTGAGCATTATTTCTGTGCTTAGTCATATATTCCAAGAAATGTTTCTTTTTCCTGTAGTTACTTACCCACGAGTTGGGTTGAAAAGACCAATACATCCTATTAATGATGTGTATTCAGTATGAGCAAGTTCCAAGTAATAGCTGTAGCTTTTACGATTATTGCGGAGTTCGAACCGTACTTTTGGCGTCAAATCTGATGAAGTAGTCGCACTTTGCTGTTTTTAGAAATGAGATTTGATGAAATTTGAAAACATCATTCTAAATAATTAAGAGCTTGGCATGGGAAAACTACTTAAAATCACAATATCCTTTTTTTTTTTGCGAACTTGCTTAGATACCTCACTTTAGTCAAACAAGACGTATATTGTAACACTGTTACTGACAATGCTGAAACTCACGATGTTTAATGATTTAAACCAACATCCGCAAACAAACCAAGATTTTGCTTTCAATTATAACTTACATCCAATTTCCTATTTAAACGCATCTGCTGCTACAGACACATTGGGTCTCATGAGAAATAACTCGTCCCAGACCAATGATTCGTCCCCCAATTCGTCAGACTCTCCAAAATCGTCCATTTCTTCATACACTTCAAACTCAAACGGTAACTCTCCCAACTTCAAAAATGAATATCCAATCTCCAACTCAAGTACGATTTTGAATGAAAGTCAACATAACAATGCAAAGAATCCATCAGGTAATGGTCATTATCAAAAAGCTCAATATCCTACTCTCCAGCAATCAATAATTCATCAAGAAGGGCTTTCATCGCACCAGAATAAACAACAGTTACATCAACAACCGAATCTGGTAAACATCAACAATCTAGATTCGTTTTTCCCTAACTATTTAGCTTCTAACAATTCATCGAATTACCAATATAATCAAAATCAAGCCAAAGTCGTTCCCTCCCTCCAGTCAAATAACTTATATACAAATTTTGGTACTCCAGAAGATATTCAAGAGAAAGACAAACAATCCAGAAGAAAGGCTTACAGAAAAGTGAAGGACGAAGAAGCAAAAGGTCCCTTACCATGCAAATGGAGTGATTGCACTTTGATTTTTGACACGGCAGAGTTGTTATACTCACATTTGTGTGACCAGCATGTCGGTAGAAAATGTAATAGGAATTTATCGTTGAATTGCCAATGGATGGATTGTAATGTTCAAACAGTAAAAAGGGATCACATAACTTCTCACTTGAGAGTTCATGTCCCCTTGAAACCATTCACTTGTCACTTTTGTGAAAAAAAATTCAAGAGACCTCAAGATTTAAAGAAGCATATTAAGACACATGCCGACGATCAATCGAGCGAGCAACAACAGAGATTTGAGCAAGCCTACCCACTGAAGGTCATCCAAGACTTCACCAGTAACTACCCATTATATCACGATTCAAACAGTATTTCAGATACCCATTCGTTAGTTCATGGTGCTACTGTCCCAGTCGAAAATAATACTTTCGGGTTGCAATTCTCAACTAATGGATACGACATGTCCTATGAAGACCAAACCAAAAAAAGAAAAGCTTCGGACAACATCAATCTTATACCAAAGTTTTACGACGACCTCAAGAGATCCAAAGTTCAACCGGTTTATAATAATGATATGATAAATAAGTTGAACAGTCTTGATTCAGTGTTATCGATCTCTCAGAATGATTACAGCTTGCCTCCAATTCATAAGACTAATTCAGCTAATAACTCTAACATGCTTTTCAAGAACCAGCAGGATTTATTAGATGCTGATAAATTTTTCAGTCAATTGTCCAGCTCTATTGACCATTACGCAAATGTTCACAATCAACATCAACCACATCAATCACAGCAGCAACATCAGCAGCAACAACAACAACAACACATAAATATTCACTTACCTCAATTACCACAATTGAGAAGTCAATCCACAGCTTCGCAACTATCTCTTTATCCATCGTTACCATCCTCAAACACTTCTGTGTTTTCATATCCCCAAATATACAGCAGATTTGATTCTGATCACACACATCGTCTAAATGTTGGGATCAACCAAAAGACGGCAGCCAGGAAAGCATCTTTGGAAGCTGAAGATGAGGATGGTTTATCAAGTGCGTTATCGAAATTGGCCATTGACAAAAACGAGTGTATCTCAAAAAGCCTGAATTTTGATGTTGAACGGAAGAAGTCCGGTACTGATTTTGAACATCATAAACGAGTTATCAGTTTTATCAAGGAGATTATTGACTCAAATTTAAAAAGTACCTCGATCAAAGTTTCAATTAGTAGTGAGAAGAGTTCCCTGGATTCAAAAAAATTGGGGAGTAAACTTTATCCAACAATCAGAGCTCATTGAAGTGAATAAAACAAACACCCAGTGTTTATTTATGTGATCTGTTTTAGTGAAACGAATTTTTCAGGGTAGAAAGTGGGAGTTTTCAGGGTTTTTTTGAGAGTTTATATAATTTTGGAATGTTATCTGGTTATCTGGTTTATCTTATCACGTATCTGTTTAATTTAAGCCACTTTGAAGAAATTATCACTGTATGTAGCTTTTAAACTCAAAATTTCTTATGAAGCACATTTTCAATTTGATATACCGCGAAGATTTTTACAGATCAATACTGAAAAGATCGAACGTAACTCATGTATCTAGCCAAGCTTAATAATACCCCTCTAAACGGAAAAAAAATCACTCTAACAATTATTCATTATATCATTACATAAAACAGCCAACAATTTCGGTCTACATTCTTATTCCAGGGGGTGGAGGAGGTGGTGGGAATTGAGGCGCATAACCATTCAAGATGTCTAGTCTTTGATTTAACCCCAAAAGCATGAATTTAATCTCCTGTAAATCTTGATTTACTTTGATGAATCTCAAATTTGTTTCCTCCTTAAACTCAGCTAATTTTTTCATATATGCATCCTCCATTTTCTCAGAATCTGGCTCTAAAGTATTCATCATTTCAAAGCAATCACGGAAATTCTTTCCAATTATTTCACATCCATTAGATAAAGTAGTCTGCATTAACTCAAAAAACTTTTCCTGTTGCTCAGCCATAGTTTTTTGAACAAAAGTTTTCCTCTTTTTATATCGGGAGTATTGAGACGAAGCATCAAAATCATCGTCTTCAAGCTCAACCATATCTATATCTCTGGCTTTTGTTCTCTTTTCACGTTCTTCTGATGACTTGTGTTTATTATTTTCATACCGCTCTAAATCATTCACCAATCTTTCTGTCTTCTTATCCAAGTCCGAAAGTATAGGTAAATCTGGGTCCTGCTCTTTTCTCTCCTTAAATCCAGACCTCATCGAATCTATACATGCCTTCATGGTATCTCGATGAATTGTTCTTCCTAATGCCTTTGAGGCACTTTCTGCCGCAAGCACCCACGTTTTTGTAGTCAAACCGTATCCACAAGTAAATGGATTATGTGATAGTATGCTATCGATAATCAATGAACGTTCTTGTTCTTCTAAACCAGGAGTATATCTAAATCTTCTTCTTTGTTTACCATAGCCCAATGACTCTTTAGATGTGCCATGATCTCTATAATCTTTATCATTTTGTATTTTGACATTCCCCAAATCAGAATCATTATTATCTCCTGTCAGTAAACGATTCTCTCGTTTCTCCACACTTTCTAGGGATTTATTTCTAGGTGAATGCATAGGGTTGTTTCGCAGATTTTCATCCTGCTCAGAATTTGATCTAGGTGTCAATGCTTGATTCTCCGTTAACTCAAAGTTCAGTTGTTCCATCATAAATTCATTTTCTTCCTCAATACTATCAGAAGAATTTTGCATATCCGACTCTTCAATATTGTTTTCTACCATTTCGACAACTTATATCAAAAAAACCCTCTGCGGTAATAAAAATGACTGAGGATGCAAATACTGAGCAATAGAAATCTCAATCAACGACTATTATCGGCTTCTCTATCATATGGAAACATATGAATTTAATGTTTATAACTTCACACAATAATTTCCGTGAGCCTTTATAGTATATACACTACCTGATAAATACACGAAAACGTTTGATATCGAAGAGCATTATGTAACATATTACTAATATATAAAGGTACCAACCTGGGGCATATATTAAACATATTTCCTAATGAAATATCAACAACTTGCAAAACAAAGCATCCGACAAATGTAAAAAAACTGGTATACAGATAGTTTTGAACGAACTTGATCATAGTAACTGACAAACACCGTTTTATTTCCATTATTGATCATTCTTTTTTTAGGAGTTCACGAATCACAAATACAAAAAAGAAGAGAGCAGGATTATTATCAAATCACTTCGCATGCACTTTAGCAGCTCTTTGAAAAAAACCAACGATACAACCGGTAATATATGATTGACAGGACAGCAGATGGTCGTTCTTTCACTGCATCCTGAACGACTACCTCCTACTCAAACGCACATTTGCAAATAGATACTCGTAGCCATACCCAGGAAACATTGATAATTACTGAAATATGCTTCTCACACCAACCGTGTACACAAAAAATGCAACAACGATAATTTAAATACATTTCCAAATAAAACGAAGGCCGGGACACTTCAAGCGCTCTCAACACAAAACACTATCCTTTCTATAGCTTTTATAAAAGTTATTTATAAGATCTACAATAAAATTCTGTCTCATCGAACTCATCAAGCTGATTCGCATTCAAAAGTCAGTTTTGAGTAACGATGTACCAATATTGATACAATTAGCTTTGTATGATTTCACTTTAAATCTAAATAGTAACCCCAACTAAAGTCCACTGACATGACTCCTATGAGCAGCACTTTTACTTCTGCTATTGTGATTCACTAATAGACCATGATCATTTTTCACCAAAATATACTCATAATTATTATGAATGCGGCATGCCAGTAATACTTGAAATGATAACCTTTTACAAACATTTCTGAAGTTATATCACTATCTCAAAAATGTTTGCAATAATGAATACGGACTATACGGACTTCAATACATCAAAGTAATCTTCCTTGGCAAGTTATCTTGTTAGAATAATTCACATGAGCAATATTTAAAAATCGTGATTCTGAATTACAGACGAACACATCGAAAAAAAACAATTATCGAACGCAATGGCAAAATACAGTTAGCCTATAAAATTACTGGCCTATAAATTCTGCTAGTTTTTATTCATACTCCCTATTTACTTTAATGAATATACATGCATGAAAGCTTTCCGACTATCAAGAGTTAAGAATTAATTTGAATGAATTACCATAAACTGGTAAACCAAGTTATCACAAATTTAGATGCATAATTCAAATAAGAAACAATTTTATATACTCAAACTGAACACGGTGAAAGTACTCTTTAACTTTATTGATACTATTATGAAGCTTAAGAAAACAAATAAAACATTTGGCTTCAAAACTATTATCAATTCATGAATCAGTCGTTAGTAAAGATCTTGCTGCTATTATATATTCGCTAACTAAAATTGAACTCGTAATAAATTAAAAATATTTACCTATATATAAGAGTTCAGAATATTGTTATTATTTATTAGTGTGGCCGTCATCCTTCCATTCATCTTCCCCTAAATAAAATCTAACAAAACATATTCATCGATAACTACTACATTTCATTTCCACTATATATAAAAAATAACACAAGATTGAATTTTTCCCAAAGTAAAAAGTGCTCTGTTCACCAGTAAATTATATTACGCTTATCGCAATTAAAATAATTTTGTTTCCCTTCGAAACATATTAGATATTATAAACATTACGTTCCTTCCCACTTTCTTCTTTTCAAAAAACAATCGTGCCGGATAAAAATTATGCTGATGTGTAGATAACCTAGTATACCCAAAACCATGAATAGCGTTTGTCCATTTATTAAAATAGCCACAAGCAAAATTTCCTCTTATAATAAGTTTAAAAGCAGGAGCTCTGTTGCACTGAATTTTATATGTTGCGCAAAGTCTATCATGGAATGTTTGATTACTTCTTTGTCAAATAATGTATCATGGGGACAACGATTTCCTACGATAAAACAATTAGACACAAATATAAGTATACAGATCCGAGGTAAACCTCTATAATATTACTTCGAACAATCCGAAATACAAAAAATAATTACAGAATACAAAAAAACATGAACGGATAATATACCACTCTTCTACGTGACGATGGACAAAAAATAGTTGATATGGAGCGCTATTGATTTTACTCCATATTGTATGAACAATCCAAAATAAATACGGTAACATACTAATGCGGTATTATTGTCCTTATTATTAGCATTTTGAAATATATTTAAATGCAAAACTTTTAATGATAAAAATTACATTAACAGAAATGCATTTTTCAGCGTCTCACCATTTTGTATATCGGAAGGTCTACCAAATAATATTAAGCCTCGAATATACTTATCAGACTATCAAGAAGCCACATATCAATTTAAGCGAGTATTCTGAGGACTCCTGTGACTCAAATGATTTTTTGTATACGCATAGGATATATATGTTTGAAAATTTTAATATGATTGCTTGTAAAAGTTACTTTCAATTACAGGTTACGGAAATTTAAATTTCATGTAGAATAAACACTAAAATTTGATGAGTTTTTTAAAAATATTACGCTTCCAAGTCAACCTTCGCAAAGCTGTTTGCTGAACTTCCTGAAAAGTCAGATCAGAGCAACTGAGGAAGGAACCACTACTAGTATTGATTGGTAATGCATAGCCGCTCAAAAATAATGTAGCAATATCTATGTATTCGACATATCGTACCGTAAATAAATAAATATATTGTCCGAAACATGTATAAATTTTATCCATGATATACTAATAAATATCATTCTGAAAATATGTATGTTGCAAATTATTAGGAAAGTACAATTTGCTTATACTTATAGTCATCCTTTCTTTAACATTGCTTAGACTCAAGTAGTTGTATTTTTTTGTTCGTCTTTCTTGAATATTATTGTTTATGATCAGAAATTGCTACATGTTATTGTACTGAAAGGTTATGGTTAACTTTTAATTTTTGAGTGATCATCGAAGAATAGTCAACATGCCTAAGTTACGTATATTAAATACTTTAAAAATTAAGTGTAGTAATTGCTTGTAAGGATAAAACAATTAGTAGGGAAATCTTAGACTTGTTGTAATAAGTGGTAAGTGTTTCGAAGTGAAAGTTAATGCACGAGATATAATTGAACAGAACATATTGACTTCCAGGAAAACATGAACTAATAATTTCAAAACTAAAGCAATGGCCCGAAGCAAATAAAACAAAGTTATTTAAGCTAATACAGGAATCAAAAATTTGGGAATTGCTGTTAGCATTTTGTTTATGTTACTAATTACGAAGATAAATATAGTTTATATTACATTTCTGTTTTATAAGTATGGGAATACTGTACAACTAAAAATAATAAATCAATTATTGCGATAAGTTGGGAGACTTTCTTTGAAATTTTAATTTTATTCAAAATTCAAGCAGTCTTGATTTATTTATATTATTTGTATTATTAATATGATAATAATAAATATACATTTTTACGGTTATTATAGTGACCAAATATTTTGTAAGGATGTTAAAGTCAGTTGTTAGTCTAGTTATTTCTTTTCTGAATGTCACTTCAGCAAAGGATATAGCTGCATACATGGTTTAATTTTGCTTGTGGTCAACTGTTTTGTAAAATATTTGTATCTTTGATTTGCAGTAATAAAAAATTATATATATTGCAAACACATTTGATGATTTTCAGAAACTGTAAGTCAGATTCACTCTTTCGAATGTGACGGTGGCACGAAATTATTATTTTTTGAAATTAAAAAGTGTCATTTACAACTATGTTTGTTTTTGTTTGTTTATGATGCTTAATATGTACTTGCCAAGATATTAAAATGTTAAGCGGAGTACGATTATTATAGTCTACTTTTAATTATGGCTCCTGTTTTGTATATTAATTTTGAGTTTCTTAGCTTGAGGTATTATTTTCCCATCAAACTGGTTACACGCACATGGTGTTTGAAGACATTAAAACTCAACTTAGTTCTGGTTTTTCATACATTTTCAGTCAAGTTTATGATTACTTATTAGAATAAATAGGTGATTAAAGTGATTCATTTTGTTTCCTTTGAGGTTATATTGGTTCAGTTGTTTTCGTTGCTTTTTGATTAAATACTTGGGTTTATTGATTTGGTGACTTATGCTTGTATCTGTCTTATGTTGTGTAGTACCACTAATACAACATAATATAAAATAGTAATATAAAATAGTAATATAAAATTGTAACACTTTCAGTGTAATCATATATATCTTAAAAATGTCACTTCTTTGTTCTATTTTTAAGCAGAGTAGTGGTATCCTGTTGATGTTGAATATCATCATAAATTGTTGACTGACATTCAATTATACTATTTTCAAAGCTATCACCTGACCAGTTGATTCACTTTGAGTATCAAATGATAAAGTATGATACATAGAGAAACATGATATATTGTGTATTTTATATTTTAGTCAAATTGAGATGGAGATTTTATCTTCGGGTAGATGAGCATGGTCTTTTCAATCTGTGTGCAGTTAAAATCAAGGTTGTACCTTGAATTATCATTGTTTGATCATGATGTACATTTGATTATCAAATCGTTGGATAGGATCATAAGATGGCTTTATCAGGGGTGTTTTTGATTTTGCAGAAGCCTTTGAATTTGCTTAGTATTGTTTTTCAAAGAGAGGAAATAGTTTTCAATGTTATTTCAATAGCTTAATGTGTGTCATTTCTTTTACGTATTTGCTTACGATATTGCTTTATAAAGATTGATTTTCAACCTATACATAACAACGGCCTTGAATATATTGTGAGCTCCAAAACTTGGAGATAGTTCAACCTCTTTTGTATGAAGCAGAGTTTTTTACCAATTCCTATAGCAATAAACTGAAAAGTATTGAAAATTACTGATGTCATTCATTATTCCTATTTTATTTATGGCATTCAAGCAAATTATAGAGAAGGTTGAACATGTTTTACTTGCGGTATAGCCCCAAAAGATTCGAAATTAAATATGGGATTATTTTCATTTTATACAAAAGGAATCTACTGAAAAGACGTTTTTGAGATAAAAGTTTTGTTGAATTTTTTGTGGTAGAAAAATGGAACGAGGAAAGATGAAATAAAATTAGCATTCAACACTCAGTACTAAAAAAACCTTCTTTGAAAGGGGTCCCGTCTTTAAGAACAGCAGCACAGAAGTAAAGCATATTTGATTTGCAGCCACTTTTTCATCTATATACGTGATAAACAAGAAAAGTCGATTTGACCGATAACCGACCATGGTCACATGATAATTACCGGAATTTCAATTTGATTTCCAAACCAAAATTAATTTTTTTGAACATTGTTAACACATAGCGAGGCGATGAAGACTTGATATCTTTTGATTTCAAGCGTCAAAAGTATAATATCATTCGACTTTTTGTTGAAGCCAAAATTCTATCAAATTATTTTATAGTCTGCTGTTTTATTCTTTCAGATTTCAATTCGGATGATTCGTTGCAGTGCTTTCATGAAAATTTCACCTTCTTTATAAATGTCAAGAATACGTGATCGGATAGCAAATTTGTTGTCTAGCAGCACAAGAAATATGAATAAGGTGAAACGAGAACCATTTCTTGTTTTTCCTAGCAATGAGACAGAGAAAAATGAGAGTCCGTCTAGTGTTGGAACGATATTTACAGATAGTGACGATTATCACAAATATCTCCCATACATGGGAAAAGGCTCCAGATACAGACGCAGATTGATAGCACATAATCTTGAAAAGTTCAAGCTACCAAACTTGAAAAGAATGCAAGTGAGCTCTCCTGTCTTTGATGAAGAATACGCGCGAGAGTTGTGGCTGAAGGAGAGAACTGAAGTTAGTGATACTGAAAGAAATCATCTCTTCAAGAAAGTTTTACAAACTCTAGTACCCTTGGTACCAAGCGATGGTGAGACATCAATACATACCCCAGATTATAAATCATATAAGCTTTCACTTCAAGAAATTCCACCAATACCAAGTCCTTTAACAAATGAGTCGTTTGAGAAGTATATTCATTTACTAACTCACACCAATTTTTTATTCAAAAGTTCATCGTCGATCAATGGATTGATACCAAAATTGTTAAGCGACTTTTTTTCCCTCGACAACACTGAAACTAAGAACTTGAGATCCGTGAACGGGTACAACAATTTGATATATTTTTTTGGAGTGCAGAAGAATGATTTGATGCTAGCCAAAGAATACTTTTTGCAGATGACGTTGGACAATATCGATCCTAATTTAGAATCATTTAATTTAATGATAGACACACTAAAGAAGCATTCCAGGGTCAGACACAGAGTTGATACTTATAAAATATTATTGCAATTCTTGAAAATGATGAAGCAACATGAGTTAAGGTTAGATTCTCATTCTTGGGAAGCAATATACAATTTGATAAATAATGATATGCATAAGGATGTTTTCATTGGGTTCATTAAAAAACTAAACATTCCTTTAAGTCCTGGCTTAAGATACAATATTTTCAGGGACCTTTGTGCTCAATTTGAAAACACAGCCGAAGATCTAATTCCTTATTTGGATAATGAAATAAAGATTGACTGGAGACTGAAAACTGCAGATACTAATCTAGTAATAGAGCATTATTTGAAAACGGAGAACCCTGAGCGGGCTTATGAAATATTACTAAGTATCGACAATAGGAAAGTGAGAAGTTCAACATTGCTTCTTTTTTATAAGCATTTTGCACAGATTGCAAGAAGGGATTTAATTTTAGCCTTTCACTTTACAGTCCAGCAAAAATTCAAGTTTCATATGAGAAATATATTGGCCTATCATTACATAATGAAGGGACTAATCAAGTCGGGATATTTCATTACTAATAATTCGTTGATTCGGATTATGTTGAACGAAATGAAACAAAAATTGAATATAAGTGATGCAAAAATTATATTCAAAACGTCTAATTTTTGGATGGTGAAGCAAATTTCAAGAAATATATTATTACATGAAAGTGACCCACAAAAATTCTCCAAGTTGGAATTCAGCACACCTTTGACGGCAGAAGAGAACCAGTTTTATCAAAATTTGCTAGACAAATTTTGGTGGAAGGACAAAATAATCACCAGGTGTTTTGAATTTGGTGATAGTGATTATATTGAAATGAACGTTAAAATTGGAATGCCTGGTAAAAGGCTAAAGACGAACCAAAAGCTGCAAATTATAAGTACAGAAAAGTTGAATGATATCCGGAACATCAGAAAAGGTTTTGCTTTACGTAGTACATATCAAGATAGAATCAAAGTTTTAAAGTATGGCCCACGGGAAGCTTTGAATAATGAGTTGATTAGCCGGGGAATAGTAATAAAGCTTGGTGATATCGATGACAAACATTGAATGCATACTTTCTTGTAAATAGAACCCAATAATTATAGAATACCTCATGATTTATGACTGATTACACTTTCTTAATGTTGTAGAAAACTTTATATTATATACGATGCTATAGATAAGTCTTCGAAGTCCCAACGCGGCAAGTCGTGAGCCGCACTATAGAGCGTTCACCAAAAAAAGGAAAAGCACCAGGTTCCTTTTTCGACTTTTTGAAATCGCATTGAAATTTGGAAAAAGTTATTTTTAAAGTTTCTGATATATCGAAAAGTCAACACGTTTTTTTTCTCTTCTTCACCACTTGATTTGTTTGGACTCCTTTTCCATTAGTATTTGTTACTGCTCACTCGTTATCAGTATTTATCAATCAGGATACTGTACCTTTCGTTTACTTTGTTGCTTGATTTAAGTGTTTGCTACCCAGTCACAATATAAGGGTTCATAATAAACAAGATCCTTTTGACAATAGAATTGTTCAATCCAGTCGTTATAACCCATTTGAAAGCCTCTTTCAATTGCTTGACGAATTTGTTGCTTGATTTTTTGCCACTTCAGTCGTCATCTCACAGGCCCATATCCATATCATAGTGTGAATAATGAAGATCTTGTTCATTTATTTATTGTCATTTATTGTGTTTAACAGTCTATTGGAATATACATCAGCCGAGCTCAATTTATGTTCTCCAGACAATACTGCTTCAAATCTGGGCTCTGTGTCCATCTTTCAAACTAATGGTTTATGCGAAAATACTTGTGCAGGCTATGCGTATGCTATTTTATATGGTAAAACATGTTATTGCTCGAATTATACCCCTTCATCAACAGTTGACATATCAGATTGCAGTGAGACTTGCCCTGGTTATCCATTAGATTCATGTGGTGACACATCAAAAGGTAACTATGGGTATATTTTGTTAAATACCCCAAGCGGAACTCAGGGATCAGAAAGCTCGTCAAGTTTTTCTAGCTCGTCTTCGACATCAAGTTCCAGCTCTAGTACTAGCGCCAGCACTAGCCCTGGCACTAGTTCAAGTTCCAGTTCTAGTACAAGCTCAAGTGCAAGTTCAGCCACGAGTGCCTCTTCTGACAGTTCCAGCTCATCAATCACATCTCTGGTTCCAAGTTCTTCCTCCATTAGCTCATCGTCTTCCAGTTCAGGCTCATCCACACAGCAACCTAGCACGATCTTATCTATTGAGACCGTCAGCGGCTCGGGCGTCATAACTACGGAATTTATTTCTATTTCGCCTACCTCTTCTTCCTCTACAAACTCTCCATCTGTCAGTGCTAATAATGCCGAATCCACAGGGCAAGTTTCTTCCAATAAGTCCAAAAACTCATTTTGGGAAGACAAAGGTAAAGTCGCTGGAACATTCACGGCTGTGGGTATAGTCGCTCTTGCAATAATCATTGTTATAGTATTTTGCCTTCTTAAGCGCAAAGCATACGAGAGAGAGGAAGCTCCTAATGAATTGGAAAAAGGTTACATGGCTAACTTACCCACTGAAACTCCTAGTAGTTCTTTCGGATTGCAAAGAGATGATAGCTACAAATCTCAACATACGCTGTTTTCCTTCATGCCAAAAAAGAGCATAATAAGGAATGGAAGTAAGAAAATAAATGGCATAGGAACTGAAGGTCATAGAAAGTCAGTAAGCAATGGTGATTCACTAGTTCCAATTGTGGAAGTTGATCAAAGACTAGACCCAGGCTCGATGTTCATGAATTTGAACGAGTCCAGAAAGTCTTTGGCAGATGATTATGATTATAGCAGAAGAATTTTGAAAGTGACAAATCCTGATGATTGAGAACTCATCAATATATCTCTGCTGTTGTTTCAATTCTATTTTTGTATACGATATTTTTTGAAAGGGTGGGTTTTATTGGTTTTTTATGAAATGTCTAGAACATTTATATAGTTTTGTATCATATGACACATTTTATCTTTGACGTTTGATTTTAATTTTCAATTCAATTGCATATACCATAAAAGAATTTGTTTTGTAAATGTAAGACAGTTATCTAGCAAATGTTCGACAACTATTTAAAAAGGTTTTTATGTACAAATACACACTAAATTCAGTGTATACACTTATTTACGCCTAAGACATCGTAAAATTATAAGAATTACTCTACTCTTTTCGTTTATGAAAGTATCATTATAAAATTAACTAAATAGTTTTCTGAGAAACTGGAGGATATTAGAGTGGGCAACAAAAATTGAAGAAACAAAATCATTCTCAACATCTATACATGAAAAGAGGAAGAATTGTACATTTTCAAAACAAAACGTCAAAGGAAAAAAACTAGCAAGTCTAAAAAGAGTAAAAAGATTAGTTATTAGTGTAATTGTAAACAACATCAGAATTCAGGGGTAAGTATCAAGGCAGAGTGAAATTAATTAAACCTCATTGGCTAAAGTACAATCTTAGCAATCAAAACCAAAATATGATATAGCAGGATCAGCGAAACAATTTTTTCAATTTAGTCAACAACCAAGTTCTCTTTTTTGGTTTTACTGGAGAACTTGATTTTGCTGGAGCAGGTGGGGCTTTGATCGTAGAGACAACTTCTTGCTCTATAGGAGTTTGTGCACTCACAGGTTTAGCCGTTTCTGATTGCGGTAAGTTAGTATCAGTAGTCACAGTCGTTTGTTTTCCTTCTGGTTGTTGCTCAACAATTGGTTTGGCGTCAGCTACTTCTGGTTCAATACTTTGTTGCTCCTTATCATCTCCTTTTGGAAGTTCGCTTTCAATAAGTTCAGCTTCTGTTTCTTTTAGTTCCTGATTAACGGCTTCAGATTCTTTTTCTTCATCATTAGTTAAAACATCTGTAGCACCAGTCGTAATATTTTCAGCCTTGGCTTCTTCAGTCTCAGGCTTTTCAACATCAGATTCCTTAGTTCCAACTTCAGGTTCTTCAGTTTCAGCTTCAGGTTCTTTACTTTCAACTTCAGGTTCTTTAGCTTCAACTTCAGGTTCTTCAGTTTCAACTTCAGCTTCTTTACTTTCAGCTTCAGGTTCTTTACTTTCAACTTCAGGTTCTTTAGCTTCAACTTCAGGTTCTTCAGTTTCAACTTCAGCTTCTTTACTTTCAGCTTCAGGTTCTTTACTTTCAACTTCAGGTTCTTTAGCTTCAACTTCAGGTTCTTTAGCTTCAATTTCAGGTTCTTCTTGAGTCACTTCTTCAAACGGAAGTTTTTCATCTTGAGGTTCTTCCACCTCAGGTTTGACCTCGTCCCCTTCTTTTTGAATCAGGGGTGTTTCACCTTCTGCGTTTTCAACTGTATTTTCCTCAATTTGGGTCACTTCAACTTCAGATTCTTTAGTTATAAGTTCTTCATCTTTCTTTTCGGCTTGTGGCTCATCAACTTGGCTGATAGCAACAGGCTCAGATACATTTGGCTCCTTGTTTTCGGTAGCAATCTTGGACTCGGATCCTGTCTTTTCGGCAATTATCTCAGCTGGACTCTCATCCTTTATGTTTTCATTAGTTTTGTTTTTAGTCAAATCAAGTTCTTTAGAAGTGTTATCAATTATTTCTTCATTTTTTCGTGCTTCAATAGGTGAGTTTTCTTCAAGCGTTTTTTGGCCAAGCTGTTGGGTAGATGGGTCTTCTTCGGATGGCAAAACGTTCCCAGTCGAATCAACTGGAACGGCTTCAAAAACTTTCTCTTGAATTTTTGGGTCTTTGTATACAGATGATTCAGGAAATGAGGAATCCTTGACTGCCTCTGGATTGGAATCAGCTTGAACGATTGTATCATCTTCAGAGTTCAAATCGCTTGTGCGAGGTTCGGCTTCGGATTCAATTTCGTCAGACTGAGTTTCAGTAGCAGTGGAGACGTTTTCTGATTCAGCTTCAGCGGAGATCTTTTTAACTTTCTTCTTACTCTTCTTGACCTTCTTCTTTTTCTTTTTTGATGGAGTTGAAGGGGTTTCGACATTTTGGAATGTAGCTAAAGCCTCTTCTGTTTGAGGGATAACAATACCCGGTTCACCAGCTAAAGTTGCATGCTTCCCTTCTTGAGAAGGTAAAACAGTAGTGGTTAAGCTATCTGAAGCAGTGGCAACAATCGGTAAAGCGCCGGATTCAGGAATTTTACCAATAATAGAAGTGGCATCTATAGGAAGGAAATCCTCTTCATCAATGAAATTGTTTTTGATGCCAGATTCATCGTCAATAGTTTTTTCATTTGATGACAAGTTCCATGCACCATCAACAACGTATTTAAACAATATCTTTTCCGCTTTCAAAGGGACAGTTAACTCAAAAGATCCATCTGTTTTCTTAACTAATGGTAATGATTTTGACCAGTTATCGAAGGAACCGGTGACTATAACATCGTTTGGACCTGAAGGCCTTAAAAGAAAGTTAGTGTTTGTTGACAAGATGAATTTGGAGACAAGTAAGTGACTATTAAGCGAAAAATGTCTTCAGCTAGGACCTAACTAGCTTGAAGGTGATGACTGCACTCTGTCCAGGGTCTGGAGATACTATTCCGTCGGCGCAAATTTGGCGGCTCAATACAAAAATAGTACAACATTTTAGCACGCACATACTATAACAATATTATAAAACTTACCATTTGAAAGTGTAGGTGACAGACATGATGAATGGCACTTATGTTAAATTCTGAGTAAATATTAAAGAAAAGACGAAGAAAAAAGACCAAATTCTTTTATTTCTTTCAGTCTCAGCGTCAAGGTTTGTCATGTTTACGTATTATGAGCCTTGAACGTTGCTCGCCATTCGCCTACGTACGTGTGCAGCAATACCTTTTCAGATTTGTACTACATCCCCCCGGAGAAATGCATCTCAGCTCGATTAAGAGCTTGTAGACGTAGCTCTAGGTAATTAGATTATTATAGAAGTAATCCAGATATCAATTACTCGTCGTATATTGAAATGATACCTTCACATGACCATAAAATTAGAACCATAACTTACAAAGAAAAACCGGAAAAAAAGCATTTCCGATTTTTCACTCCTCTTCAGAATAATTCTCATATCTCAACCTATCCAATGTATCAGCGGTAAAGTAAAAGTCATCCAGGTATTCTTCTTCGGATTTTCCAGAAGTATCACCGAAGAAGCTCAACAAAATAGGTAACAAGCATAGTGAATGTAATGACGCAATAACAATCAATGATAACCACATTCTGAAGTAATATATCTCGAATATCTGTGATCTCGTGAAAGCCAATACACAGATCCCAATCAATTTTGTCATGGTTATGCCACCCAAAACAGAACCTCCTATGTTTTTCAAAGCATTGAATGCTTTCAATGTCCCTATATCATCCTTATCTTCCAAATCCATACAAGTATCATTATTCTTTAACCCGTTGTTCATTGTGAAGTTTCTTGTAATATGGATACAGAATTCAACCGCTAGCCCAACACAAATGATCAAATTAACCAAACTGACTGCATTCAAGTTGATGGTCCACATAGACATGATACCTCCAATATTGGTCAAAATCATTATAACTGTTATAACTAGTATTAAGGAATTTTTACGAGAGTCAATCAAAAAGGATGTAACAGCCCAAACTATGCCTAGCGCGATCAAAATCAAAGAAAAAGTCAATTTGACAATTGATGAATATTGCACAAAAAAGATGTAGAATGGTGAAAAAGCGAAGACCTGTACGTCACTTTGCGCTTTCATATATTTGACCACTCTTAAGGATTGCTCATAGGCCTCTATGAAATCATGTTGTGATCTTAATGGTTTATGGCTTGTTCGAAAATAGAAAGCTTCTATATCATCATTTTCGTTGACGAAAATTGATTTTGAGTAAGGTGCTTTACCACCCAATGGACAAGGGTCACTTGGTTGTTCAATCCATTGCTTAAAGAAAAACATGAATTCTTCGCCTTCTGGGAACCCACTCATTGTGATGTCATATTTGGGATTGTGATTGGCATAGCATGATTCACAGCTTCTAGGAGAATCGTAAGGTCCACAAAATTTGCGTTGTTGGTCTAGTGGAGATTGGGAATTTTTCGAGAATCTGCAGCACTCGTCCAAATCAGGATTCAACCAAGTTAAGAAATCATCTATCCAACTTGAAGCTGGTTCGGAGATAGTAGATATGTTACTTCTCTTGTATTCTTGTTCCAAAATATTGATAATGGAAAATTCATTACATGTGGAGAACTTTCCACAAACCTTTTGCTGATCTGATATAAATGAGATGTTGGAATTTTCGACAACAAAAAATATAGGAGGACCAACATTGAGATGATCGTAAATATCGTTGAAGTAATCGACCAAATATGATTCAGATGGGATCGCTATTCTCTGATCTAGTCCGAACTCAATGTTAGGTAATAAACTCAATGAGATTCCAAACCAAAATAAAAATAGCGTGAGTAATCTTTTTTTGTTTGCAGAGTGCAAGATGAATGGAGCAAATTTTTTGGTGATCACAAAGTTGAAAACGTTCTCTTGCTTGCCAAGGGTCAAGTTTTGTAGCAAATTCTGCTCGTGCAATGGATCAGAAACTTTCAAAAAAGGTAAACAATCGATTCTATTATTTTCCAATCTTTTTTGATCTAGCGACAAAATGGAAACAAAGACGGTCATTTGTAAAATGAAATTACAAAGTATGGCACCTGCTGAATAAAAAGCAAAGTTTTTGACAGCTGGCATTTGTACCGTTGTCGCTAACAATAAGGTGAAAATCTGAATAATAGCACTTATGAAACAGCTCGGACCAATAGATCCTAAAGTTTTCGATATTCTGTGTTGAATCGACAAATTTGAGTATTTCTTATTCACTTTGTCAAGCTCTTCCACTATCAAAAATATATTGTCAATACCAATAGCTAAAACTAAGAATGGGATAACTTCCGCAATAATCAAAGTTGATTTTAGGCCCAAAAAACTAAAAAATCCTGCAGCAGACGTTATTGAGAGCAACACAAGAATGATACCAGACAACCCCAATTGAAATCGAGTTCGAATGAATGTTGAAATATTGTTCAATGAAGGAATGTATCCTCCCAAAGCCAATGAAGCATAGAAAAACATCATTACATAAGATATGATAATAATTTTAATATCGGTATTTGTAGATTTATTTAGCTCCTCTTCTAATGAGATTTCTGTACTGAAACTAACTTCTAGATTTAAATTCTCAGCTTCTGTTTGAAGTTTCAATAACCAATTTTTCAACTGGGTTTCATATTTGACAACTTGTTCCAGATAATGCGTATTAGTAGAATTTTTATTGAGAAGCAATGTAACAACAAAAGCTTTGGCTGACAAGGGACTTTCATCAACATATGATCCAAATAATAGCTCTTTTTTCAAAGGCTGCTGGAAAGTAGGTAAACAATTCACAGGGGAAGATGCACATCCCAGTATCTTTGATTTCCAAGTTTCGGAGGTGAGGTAATTGATATCCCCCTGAAAGTATTGTGTGAATGACTCAATAGCACATGTCTCTCCAAGTGGCTTGAAGCAAAAATCTTTCAAGTTCAATTCCTCTTCAAATTCATCAGAAGTTGAATTTATTTTGAAATTTTGCAACTCCAACTCCTTCTCAAACCACCACTGTATAACCTCCCAGTTCAAAACACCTTCCGATGTATTATTGAATTGTTTTTCGTTGGTCTTTTTGATAATAATTTGTTCAATTCGAAACCATTCACCAAATTTAGACTCAAAATACTGCAACTGTTTTAATGCAGGTTCATCTGGACTCACCCACAAATTTACGGCATTTGTTTCAATCGACAACCAATATAGACCACTGGAGAACAAGCTTATCGCAATTAGAGAAACCGAAAGAGTGACCGCGGGAAATGATGAGCAGTAAAAGCCTAACATTTGAAAAAATTTCTTCAAGTTGTTATTGAACGATACTTTCTTGTAAGGCACTAATAGTGGCTGTGACTGACTTTGTTCAGCTACGGAAGCCTCCAATGCATCAGGTGGTAAACGGAGACCTCCTTCCTTTTTGATGTATCTATGCTTGAAATATATGAAGAAAACTAAAGCAGTAAAATAAAAAAGAAATATGTAAATTGAAGAACATGTCAATGAGCCAACTTTACAATCAGAAACCGGTTTGATTTCAGGCAAAGTGGGACAAGATGTTAAACAGTCAGAGCACGCACATTTGTATTCTTCATCATCACAATCTCTGGCAATACCATACGATAATTCAATTCCACTTTCATCTAGATTAGGATCAATGTCGTACCTGAAATTGATCTGGAATGGGGAGCCCCCGAGCATTGGTTTCTCATCTCCTAAAAATTTCAAAAATGAAGAATAGTTTTTGGCGCCGCCACCGATCAAGTCCATTGCAAACCCATTAGTTGCAGAAAACTTCAAATTTTTGCAAGAATCATAAAATTTAGTCGCATATATTGGGTCAATAAATTGAGTCAATTCGGTAACAATCTCCTTACCTGATGTTGACTTGCCAACAGCATCGATATCAACAAATAAAGACTGATTTGAAGAACAAGTAAAGCTGCAGAAGAAATTATAGAAATTTTTTTTACATGCTGGGCACGAGCTTATTATAGGATCAGCTTTCTTCAAGTTTGTTTGTAGGTTGAGTATCTGGTCATAGGAACAGCAAACCTTATCAAAATCAAAATCGGTTCCGCAAATGTCATTCAAAAGACTTAAAGATTCCAGGGGTGGACTGACTGCTCTAATATTACTTGGACATGGTAACTCTGAACCAAAAAATGACTTCTTGCCACAATTATCATATAGAGAGCAATAACCAGGGGCGTGAATGAATGAAGAGCTTGCTATTATCAAATGAACATGAAAGGTTAGTAGTAAACATAGGGCCAACGGAAAAAAATTCAATGCTAGCATTCCTTCAATTGTATATTTTACAAGAAGTTATAGCTGAATATACTAGTTCAGTAAGTTGTAGATAAATGTTACACAGTAAAGGAGAGAAGGGTGTGTGAAGTCTAAAACATGTTATGAGCACGGTTGTGTTATCTTATCTCAATGGGTGCTTTATTAACTAACCAGTTCCGTTGGACGAAAAATTTTCATATTCGATATTCCATTCATACCAGAAGCCGTATAGTTGTACGTTTTTGAGATTCATACGGTAAGTTTGTAAAAAATGAAACTTCAATAATTGATACCAAACAGAAAAAAAATGTAACAACTCTACAAACTCAGATTGGCGGGTAATTAGTGGATTGGTGTACTAAATCATTTTGCCATTCTGATCGAATATTTCGACCGTTCGAACAACTTTAAGCCTTGGGAAAGGCGATTGAAATAGTTTGTTTATACCAGTTCATTTTCGAGGTTAAAAAATTACGCTGATAAGGTTTGAGTGTAATATTCGATGTATAACGCCTACCTCAAGAATATTTGGTACCTATAAAACTAATCCCATCGTGTAAACCTCTTGTACCATCAGGACAGACTGCAGTACCATTCTTATCGAGAGTCATAACACTATAGTTATCAATTTCTTCATTGAAATAATTACAAGAAATAAAGTCTGCAGTATCGCTTCAGCCAAAGTGAACGCCATCAAAATCGCACAAAGTTGAAGGAACCTCATAGGAAAAAGCCTCACCGAAAGTGTCTGTTCCATTATGTATGGTAAGATAAGTGCCATATGTCGAATCGAAAAGTTCACCTTTTTCAGTCAAGGTAAAATTGACGCGCTCACCATGCTCAGATGCTCCTATTAAGTATGTATGAGGAACATCTCTTATTTCTGACCACCAGAACTGCTGACGGATGAGAACCTGATGAACCATCCGTTTTCTGGAGTAAGCATTCAAGGAAAAGATATCACCAGGTACGATGTCTGCGTGATTGATAAGAAAAGAGGATAAACCAGGTAAAATTTATGAAGATTTGTTGATCAACATGGTGGATCAGTTTGAAAATAGACAAAGATGAATCTTGTATAAGCGAATGATACTGAATAGGATGAAGTTAATTTTGGGAGTTCTATTCTATTAGCTTGTATACTTTTGCGAAACGAGGATATCATACTATGCAACTATGCAACATCAGTGCGTGCCTCGATTTTCAGGTTTGTTTACATAGGATTTGATTCTTTATAAGTAAGCATATTCCTCAACTTCAGTGCTCAACTCTTGGCAAGGTGCTATACATTCATTGTTCTTTACGAATAACTTTGAAGATTTAGGAGAAGGTGTTCTTGATTTTCGGTGTTTAGCCCATTTGGGTAGAAGTTGACTCCAAGTAATTTATTAATAGCTTATAGTGAGGTCAGAACCGATGAGCCGATACACACTGTAAAAATGAGGCTTTGTGTTGTGTGACACATTATATTTGTTGTACCTCGTTTCGTCTTAACGGAAACAATGAAGCATGTTTTTCGAGACAATTATGAATTTATGAGTGATTGTACAAGCTTCAGGTGTATGAATCTGTATTTGATTACCTCTGAAATTCAAGTACTCTCAGCCAATACACAAAATTCAGAGCAGGAAGGTTGCTATATGAGTAAATAACACAAATGGAGGGTTGGCCGAGTGGTCTAAGGCGGTAGACTTAAGATCTACTGGACTGTGTCCGCGCGAGTTCGAACCTCGCATCCTTCATTATTTTTGGTCAAATATATAGCATCATAGGTTTGGAGAATTTTTTCCACCTGACTCCTCCGAGAATTACTTCAACCTTTGGTTTTTCGGTTTTGTCGTACCTGCTGAATTTAGTTTTATAATTTAACAAAAGCAAACGATGCCCTTGCAACTTGACTTGAGTTCATATCCTGAGGTTTACATCATTCGAAGGAAACATGATCAAAGAACCACTGGCTCTTTTGGGGTGCCACCAAAAAAGTGTGGAATAATATTGGGCTTCGGCCAAAAAAAAAGCTGTTCTCTCTTCCACTACCGAAATACAACATGACATTCAAATTTGTCCTGTTCAGTGAAAATGGAACTGAACTGCTCAATAACAAACCAGAATTTTTCCACCAACAATTTAGTTCCTGTATTATTCAATTTCATTTGTTTGCTCCATTTTATTCCTTGAATTACAATGAATTTATACCTTTGCATAATGCTCTATATAAGTCTTGAGAAATAATAGAGATGTATACTAGGGCGTGTGGTCTAGTGGTATGATACTCGCTTTGGGCGATTTCTTTGTTAACAAGGAAAACAACTTCTAAATATGCGAGTGGCCCTGGGTTCAATTCCCAGCTCGCCCCTTTTTTTAATGCAAAACACGGATTTCAATATATGTGTGAATTGAATATAACATGCAGTCTTCCTAACTGATAAATTTTTTTATACATTATAGGAAATGGTGAGAACGTTGAAGAAAGAAGGAAAAAGAACACAAGCAAAGTCAGCTTCCTTGTCAATGGGCTATGCCTTTCCTGAATGCATTTCTCAATTACAGACATCAACAACTAAGCAGTATTATTTTCCTGAGCCAACACCTTTAATCTCAGATCAAATTGTCACTATAAAAAACTTCTTGACAAAAGATATGTGTAATGAATTAATTGGTTCATTCAAAAATTCAAAAGAATTATGTTTAGAAACAACTCCCTTGATCAAAAGCAAACAGTATGCTTCCCGATACAATGATAGAGCGTCCACAACAAATGCAGAGGTAGCCCAATTCTTATGGCTATATTTAAGAGATTTGCTTTTGAATGGAAACGGATATGAAAAAGATGCCAGTTTGATCCTGAGTTTCGAAGATGCAGTTGGATTGAATCTGCAACTAAGAATATACAGATACAGAAAAGGCCATTACTTTGGCAGACACTTTGATGAGAGTGTGACGGTCACAACAGGACAAACTAGGTGGACGTTATTGATATACTTAACAGGCGACGAAGAATTCAAAGGAGGTGCAACAATATTTTATCCCTTACCTAGTGAATCCAGAAAACCAAAACCATTAAGTATAAAACCTTCGAAAGGTTTAGCTTTACTACACAAACATGGGCCCGATTGTTTACAGCATGAGGCAGAATTGGTAACCGAGGGCGAAAAATGGGTTTTAAGAAGTGACATTGTATTCCCATTTTAGATTATTTTACAGCTTTTCTGAATAGTGACTAAAGTATTTGTGATTGACAAACTATAACATCGCTTCTAAACTTATAAGTAAACTATATGTTTCCCTGGGCATCCTATACTGAACCATACCAGCATATATCATACAATTTTTGGCAGTTTCACGTAATTTTAAAATGTTGTCTTTTTTGGAGTTGGTCTGAAATTCACTTTTGGACAACTGATGGGTTAATTGTGCAATTGAAGTCATTGTCATTACTAAAAACGTTGGCACATTTTTTGCAATACTTTCATCGTAGTCATTAAATTCTTCGGCCATCTTTCTTGAAACAAGTAAGTCATCATCTGGGTTCGTTGGAATGATTTTTAAGTTGCCGATCTTGAGTAATGTCGCTTCCCAATTCTGCTTCAAGAATTCTTCTCTAATTGAAACAATTCTTAATAACATGTTGCAAGTTTCTCTATTTTTTGGTAATACTTTTTTCATTATATGTGGATTGTTATTGAACGTTTTCATCAATTGTTGAGACAACAAGATTATGTTCGTCTCATAAGTATCTCTTGGCTCTATTAATGGCTTATCCAATTCAGTAAAACTCAATACTTCACCCATTAGTTTATTCAATGATGCAATGACAGTGTCAAACTCCTCAGATAATTGGTACAACAACATGGCGTCAAAAGTGCGTCCCTCCTCATCGGCTTTGATAGCTGCTTGTTCCGTTATCTTATGTAAAAACTGTTCTTCGGTTTTGAGATCGATCAATTCTTTTCTTTGTTCTATAACTCCTGGTGTTCTGCTGCCATCCACATTGATTTGACCTAACAAACTGGAAAATTCTCGAGTTTGTAAACACAACTCTATCAATGATTCATGAGAAATTTCGACCTGTTCTTTACCAACTGTTGTATCTTGGTCACCACCCATACAGATCAAAATGAGATATTGAGCAGCAATTTTGGGATCTGAATTTCTAAAAGCTCTCGTATATGAACCTAATAGTCTTGCAAAATTGATTTGTTGCTGAGAATCTTCATCAACGGTGATCAAATTATTATCATTTACACCTTGAAACTCACTAACTCTCAACAAGCCATAATAAGCTAATCCTATTGCTAAATGCACAGCATCACATTCACTCAATGTGTAAACGTATTGGATTGCAATCTCGAATAATCCCGTAAATATTAAAGCCTTCAAATAAAATGGGTTATTATTTGAACCGTTAAACCTTTCAGGACCGTAGTTCATTATCGTCTTTTGTAGATCCAACAAAGTATATCTTTCATGCATAGGATCCTCTTCAACGTTGTCTTCTCTCGTCAATGACAAATGACACCATAACCAATCTTCAATGCTCAAATTGATGTATGGCAAATTTTTCTTGGCCAAATCGCATCTTCCAATAATTTTGTAAACAGCATATCTATAGGGATCTAAATCTTTGTTCAACTGATTAAAATGCTGATTGAATTCTGTATGTAATCTTTCGTGTAGTTCTTGAGGTAACCTTCTATTTGGGGATTCAACAAAACTTTTGAGATAAGCTGGAAAAGATTTCTCATATTTTTGGAAAACCTGGTCGTTTTTCAATGTTAAGTCTAATGCATCTTTCAAGCATCCTGCTCTTAATAAGTAAAAAATCAAGGCCCAAATTGGGACCCCATTGACGTTGAGTGTTTTTTTGATCTTATCTGTATTGCTTTTCATTATTTTGTTTATGAAACTTGTCACTTTATTAACATTCGTCGGATGGCCCCTTGACCTTTGAGTGGACAAATCTTTCTTATAAATCTTGTTAATATAATCAAGAAATTGTTTCTCGAGATAATTTTTGGACTTCTCAACAATTTTTTTTCTCAAATTGATCGAGTCAAAATCATTGATAGAATTGAAATTATTGTAAGCTTTCATGTACTTTTTTTCTTCAAATAATTTGTTACTTCTCTCATCCACCAAGTCGTTGATATATTTCCACGAATCAGATAATTGTTTAGCCCTAACATTGGTTTCCAATTTGTTAATCGCACCAAAATTCAAAGCAACATTGAAATGCTTCCTCTTAATTCTAGATTCATTCAAGTGATAGATGACCTCCGCGTGAATTTCAAATCTTTCTCTGCTTAACTGCTTATTATTGTAATTTGTTTTTATACTGATTGGAAGCAAAATATCACGGCTCGGATTGGATTTACCCCAAGTGAGTAGCTTTGAGGCATCCATTTTCAATCTTTTCGAATTCTCGTCTTTGCCGTCATGATTGTTCTGTCTCTTATTTAGGATTATTCCAAAAGATTCTCTAATTTCGTCACGGCGTTGTTTCCAATCCATAGTGATATTTTGATTGACAAAGTTATCAAAGTCTTTCGCAGCTAAAACCAAAGACTGTTCAATCGCTGATAGAATATTTTCATCTTTTTTGGCTCTCAAATAAGAATCGATATCATTGGAATAAGATGGTTGAAATGTAGATGACGCTTCTAAACTTTGATGAACTTCAATTGATTTTAGTTCAGCCTCTATTTCTTCGGCAGTAATACCACTTCCAGCTAACAAGTAGTGTGCTTTAGTGAAATTTGTGTTTCTGTCATCTTTATTTTTTCTCAAATGATTTGCTTTTTTTCTAATCTCGTTGAGACTGAGCTGAATAGTGCCCAAATCCGTCGAGGCCTTCGGTAAGTTATGAGCAGACTCGAGCAATTCTTTCAATAAGGCAGAGCCCGTATTGTGCGTTGATACCAACACGCTATCACTAATGATTGGCATGTCCAAATTGTTCGTACGTATTGAGGTTGTCAAAATTCTTGAGCTTGTTGTTTACTTCAAGTATTGAATAAATTTAAAAACATTTTCAGGTATCTTAAACCAATAAAGCCGGGTAATAACGAATTATTCAATTCGATCTGGAACCAGAAGTAAGGAACGACAAAGTCACAACTTCCAACAGGAATTTATCTACGTTGTTAATGCCATGTAAACTATTATACTAATTTAAATATTCAACTGGTGGGACACATGAAGAGAAAATCATTTTTTTTGTTTGGATGAGAAAAATTTTTTGGTCGATGTAAGCACCTCTTCAAATGACATCGACTTCCCACGACAGCTAATCCTCTCTTTAACCCATCCACTTAATTTATTTTGTATCCTATCCGCTTCGTACCTTTGATCAACTAGGTATATCGTAGAATAGTCGCCTATATGTCTAATAGCTCTTCCCACACTCTGATTTACCGCCCTCATACAAATATTTTCATAGTACTTTTTTGCGTTTTCCATAGCATCTACTTTAGTACCCCCTCTATCTATAGTTCTAGATATGATGTATTTTCTCTTCGCAATCAACTCACCTGAGAAGGCATTTGGGAATGGTAGACCAATCATTATAACTGCTCTAGCTAAATCGTCAGCAAAATTTATCCCCTCGGACAATTTACCTCCCACAACAGACAATAAAACAGCACCATTATCTATTATGATTGAATCTGAAAACTCAGACAAAACCTTACCCACCTCAGAGGAGCTTTTAGGTTCATTATGGATTTTTTTCAAACAATTGATTTTATCATAAATTTTCAGTTTTCGCCATTCTGAGGTAACCTGGTCTAAATACTTGTAACTCGGAAAAAAGATGACCACACCATAAGGTATATCTTGGATGAGCTTTAAAATCGAGAAACCCAAATCATTGATCATGCCTACCTCATTTCTTTTATCAAAAGAGAAATCAAAGACATTTCCGCTCAAACTTTTACTTATTGGAAAAACTTCAAGATTTTCTTTGGGTATTATGTGACCACAACTGAATTTCTTGATTTCATCGCTTTTGATGTAAGGAAACAAAAAATCTGTGTAATCTGTCATAGGTTCCATAGTTCCTCCACATAGTAGAACACATCTCGCCTCTTCCACAATTTCACGAAATAACTCACTGGGATCTAGTAACATATAATTTATTGAAAGTGAGTCTTTCGTCTTATCCCAAAAAAATCTCCCTTCCTTCGATGGGTTGGATAGACTTCTCAAAAATGAAGTTATTTTAAATAGTAAAGGAGTAGATGAGTGTTCCCTTTTAATATTGCTTAATCTTTCTATGTAGTTTTCGATTTTGTATGCAATTTTGCTGGTTGTTAGATACGTCTCAAGACTATGAATATTCAATAGATCAGCTGTACTTCCCAAGAAAAAGTCGTTAACATTGATTTCCTTGCCAACGCTTAGTTTTCTATTCAAACTTTCATCCATGAAATTTTTTAAGACTTCTATTAGTTTAATTAACTTCATCAAGTTTATTCGATTACCTGCGTTGAGCTTCTTAGCAAACTTATCCAAATAAAACTTTAAGGACTCAAGGGCTGTCGTTAATTCCAGCTGTGTTATAGAAACTGAATTTAAATTGGTGATTGCATCAAGTAAATTATGAGCCTCATCGATGATGATGATTGAATCCTTGATCGATAACTTTAAAGCATCTCTCGATGATTTTTGAAGTAACAATTGGTATGGTAGAGCCATGATTTCGGAAAGTTCAATTCCATTTCTTACTGAATAGTAAGGGCAAATGTTCAAAGAGCTGCCTATTTTAGTCAAATCTTCAATATCACTTATTTCTGTGAAACTTAAATCTGTGAACTTTTTAATTATTTCAGTGGAATTAGAGTCATTGGTTTTGGGGAGGTAACCACAAGTTTTGGCATCTTTTGATTGCTGTAAATCTATACAAGCGTCATTTATCGTAGTCAAATCCTTGTATTTTGAGATTTTTGGATGTATACACAATTGTTTTCTCGACGATAGAGGAAGAAATTTAGTGCGTTCTTTCGTTCCCTCAAAAGATGAAGGAAAACTCACCAAGCGAACCTGATCTGCAAACTGGTTCAATTGCGAATGTGTCCTGGAGGCATATAATATTGATGTAGGACATTCGTTGATTAATTCAACTGATTTGTGACCACCTCCATCAATTTTGGATAACAATTCTTTGATCTCCTGATTCAACATTTCACTTTGGTTTTTCTGTCTCTCACCGTTATCATAATAGTCATCGGGCATAAATTCAGTATCAGCTTTAGCTTCTTTATCTTGATTGAGTTTTACCATCTTGGATTTTGGATTGCTGTTCGTGCCATGAAAGGTATGGAGTTTAAAATCCCTCTCATTAACCAACAGATCCAAATGTAGCTCGTATTCTTCTGCTAGGCTCTTGGAGCGGTTGACTATATTGTTTTTGTAACTTTCATTAACCCATGATGGTTCATCTTCGGATTCACTTTCTTCATCACTTTTTAATTCTTCTCTTTTTTTGTCAGCTTCAACAGAACCGCTAATAATTGATTTCTTGTACGTTCTCAACCATGTCATTGATGAACAGATTATAGATAGCGTTTTACCTGTTCCAGTGGGACTTTCAAATAAGCCAATTTTATAATTAGATATTGCATCGTACATTGCGTTCATCAAATCAACTTGAATATCATAAGGCTTGAAAGGATGGTTGAATGGATTACTTCCCATATCTTGAATTGCATGATCCATTGACTAACCAACTGATATTGAAGGGGAAGGCTGACATGAATCTGAAGTAAAGATATTTGCAATATTTGAACACACGATGGAAAGTTCACATAAAACCGAAAAATAGCAAGAATTCGTGCCTCATCAAATCAGTAGATCAAAAAAACACAGCTTCCATACAAACGTCTGCTCTTTACTATGAATTGCAACCGCTAACAAATACACAACCATTTTGAATGTCCAAGGCCTATGGTGATATTGGGAAGTAAGGCATTTATATATTTACATTTGTATACTCATACATTTAAGAAACACACAATTGATCATAAAATATAGATTAGTTCAGAAGACGAAGAACTCTAGATGGCCTCTCCAATATTCCTTTCTCATCCTCCACCTGGGTTCACACCTATGTCTGTAATCCGTGGTATCCAACTAGCCATCCTTGGGGCTTATCGTACTCTTCAAAATCCAGCTTTGACACATGCAAAATACTACCATCTAGCTCTAACTGCAGTCAAGATATCGATATTTGCTCAGTTTTGTATTTGGGTTCCCGTCATTTTATTGCGTGCTTTCTTATATTTATGCAGTTATGTTGTGAACGTTGATTACACCATAGTGGAACAATTGCGCTACTTGCAAAATCATATCATGAATATTGGTCCTTTAACAATTGGACTAGTGAGAGTTTTTAAACCTGAATTGCATGACTTGTTTCTTTTGTCTTTGGAATTTGTTGATGCTGTCTATGCTAGGAAACACCCTGGAACCACCAGACTTTATTATAGTAATTTTGTCACTTTAAAGACCATTTCATTGGATGGCAGACAAGACAAGTATTTCAGAAAGCTTTCTCCGTACTTTGGGGTCAAGTCTGCTTCATTTGTGTCATTCTTGTCTCGCTACGGTCAGAAAACATGTTTCAATATAGCGCTCTTCATATTATCTAAAATCCCTAAAATAGGAACTTTCGTGATTGCTTGTGTGAGTTTTCAAAGTTTCAATGGTGTTGTTGGTACTCCGGCGGCTGTTGCAGTCTTCACAATTTTCTTGGTTGTCCCCAAATTTTATAGCCTTGCTTTTTTAACAACCTTTTGGGGTGCTCGAAGCATTGTCTCTGAATTGCTTGTTCCTTATTTTGATAAAATTCCTTTCAATCATTCTGAGAAACAACAATGGTTCAGAGCAAGAGAAGGTGTTCTTTTTGGTTTTGGAGTCTGCTTTTACTATTTGATGAAAATTCCCTTCATTGGTGTTTTAGTTTACGGTTTTGCTGAAGCCAGTGTTGCATATCTCATAACTAAAATAACTGATCCTCCACCATCGGGTCATGGACAATTGATCAATTGGGCTTCCAGCCAAACTGTTTGGAACCAAAAGGATAATCTCTTGACCCATGGCTTCGACAAAGATGAAGGTTTTGCTCCAATTCCAGGATCTTACTTAGTGTACAGCTGATATTTTCAAGATGCTTCGCATGTAATTATAGACATGAAAATAGAATCGGATCACAGGAATGTATTCTCGCTGATGAATTATGTCCCCAAATTACTCAAATTCTACCACGTTAAATTCTCAGCTAATATTTCTAATTACGGCCAATTGATAATCATTCATTATAAAACACAGTAAATAGTACAAATTATTACACGTAGGGTTTATACATGCACGTTCTCAGTTGAAAACGTTATCACCACAATAAACACACACCTTCAAATTGAGCAATGTATCAGCAATTCCTCCTTCATCGATATTCAAATCAGTATATATGCCAATTCTAAAGTTACAGGTTGGACAGATCTTGTTCCTCAAGTTCACCAACGGTAACAAACTAACACCACACCTGGCCCATGATAAGCCTTGTGATGAATGTATTACACTCATATCGGGTTGATTAGAGTCAAAAGATTGAGTTGTAACATTATTTTCAATTGAAATGGTAGACTCTGTTTCAACAGAAGTTGTGACGGATTTGTACGAATCTCTTATAAACCTATCAACAGAACACTCTTTATCTTGTGTATAACAACTTATAATATTATGAATGTGAGTAAGTACCAATTTGCGAGCTTTTTCCAACGAAGTGTTCGAAATATGAAGTTCGTGTAGTTTTCGATTTTTAATAAGATTAGCTATGATTAATTCTTTGAATGTATCTTTCTTTATTATCGGACCTAGATCATCAATGGCTTCTGGGATTTTAGCACTTTTAAATGTTGTGACCATATTCTGATTGATCCAACTTAAACTTGTACAATTATGATATTTTTCGACCGAAGCAGATTGACTGATTGGAATCCAACCAAGGTAAAAAGATGTACCCGATTCTATAGTATAAACATATGGACTTTGCATGGTAGTAGAGTAGCAGACATGTACAACATTATCAAATTTATTCAAGTTCATGGAGCGGATCTTCAATGAGACGTCGTTTTGTGTGTTGTGTTGCTTATTTTTGAGATCAAAAAACTTCTGCACTTCATTGGTATCCTCTTGAAATAGTTGTTTATCAAAAGTGAAGCTGGTCACTTTTTCTTCGTTAGAAATATAAATTCTGAGTCTTGTCGCATGAATGTGAATAATGTCAAAAACAAATAAGTATGACGATAAAGGAACCCTGTATGCTTTATTGCTTCCGTCTTCAAAAACCGTATATAAATGAAGCAAACCTACACATGCCACAGACAAGAAGAAAGTGCCCTCGCTCAATGACCAATTGAACTTGTTAACCAAAAACCTTGATTGTGGCTGCAAGAGTTCCAACTTGGACAAACTAATCTGGGCTGAGGAGGTGAAATAAATCACTTTTTGCAAATACACCTCATTCAGAGAGCTAGCAAAAACAATATATGAGCAATAGGAATCGTCGTCGTTTTTTTGCCAAGGAGACCATGCCAGTAATACTAATTTTGGCTTCTTCAATTTAGAAGTTGTCACTTTGACCAACTGATCACCAAGCATATATATTGAAAAGGACCCATCACTAAGCGTTAAGCACAAATAGGATCCAAAATCAAAATCCTGGGAAAAGCATGAGTTAGCGATCGTAACTTTTTGAAGTATCTCTTTGCTTATTGTGTATGTGGGATCAGTTTTCGAGACCTGACTCAAGTCAATTTCGTTTTCAGCAAGTAGATAATCAAGAATAACATGTTTAAGTTCATATCTCCCATCACCACTTTTAGCATAAAGAATCATTTCATAAGTGTTTGTATTTATACCTAAATAGGTCTTGCAATCAAATGTACTAGACCAATTGATTGACGTTATCTGAACATTGGTGATTGTCTTACTGATGTTACTTATTTCGTGAGATGAGTTGATTAAATTCAATAATCGTAATGGAGGACTCGATGGAGTTATAAAAACTGAGGGTCGGTATAACTTAGCAGGGTCCAATACAGTAGTGTTTGAAATTAATTGAACTGCATCTTTAGAAGGTAATACTGGCTCAAGGATGCAAACAGAGGAAGTACAATTGATGGATAGCTGACTATTCTGTGAGATTTTGACAGAGCCAAATGCCGCTTGATGTCTTCTGACTTGATAGGACTTAATCATTTAAAAATGACACCTCAGTATAGATTTGAATCTACCAAAAGTACTGAATACAAGTTTGTTTATACTTAATTTGAATTAAAATGAAAAATAAACAAAATAATGACACGCAATAAATGACAGAATAAATTGTCGCGTAATATAGTGCAAATAACTAATTTCGGTCTTCAATCCAAGAGCTTCATTTTGAAAAGTATAGGTACCAGACATTGAGATAAATAAGGTCCGAAAGGTACAGCCGAGCTCAAGAGATACATGTATTTAAGACACATGAAAGTTGCAGAGGAATATATTGCAGAGTAAATTTTTTCTAATCTGAGCTTCAGGTTTTAGAAGATCAAGGCATTACAAAAAGTGTTGTATATGCGTGAGCTTATAAAATAGAATGATAACTGAATTTATTGAAAAATCACTACTTTAACTTGTGTATGTCATAAAAAGTTCTTCAAATGTCAACAATTATTCTAAACTTCTATCTCAGGAATTATATTGCGTCCCATAGTGCAGACAATTAATGAATGAGTTTGAAGATACACTTTTCCTGCAAAACGAATTTGTCACAAACATTACTCTGAATTTTTCAGTAAAGTATGGGTATTTTTTTGGTGACATTTATCTTCATAACTCATCCATACACAGCTGCCTATATATTGGTTGCAAAAAGGCAAATATGGTTATGTACCAATGATTACATAACCAGAAAAGAAGATATTTTCTTGGGGAAAGACACTTTTGAAAGTGTCCACCGTTTTTCAGTCGAGTTTTCCCTTTGAAACATCGTCAGCACACCAGTGTCACTAAATAGGGCAACCTAATAAGGTATCTTACTTGACTTTGAGATTTTTGATGTGAGAATTTTATATAATATATCACAGAATATACCGATAGACTAAGAAAATACACTGATTTCTAGTAAAATCATATTAAATTTGTAAATGATTGAATTATCTATATATATCTATCCCATATTACACATTACAGTTAACCACTTAAAAGATCGACCAAGCTTAAAACTGTCACTCCTGCTCTCAACTCAAACAGGACGACGTAAACATTTGTATTCTAGTCATTTAATAACTATTCACCTTACTCTTTCACCTATTTCAACCAAACGAATGATGCGTGAAAATTGCACTAGTAGCTTTGTGGAATTAGCTTTCGCCATCAAAACTTCAACTCAACTCTTACCAGACAAAGTTTTCTGTTCTCGTTTCTTTCGTTTGCATTAGATATCTCACCTCGAAAAAATCATTCTTTTGACACCATGATTACAGTATATCCATCTAATTACCTGTATTAATTCCACTGCTGATATCATGTTGCCGCTGTAAATTTGACATGTTGCTAATATTGTTGCTTCCGTTCATACCAACATTACCTGCAATAGGACCCATGCTTGTATTTGATAACCTGTGTCCATTATTGTTATTCATGTTGTTACTATTACTATTTAAGCTTGCAAGGCTAGTATTTGATAGTCTATTGTTGGTATTCATTCCAGCAAGATTAGTATTAGATAACATGTTCCCACCATTATTCAACACAGAAAGATTACTACTTGATAAGTCACCATTCAAACCAGAAATCCCATTCTGTACATGCATACCCATGTCTAACATACCTATATCGTTCCCATGAGGAGCGACAGCTGCAGTAGAAGTCGCAACATTCCCATTAGATACCATGACATCGGCCACTGAATTAGCCAAGTTATTACCATTATTGATCGAGGCAATATTTGAAGCTGGTATAGGTCCCAACAAGCCAAGTAAACCTTCTTTTCCCACCACTTCGACTAATCCACGACAGCTACGATGCTCAAAAAGGACACCTATTACACCTCTTAATCTCTCTCTCAATCCGTTTACCTCCTCTTTCAAAGAAGAAACTTGACCTGTTAACGTAGTATATTGGGAGGAGTAGAAGCTCAAATCAGATTGCATTTTAGCAAGATGAACTTTTTTACGTTGCCTACACTTTGAAGCAGCTTGACGATTACGCTCAAGGAACGACAAACGTTTTTCTTCATCCGTCAATGGTTTTTTCTTTTTACGGGGTGGCTGTTCTTTGTTTTTGTCTTGTTCCTCATCTTTAAAATCTTCGTCTTCGTCTTCGTCTTTGAATTGTTCTTGAGTTGATGATGGAGATAGTTTTGAGGTTGAACTAGAAGAAGCAGTAACCACAGAGCTGCCAGACCGGTTCGTGGATGAGTCAACGTGTCGATGTTGCGACAAAACCGATTGGTGGTTTTTAAGATGCTCCACCTTTTCTCCTTGTTTTTCATCTTTTTGCTGCTGTTGCTGTTGCTGCTGCTGTTGCTGTTGCTGCTGCTGTTGCTGCTGCTGCTGTGATTGATGTTGTTGATGTTGAAGTTGTGATTGTTGCTGCTGCTGGATATTTGTTTGTGCTGCATTCTCTTGAGGTTGAGCTTGCTGTGAAAGTGATGGGGCAGCTTGATGACTTATGTTTGGTAGCTGATTGTTATTAGGCAACAACTTAACATCATTATTATTGAGCAAATGATCAAAGTTATTCTCACCGTTCATCAACAAGCTTAAACCAGGTGTTAGATTTAAGCTCGGTGTGTTCAAGTTTGTAAGATTTAATCCAGGTAATTGGATGTTATTGAAAACTGCACCAGGAGTTAAACCTGATCTTAAGTTTGACTCATTTGGTGTGAGACCTGTTTTTCTAAAAGCATTGTTCGATGTACTGTTTGTCGCGTTTAGCAAACTGTTCCATAAAGATCCAGGGGTCCCGGGATTTGAATGTGAGTTTGGATGAGGGTTGAGGATGGAAGGTGACATTAATGGTGGTAATTTTCTAGTAGTGCCTGGAGTAAGGATGGGAGGAGAATTCGATGATATAAGAGGTTTTGGGTTACCTGCAAATGATTTCTCAAAGGGATTTGGTTCCAAATCAAAGGACGATTTCTGAATTTTGTTAGTAAGGCCATCTTTAAAGTTGCTTTTTTGTATATTTCAAACGTACTTTAGTAGACATGCTGGTTCTGGAGTAGAAGATTTTGATAATATTTGTAGTAAAGATAATAAATGAAAACCAAATAAGGTGTAATAAATACGTCACTGGACAGGAGCCAGGGCGATGCAATCGCGAAACTGTGCTGACTAAACCGTACCCATATATACACTTATTTGTACATCAAATATTCTGAGATATACTGAAGGACATAACTGAGTATTTTATAAAGTGGGTGTTTCTGATTTGATCTAGTCGGAGGGGATCAATGAATACTCACGCTCACAGAAAAGCTACAACCATAATAGATGCCACAATTCGGTATACTGTTGATGTAAAGTGTGGTGAGTAAAGGTGATTGAGCATTCATTTAACCACGACGATCCGGCATAATAATACGAAGATCCAAGGTCGTGATATGTAATTTTGAATATAATGATCCTGATTCACCATACTTCGTATGAAAACACTTTAACATAATACAATCCAAATGTCTTTCTCATACATAAAGAACGCAAGAAAAATTCTTTGTATCGGTCGTAATTACGCTGCCCACATTCAAGAGCTCAAGAATAAAACTCCCTCTCAGCCATTCTTTTTCTTGAAGCCATCTTCCTCAATTTTAACACCAGATGAAGGCCCGGTTCTTGTTCCACAGGGTGTAGTTGTTCACCATGAAGTTGAACTAGCTTTTGTATTGAATAGGGATTTGAAAAACTTGCCAGAATCTTTTACCCACGAGGAAGCGTTGGAGGCAATTGACGGTTACGCTCTCGCCATTGATATGACCGCAAGAAATGTTCAAGACGAGGCAAAACGCAAAGGTTTACCATGGTCAATCGGTAAAGGGTTTGATACATTCTTGCCTTTATCCTCATATATTCCAAAATCTGACATCCCAGATCCATATAATGTAAAGTTGTTTTTGGATATCAACGGAGAAAACAAACAGTCAGATTTGACTAATTTGATGATATTTCCAATCCATAAAATACTTTCTTACATGTCATGTATCATGACTTTACAAAAGGGTGATTTAATTTTGACAGGTACTCCAAAAGGTGTGGGTGCAATTCATCCTGGTGATAAGATTGTTGCTGGTATCGAAATCGAAGGTAATTGTGTCAGCAAGATCGAAGTTGATGTTGAACAAAAACCTGGTCCTTACTCTTACAAAGAAACATAGATAATATGTATCTGAGATTTGTTGCTGTCTTGGATCGTCGAAAAAAACTAGAGGACCAGCATATGGACAAAAACCTGTTTATAGTACATTTAGATAGCCAAAACTCTATATAACTATGACTCCCTCCTTTGTAGGAACGTACTGTCTCAACTTAACACCACCCTCACATAAGACTTGTTTAGAGACCTCATCCATGGAATAACTTTGATCATAAACAACTTCCTCTATACCACACTGAACAATTTTAATTGCACAAGTTAAGCATGGACATGTATTGCAATATAATTTTCCACCGAAGACTCTTTCTCTACCACACTCAAGTAATGCATTTTCCTCCGCATGTAAACAGAAACACAATCCCAAGTTAACACCACTTCCGTCGCCCGAATTACATCTCTCACAGCCTCCATCTTTACAATTTTTCAAACCTCTAGCGGTACCATTGTAGCCTGTGGCAACAACCCTGTTTTCTCTGACAACTACGGCACCAACCCGACGCTTCATACAATTGCATCTCATTGCTGCCAAATTTGCGAGATTCATAAAGTACTTATCCCAACTTGGTCTCAATCTTTCTTCATTTTTCAAGTTCAAGTCATCTAAGCCTGAAAAAAATTGTGCTACTGAGTCCTTTTCATTGATCAATTGGATTTGAGCGTCTCTTTGCAATTTTGTATCAGTTACATAAGTTTGGTCGTTCAATTCTATGAATTGCAGAACGGTGTTGTTTGGATATGTCTTTATGTGTCTCAGATATCTTATAGATATTGGTGCGTCAATTGAAATATGAAGAAAAAAAGGTCTTTTAGAAACGTGACTCAATATATTAGGCGTGAGAAGGACAACATGGCTCGCGGAGAAGTTTTGTAAAGAATGAGACAACAACAGTTCGTCAGTTGGAAAATAAGTATATGAACCAAAATTTTTATTAGTGATAGCTGGGTCTGTCGTGAGTAAGGTAAAGTTGTTATCAGTTAGATATTTTATGAGTGTACTTTTCCCTGAACAGGGAGTACCTGAAATTCCGATCAACATTGATATATAGGTTAGTATATTAGAATTATCATGATCAGGCAAGACGCGTTTGAAAAAAATAAACCATCTCTAAGATTCAAGGTCTACAAATGTTGTAGACAAAAAATAATGAAGGATGCGAGGTTCGAACTCGCGCGGACACAGTCCAGTAGATCTTAAGTCTACCGCCTTAGACCACTCGGCCAACCCTCCAATATTGCAAGTTTATCCTGTGACTTGATTATATTTTCAAAAAACAAGACATCTTTTGAATTTGAGAGTGATTATATAATCTTAGTAAGCGTTCCTCAACCAATATAATTGTATAATTGTTCTCAGGTTTATCGTTAACTGCAAATATACCATTGCCAGAACCATCTAATTTACAAGAGAAGTAGGCCAGATATGTCTACCTCGACATCAACCATCCAGAATAGGACTTTGGAGTTTAAGCAGTGTGTTTCATCGTTCAACAAACTCAACAAAGCCAAACCCACGCAAGCCCAGACTTCTCAGAAACTAAACAAAAGCGAATTTTCCTTACAAGCAAGTGTTATCGCCAAAGATATCGCACATACTACTGAATTATTGGGCAAACTATCAATTTTAGCTAAAAGAAAACCTTTGTTTGATGACAAGCCTGTTGAAATAGGGGAATTGACGTATGTTATCAAGCAAGATATCTTCAAAATTCAAAAGAACTTGAAAAACTTGGAAGCTTCAATCCGCGGTGATAGTAAAATTAATTCGAGCAACCAGGTAGGACAGCATTCCAAGAATGTCATAACTTTATTGAACTCAAAAATGAAGAACGTTAGCGGTGGCTTCAAAGACGTTTTGGAAGTCAGACAGCAGAACGAAATTTTAAATAAAAACAGGACTCAACAATTTTTGTCAGCCGCTACCTCCAACCAAGTCAAATTAAACAATTCCGTTGGCGCTGGTTCTGAAAATCCTTTTATGATGCAAGCTGCGCTGTCAAATACTGGTGCTGCATCCAAATATGACCCTGATCAAGACCCTGATGTCTCGGTACCTGGCAACGAATATTTATCCATTCCAGACCAAACTCAACAGTTGTTGTTAATGGAAGAACAACAAAGCGAGTATTTACAAGAAAGGAATAGAGCTGTCGGAACCATAGAATCCACCATAAACGAGGTGGGAAACTTGTTCCAACAATTAGCTACAATGGTCAGCGAGCAAGGTGAAGTTATCCAGAGGATCGACCAGAATGTCGAAGACATATCCGTCAACATTTCCGGGGCTCAAAGAGAGTTGTTGAAATACTATGCTCACATTTCTAGTAATAGATGGTTATTTTTCAAGATATTTGGTGTTATAATGATCTTCTTTTTGTTATGGGTATTGGTCTCTTAGTCATTGTGAGCTTCTCTTCGAAAAACAGCGAACTAGGACTCGAATTGAGTCTCCACATTTTGGTTATATGGAAAAGCTGTTATAACTGATAAATATAGTCTATATACACTTCTATATCTCATAATGATGAATTTATACATTTGTAGAAGCGCACCATATGGAGGGACAGCGAGAATATTGAATCACCTGACCGATCAACTGGATGATCACGTGCCAGATAACAGCCATTACTTTTGCACGGACGAAATGGCAGACGTCCTTCCGTAATAATCAAAAATTAAAATTATTAGAATTGTCTAATAAACCTGAACCATTATCCACATATTCAACTTGATCGATTGATTTCTGTTGAAATAAGTTGATTGATCTTTTACTAGATCGTTGAAAATACTCCAATATAATTTACAAATAATCGGCTGGAAAGCTTGTATGTATTCTGTGTCTCGTTAAGCACAAGTTCTATGGTGAAGCCATTGATACCGTTTTATCGCTGGGGCAAAAACTAACATTTGTAGATATACCAACTGTACTACAAGAATAACCTTTAGCCAATATGTTTTCCTACTTTTTTGGTGGTAACCAGCAACAGAAGAAAGAATTACCTAAGAAGGCGATTGTTGAATTACGTGAACACATAAGCATGTTGAATAAGAAACAATCACATTTACAAAAACAAATAGATGACCAAGATGCAATTGCTAGAAAAAACGTCACGACCAACAAGGTTGTTGCGAAAAACGCCTTGAAAAGAAAAAGGGGATATGAAGCCAATTTGATAAAAATTGAAAACCAAATCGAATCGTTGGAGACTCAATTGGGCGCCATCGAAAGTGCTAATTTGAACTTGGAAACTATGAAGGCAATGCAACAAGGTGCAAAGGCAATGAAACAAATACACGGTGACTTCAACATCGATAAAGTTGATCAAACCATGGACGAGATAAGAGATCAAGTTGAGTTGTCAGAGGAAATATCAGATGCGATTTCCAGACCTTTGGGCCAGGAAGTAGATGAAGACGAATTGGATGAAGAGTTGGAGTTGTTACAACAAGAAGAATTGGACAATAAAATGGTCAACGCAGGTAAGGTTCCAACCAGCAAATTACCTGAAGTTCATAATTTGCCAAACTTGACTACAAAGGAACCGGTTTACGAAGATGAAGATGAAAGAGCTTTGAAAGAATTGCAAGCTGAAATGGGAATTTGAACAGTATCTACATTCCACCTGGCGTCTGTTCTCGTTTCATATTTATTGGTTGTCATCACTTTTTCTGTACACAATTTTTATCGATCTTTTATACTATACTAGTTATTGGTGGTTTTCTTTCTTTTTTTTTCCTGTTTTTCTTTTCTACTCTTTTATGTCTACTTTATCTTATGACTTTAAACCTTTGTAATTTCTATTTAGTTCTTTATTACTTGCATATGGCGTTTCATAGATTTCATTTGTAGACGCTTCCTTTTAATCATTTCATAATTGACAGAAAAAAAAAAAGAAATCCGGATTATCTGCCATTTCGTGGTTGAATAGTTTGTCACGGGACCTTTATTTTTTTTTGTAGTTGAAAAATTCAATAATTTGGAGGAAATATTTAATCAGAGCTGTAGACTTAAAGATTTACAAACTAGTTGGTGGTTTTATTCGGTCAAGAGAATCTCTATCATGTTCAGATCTGTAACAAAGGTCAAGAGATATAGCATAAGCTCTCTTGTCAAATACTCGAAACCAACAGGATGTACAGTCAAAAACACCAGATTCAACTCATCATTGAGCTTCAATAGAAGAGAAGACACTTATGAAGACTTTATTGCTACCTTGAAAAGTAAAGATGCTTCTTCTTCCAAAAAGAATTCGAGTATTATTGACGTTGTTAGTGAATCTACTTGGTCCTCCCCTTACGACAATGTTTACAGACAACCATTTGCAAAAGACACAATGCATTTGTTATCATTATTAGAAGCTTGTTTAGCTAACAAAAACTTTGGCAGAGCTAGTAACATTTTGACGGCTTTGTATCCAATATCTCAAAAATCAAACAATGAGTCTGCTTCTTTTATCCACTCTTTAAACAAATATATCTATGAGTGGTCATCTCAACCTCATATCAAATTTGAGGAACTAGAAGATTTTGTCAAGTCAATAAGGATTCGTTTTCCTGATATACAAATCAATGACAAAACTGAAGCCATACTTCTCGCTAAGTATATGTCCACGGCTCCAGGCAAAGAAGATGGTTCATTCATCAAATTCATCAGCAAATATCGTTTGATGAGCGATCGAAAAGTAAAGGACGTTTTAAGTCACATTGATGTTATCGGTTTAGAAAATTTGAAAGAAATTTTCTCTCACCCCTATATCAAGCAAGAAGATATACCTAAAGAACTCTTAGATTTATATACCAGTTTACAGAAAACATCAAACCCCTCACCTGAAACTTCCGAACCCAATGAAAGTGAAGTACCGGAATATTTCTCTAGTGAAAATTTACCACCATCTTTAGGAAAAAACGAGAAAACTTTAGTTTCTGTGGATAGTTTTGGATTGAAAGTTATCAGACATACCCTTTTAGGGTTAGCTCAGAACAATGAGAAGATATCCAAAAAATTCGTTGAGAAGTTGAAGCTTGAAAAAAACACCATAATTGACTCAGATAACAAAATCGATGCTTTGACCAACGAAGACAATGCCGATTTTCATTCAATATACAAGACTCTAGACATGAAAGATCGTCAAGCATTCGATGAGGCTTTGGAAGAATACAATTTAGAAAGGCAAAGGCAAATAGAGCTAAGAGCAGTTGTTGGTGCAAGAGAAAAATGGAAGCACGATTTTGAAGAATTACAGAAAAGAGGTGATTTGTCTTTAGACAATAAATTAAATGTTCATTTGTGGAGATGGTACACAGATTTATTACCATTTGTCGAAGAAGAAATCAGACGCTGTAAGGAAATTGCTGATACTCCTCGCGCCAAAGTCCCTGATATCACTGAAGAAGAGAGGAAGCAAAATAAAGACAGAGCTGAGTACGGCCCTTATATGGTATTGGTTGATCCAAAAAAAATGGCTGTCATAACAATTTTGGAGTTGTTGAAATTGAATTCAACTGGTGGTATTCATGAGGGTATGAGAACCGCTAGAGCAGTGATTGCTGTTGGTAAGGCAATCGAGCTAGAATTCAGATCCGAGGAGTTATTAAAATCCGAAAATAACACTTTTCATAACCGTTCTATGAAGAAATTGAAAAGTAATGTCCCTGAACTCAAAAGGGTATTGACCAGAACGAGATCAAAATTTAGAAATGATCAAATTGAAGATTCTCAAATTGAATGGCCTCAAGAAATCAGAGCCAAAGTAGGCTCGGTTTTGGTATCTTTGTTGTTACATGTTGCCAAAGTTCCAGTCAAAGGGGTGGATCCAACAAATGGGGAAGAGGTTTTTGCGGAACAACCAGCATTTTATCACTCCTATCAATATCAAAACGGTACTAGGTTGGGTGTTTTGAAAATCCACACATCTTTAGTTACTCAGTTGTCTGGGGATAAGTTGATCGGGGCAGTGCAACCCCAATTATTGCCAATGTTAGTAAAACCTCGTGAATGGACATCGTACAATAATGGTGGTTATTTATACTCTCAACATCTACTCATCAGAAGCAGAGACTCACCAGAAATCACCGCATATTTGAAGGCTGCAAGCGACAGCTCTGATTTGAACAAAGTCTACGAAGGATTGAACGTTTTGGGTAGAACAGCTTGGGCTATCAATAAGAGATTGTTCAAAATTATTACTGAAGTGTGGAATAGTGGTGAGAAATACCTAGATATTCCAAGCAACTCCAAAGAAGCTGAGTATCCTCCAGCTCCCCCTAGAGATGCCGAACCACTCGTTAGAAGAAAATGGCAAATAGACATGAAGAAAATTGCTAACGAGTTTTCCGCTGGTAGATCATTGAGGTGTGATGCCAATTACAAACTAGAGATTGCCAGGGCTTTTATAGGTGAGAAACTTTATTTTCCTCATAATGTTGATTTTAGAGGAAGAAGTTATCCATTATCTCCGCATTTTAATCATTTAGGAAATGACATGACCCGCTCCTTATTGATATTTTGGGAAGGAAAAGAGTTGGGTGAAGAAGGGTTGAAATGGTTGAAAATACATTTGGCAAATTTATTCGGCCACGATAAAAAGCCCTTCAATGAGAGAATAGCATTTGTTGAAGATCACGTTGCAGATATAATGGAAAGTGCAAATGACCCATTGAAAGGTAAAGGTTGGTGGAGAACTGCTGATAAACCATGGCAAGCTTTATCCACTATAATTGAATTGTCCGAAGCACTTCAGTTAGAAGATCCAACCAAATACATTTCACACCAACCTGTTCATCAGGATGGTACTTGTAATGGATTACAACATTATGCTGCGTTGGGTGGTGATATTGAAGGTGCCAATCAAGTCAACTTGGTCCCAAATGAAAAACCTCAAGATGTTTACGAATTCGTCGCAAACTTGGTTAGAATTAAAGTAGCTGAAGATGCTGCAAATGGAATCGAAGAAGGCAAAAAACTCAAAGATCACATCAAACGTAAAGTTGTTAAACAAACTGTGATGACTAACGTTTACGGAGTAACTTACATTGGTGCTACTGCTCAGATTGAGAAACAATTAGTTCCAATTTTTGGTAAGGAAGAGGCATACAGTCTTTCAAGATACTTGACTCGCCATGTGTTTCAATGCATTAGAGAGTTGTTCCACGGCGCCCATTTGATTCAAGATTGGTTAGGTGAATGTGCCAAAAGAATAACCAAATCGGTGAAGTTAGACGTTACTGATAGTGTCTCCAAATCTACTGTTAACTACATGTCTTCAGTTATTTGGACCACTCCATTGGGCCTTCCTTGTGTGCAACCATATAGAGACGTTGGACGTAAGCAAGTTTATACCAACTTACAAACAGTTTTTATATCTGATCCTTTTTCTGTCAAACCCGTTGACTCTAGGAAACAACAGGCTGGCTTCCCACCAAATTTCATTCATTCGTTAGATGCTACTCACATGCTACTCTCGGCAGTGAAGTGTGGTGAAGCGAACTTATCGTTTGCTGCTGTTCATGACTCATATTGGACACATGCGTCAGACGTGAACACAATGAATGAAATAATCAGAAACGAGTTTGCCAAATTGCATGAAGTTGACTTGATTGAAAGTATCAAAAACGAATTTGAACAACGATATCGTGGATTCTTGCAGGTTTCCAAAATAGATAGAAGTACTGATGTTGCGAAGAAGATTACTGATTTCCGCAAGAAAATCTCTCGAGATTTGGGAAGATCTATGACTAGCGCAGATGAACTCTATTTTGAACACAGAAGACAAGAGCTTTTGAATAGCGATGATCCCAAAAAACAAAAGCAAGGAAAGGAAATGGTCACCACCGTTAGTTTGATAGAAAATGAAAATATTGACAGTCTTTTATATACTTGCAAGGACAATGAAAACCGCAAGTCTAATCTTATTACAATCTTCACACCTTTAAAAATACCCGATGTTCCTGCAAAGGGTGATTTTGATGTTGCTGTTGTCAAGTCTTCCCCATATTTTTTCAGTTGATTGCACGCTATTACTTTAATAGCACCATCTTGTATATAAAACTTTACTTATGGCTTATTTTTGTTATTTACTGTTTTTCTTTTTTTATGAATTTCTTCAAAAGAATGGTTTATATTTGAGTTTTCTTTGTTGTTTGATTAGTTATGTCTGAAAGGTTTATGATAAAGTTTCTTCATGAGGGAGGTGTAGCTTTAGAAGTTGTAAACTTATACTATCGAATTATCATTTATTACTGCATAAGGAAGTCAAGGATTATGGGCAACTAACGATTGATAGTTACCCGGAACATACAGTGATTAGGATACGATCTAATTCTTCAAAAGTTTAGCGTTTTACATGTATCAACAAAGTGATCTTACCCAAATTTGACATCTATCAGATAAAAGAGAAAACAACAAAAGATTAAGAATGTCCTTCTTGAAGAATTCATTTAAAGGATTTGGCAGAAACACAAAAAAAGATAGAAAGGATTATGATCAGCCTTCGCAATTGCATTACCAAAATCAACCTTTCCAAAACAACCAAATAAGAAGACCTCAATCTCCGTCAAGAAGTTCACCTACAAAACAGCAAAGAACCAATAATCAGTTACAATTTTCATCTCAACAGACATCTCCAGGAAGATCGAGACAACATCAATCGCAAGATCACTTAAATTCCTCTTTACAAGGGAGTGTTCTGGAAAAACCTTTATTCTTATGTGATCCATTTGTTAAAACTGCATTGGTCAAAGGTCCCTATAGCTTTATTGTCCAATTGCCTAAGTACGTTGACAATCGCGAATGGTTAGCAGTAAATGTTTACGACATTTTCACCCTTCTCTCTAGGTTTTATGGAGTCTTTTCCGAATATGTCACACCTGAGGCATATCCAACCATGAATGCTGGTCCGAATGTTAACTATACCTGCCTCGATACCAATAACAATCAAGTTTCAGTCCCAGCTTGCGAATACATCAATTTTTTTTTAACGAATATTGACAACAGGTTAAATGACCAGTCCATTTTTCCAACCAAAAATGGTGGAACCTTTCCACCTAGTTTTTTCAAAGAATGTAAAAATATTTGTCGACAAATGTTTAGAATTTTTGCTCATATTTATCACAATCATTTTGACAAGATACTTCATCTTTCACTAGAGGCCCATTGGAATTCACTTTTTGCCCACTTTATGAATTTTGTCAAAGAGTTTAACTTAGTTGAGAGAAAAGAGTTAGATCCTTTGTTGCCTTTAATTGAGATTTTGGAAGAGAGAGGTATTATTGTTTGAGTGCGAAAAAGATGTGGGATTTTTCACAGGAACATATATAGATAATGATATTGAATTGACGGTGATACTACTATGCACTACAGCAGGTCACAATAATCAGTGAGAAACCAAAGAGAGCCAGACCGAATCATTTACCATAACGCTAATACATTGATAAAAGTTGCATTATCATTCATATAAGTATTACTTAATACTAAAATTTAAATTGTCTGGAACTTTGTAAGCTGTTCATTGTGCTTGAAAATTTGACGGGTATTTTTGAAAAGAGTGGTCCTTCAAATTCTTTTTGAAATTTACACCATTGCAGATTACTAATATGAACTTTGCAACAAGTTTTTAAGCTAAGTAGTTGTGTTATAAATTCAGAATAGTAAGTGGTCCTTGGCTTTTTGGACAGCTTTTTTGATTCATTGGGGAACCCATTTTGATTTTCTTTTCTTCCTTTGCTTTGTATTTCGATCATTAGAACCTCGATTCTTTTCAAGATGATGACTTCAACAACAGATCTAACAAGCTTCAAATTGTGACGAAATGCTTTATCACTAGGAAGCTATAATTTTCTCGAGAATATACTGGGAGTAACATTCTTCAACTATGCAGAAATAGATCCGTTAGTATTCACATGCTTCAAATAAATACTATGATGAAATCTTTTTATAAAAACATAGATGAAGTGGCAGTAGATATGTTTTATTATATATTTTTTACTATTTTCAGCTTGTAGAGAACGAAACTTTATATGAGAGATTCAAGATGATTCAAAAAATAGTGTGGAATATCGTAAAGCTAGGTCGAAATCCTAAAACTTCATGAATAACTTATGGGATGTATCCTTATTTGAGTGATATGGTGCACCTCATTAAAACTCAATATCGATTACAAAGACCACTTCACTTTTCAGCGGATTGAATTGAAAAACTACAAAACTAATAGTGCATTCTGAAGTATTTTTTTGATTGAAAGAGATTAAGAATGATGAGAAATCCTTCAAGTTAATTGTTGAAGCACTGTAATCTATTTATATCAAGCAGTGCGGTTGATTTATTTATTGGAGAAACCTAAACCCTGAACACTGGTAGTGTAGTTCAATGAAATCAGTATACTTCAATCATGAATATATAAAATCTAGGTACATATATAATTTTATGATCAAAACTGTGAATGAATAAGGTGCTCATAATATTCAACACATTGGCACCTAGCACTTCATTTCAATCAGAATTGGTTTTCAGTACTGTCAGCACCAGTAGAGGTTGTTTGAGAGCTACCCGTATTGATGGAAGATATCAAGCTATCAGCGTACTCAGCGCCAGACCATTTTTGATGAGTTAAAACATCGCATTTCAACCTTTTTTCCTTGCTTTGAACTAAATCAACATAAGCAGCCATCCCCTCGTCTTTAAATCTGGTAGATAATTCCCATGTAGCTAACCCATTAGTATGAAGACCAGCGAGACTCACTAATTGGAGAACAAAGCCAGCTTTAGCTAAGTCCCATACAAAGTCCTTTAACTCGGTCTCAGTAAATCCTTGATTCAACCAATTGAATGAGGGACTTAAATTGTAAACTAACTTCATGTGTGGGAATTTTGCATGAATTCGAGCAGCGAATTCTTGAGCATATTTCAAATTTGGTGTTTTGGTCTCTAACCAAACTAAATCTGCGTATGGAGCATAAGCTAAACTTCTCTTGACTGCAACATCAATACCCGGTTTAACCATATAATAACCTTCCTTTGTTCTTGAAGCATCCCAATCAAAAAATACCTCTTCATTTGCTAATGACTTTATGATCAAACGCTTGTCAAAAATAGATTTCCCCACTGATTGAGAAAGATAAGATGAGTAGATTTCGGATTTGCCAAGGTTATCAAGTTTGATCTTTACTGCTTCATCAAATGTGTGAAGCTTGTTTTCAGCTAGCCATTTCGATTCTAAATTGTTGATAAAAGTTCCTGATTTACCTGAAAATTGAGCTTCTTCAATAACCTGCGCTAATGGCTTGACAGGTTTTATTACACCCAAGATGAAGTCATGGTCAGATGGATCAATGCTTGAGCTAAGTAAATTACCTGATTCAGAATCAGTTCTTGCAATAATCAAGTTATTGCATCCCATCAAATCCCACTGCATTCTGGTCGCAACCAATCTGGAAACATGAGTTGATGTTGGAACTATCACTTTACCTGATAAATGACCACACTTTTTTCCACCATGTAACTGATCTTCCAAATGAATAGCGGCAGCACCTTTTTCGGCGAAAAGTTTGGCCAACTTCATTACAGCACCTAACCCTCCATGGCCAGTGTCACCATCCGCAATTATTGGTCTTAAATAGTCAGTTCTTTTAGCAGCTCTCTGAGCTTCAGCTGGTAACTTTGCCCACTCGTGAAATGATTTCTTGTCGTGCAATAATTGAGCTCTGAACAATCTGTCAACCTGATTGGGGACAGTGTCATATGGATAATCGCCGAAATCAGGACTCACCTCGTTTGTGGTTGTCAATAAAGAAGAACATGCCCAACCACTAACGTATACCACCTCTTGATTTTTGGCCAGTTGAGAGACTTGCACGGGATCGACAGATCCTATGGTATGAACGGGTTTGCCCTCCTCGAATCTCTCGCTCAAGAGATTGAATAACTTGTCTGCTTGAGTGGACGAGGGATATGATATCGGTAACGTTCCTCGGTGTATAGCTACCTGCTCAGCCGTATATGGTCTTTTGACGTTCTTGTATCTGGGTGATGCCCACCACTTTTTGATCTGGTCAACCTGCTGATCAAGGTATGATTCTTCATCCTCCTTTGATGGATATGGGAACGTGGACAATGTTGATATTTTTTTTGCAGAGCTATACATTGTTTGGAGGTGTCTGGTTTTACTTAACGATTTGAACGTGTTGGAAAGCATAGTTTGGACGAAAGGTGGTGTCAATGTTTGGAAACTCAGGAAAAACTGGGGTATACTTGTAGCGTGAAATTTCTAGTACACTTTTTCATTCACTGAGCAGATGATTCTACCGATAAAAAAGCACACTTCTAGAGAGGCATAGATGTATTTATACGTTCCAAGCGCACTTGGGTCTTTGGTTGCAACCATCGTGACACACATATCCAAAGGAGGAGAAAGTCCTGCATATAGATACACCGAGACCGACACTCATGGTCTACGACACATTTGGTGTGCGACAAGCGCGACATACACGGACCCGACACGGATAGTTAAAAATTGTGAGGTTTCTGGGCTGACTTGTTGAGATTCGTGATGTGATCTCCTTTTTTTTTCTAGCGTGACACAATAGGTAATGTGCTATTGGCTGCCAATGAGACATAATCTCGTTGTACACTTACATTTGTGAGGCCAAAAACACCGGTGTTTTGAGTCCTGCATATATAGTGGTGATTTTATTTTTGGTGCGGCGTGAAGAGTGTTATATAGTATATGCAGGATATATATGGTATGGTGCGGCTGAAACAGAATGTGAGGACTATAGGCAGGTAAGACCTGAAGCAGCTGTAGTGGGTATGTCTGGAGGAAACTACATCTAAAGGTATAAGTGTACAGGATAAGTAAAAAGATAAATATATTTATTATGAAGAAAATCTCAGAAAGCCTCAAAAAAACAGATCGTACACTCTATGGAAGGAGATGTGGTGGACTACGAAGCTCCATCGCGAGCAACGCACAAGAGCTGATAGCGTCAATAGGAATATCTGAACTCCTGATTCTCTTTATCCGTCAAGTCAGAAAATTCTGCGTTTTCCATTTTGACGTACGAGAGTCCTAGTTTATCTCGTCTGGCATCTCTTCTTCTATTTTCACTCACATTCAAATAGTACATTGCTATCAATAAGACTTCGGATACGGCAAAAGAAACAACCATGGCAATTTTTGCTCCACTGTAATTAGGTGCCTGGGAGGATTTGAAAGTTTGGGGACCTGAAATGTTTCCTACACAGTATCCCACAAAAAATATGGAGCTCACAGTAATTTTTTTGGTGTACCCGGCAGTATTTGAAGAGATGACTGAGGTCATACAACACATCGTGACAGTTGCGATATAGAATGAGTAATAACCAAACAACCGAGAACCCTTCGGCTTTGAAAATGCCAATAGACAAATACCAATTAATGTGACCGTGTTGAATGCAAGTGATATCAAAATTCTACTTTTGATGAAGTGCTTATTGATCAAACCAGCACACAATGGAAAGATGATATCAATAGCCCCGCCAGGCATGTTCATAAGCAAAGCTCTTGTCGAAGAAAATCCGAAATCCTTGTTTAAAAGAATAGAACCAAAGTTTGTAAATCCACCGTTCGGAACAGAGTAACAAAATCCAAAAACAAACAAAATCCAAGTTCTAACATCTAAAAATGCTTCCTTAAATTGATTTATTTTGAAAACGTGATTACCAAAACCCTGTTGATTGTTTCTGATTCTTTCAACTATGTACTTTTTTTCTTCGGAGTTCAAAAACCAAGCCTTCGAGGGAATATCTGGAATGTGGATTAACGACACACATCCTAGAAATAACGTTATGACACCAGTAATAATGTACAATAATCTCCATGCTTCAAGTTTATAGCTGTGTTCGTGTAATGCTAATTCATATGCAATAGTGGCACCACATAAAGTTCCAAAGCCCTGAAATCCAAACCAAATACAAGTTCTCAAAAATTGCTCTTCCTTCTTGTACCATTGCGAGGTCAATAAAACATATGCTGGATTCATGGCACTTTCACACATTCCAAGCAAAACTCTAACAACAATAAATGGTGCATAGCTGGTACAAGCAGCGTGACACATCAAAATAATAGCCCAGCAAATAATCACAATTCCTAAAGTTTTTGACAACAAAAACTTCTGCATCAACATATTAGCAGGATATTCAAAAACCATAAAACCAAAATAAAAGGATGATCCAACCCAAGAATACATATTGCCATGCATATGTAAATCTGTTCTCAATCCCATAATGGAGGCATATGACGTCGTGGTTTTATCCATAAGTTGACACGACATGAGACAAACAAGTATTGGCATGATATACCAATCAACTTTTCTCATTAGTTTTTTCTCTTTGTCTTCGTCTATTATCAAGCCTTTGGATTCGAGCCCTAATTGAAGAGCATCATCCATGTTTTTAGCTTTGAAGTCATCGGGTTTTTCGCTAAGCTTCTCTTCCTGTTGAGAAAGAGATGTTATAGTGGTTAAGACCTGGGGTAACTTTGCAGTTACAGATCCCAATGATTCTTCCTCTGCTGCCGTTGTCATCATCAACTCTCTTTCAAATCTTTTGTTAACCAATTTTGAGTTGAAAACAATCGCATTATGCTAGATTCAGAAGATCAATTTGCAAATTTATATGTTTCTGATTAAGGTATGGTGTTCCAACGATTCCTTATCTGAGCTCATCTGGTTTTGGAGCACTGGTAAATTGTATCTGACATTGATACCAAGGAGGACGTTATCTAATCGGGAATCCTGTTAACGAGGAACAGAAACGGATATTTGTTGATTATATGCGAGAGCTCTGGATACCAAGTTCCTTATCCAGCAATACTAATGTTGATCCATGATGATTCAATGGCTTGATAGCGTGAGTGAGAATTTAGCTCGTTGCAAAGGGTTGGTTGAAAGTGACCAATTTTAACCCACCATTCTTTCGTGGCATATTTATAGATACAACCTTCTTTTTTCCTTCCTTTGTCCTTTTATTGAGCCAGTGACTTCAATATTCCTTCATAGAAGACATAACAATAACAAGCCCACAGAGAAATGACAACTGAAACTAAAACAAACGTACTTTTGATTGGACCAGGAGGGGTTGGTACGATTGTAGCATACGGTATTGACTACAACAAAAAGGCTCACCTCTCGATTGTGGCAAGAAGGGATTACAGCAAGGTCGTTGAAAAAGGGTACGAAATTAATTCGTGTGATTATGGTGAGATCAAAAGCTGGAAACCTGAGAATATTTTCCCTTCAATAGAATCAGCAGCTGTCACAGAATATGACTTTGTTGTGATCTGTACCAAAAACTTACCAGATATTGTCCCACTAGAACAGATATCGGAAGCAGTCATTACACCAGGAAAAACCGCTATTATTTTAATGCAAAATGGTTTTGATTTGGGTAAACCTTTCATTCTCAAGTATCCCCAAAATGTGGTTATATCGGGGGTATCTCATATCGGATCCCACAACAAAGAGGGGGTTGTTCATCAGACTCAAAATGATAAATCGTTGATCAGTTACTTTTATAATCCAAATTTGTCACACGCATTACAAGAAAGTAAGACAAAAGAGTTCATCTCGTTGTACTCTAACGACAGAAACAACTGCACATATTTTGCTGACTCGAAGTGGTACAGATATAGGAAGTTGGTGTATAATGCATCCTTGAATACAACCTGTGCTTTGACGGGTGTTGATTCTGGTCGCTTGGAGTTCTCTGGTGGATTAGATTCAGTTGCTATTCCAGCAATGAAGGAAATCATTTCCATTGCTAAAGCTGATGGTGTTGAATTACCAGAAGACGTCATCAACCTAGTATGCCATTCTGATGATGGACAGTATTTCAGACCATCTATGTTGGTTGATTTAGACAAAAATAATCCAATTGAATTGGAAGTGATTCTCGGCAATTTGTTAGCTACTGGTAAGGAGTTGAAAGTCTACACGCCCGTATTGGACACTTTGTACAGCTTGTTGAGAGTGGTCCAATTCCGCTTGAAGGAAGGTAATGGGTTCGTTAGTGTACCCGAAAATCGTCCTATTCAAGATAGAGTGTATCAGTAATCCACTCAATATGGACATCGGGTAATGAAAGTCACTAGGCTGATTCTCTTCAGACCAAATATAATTACTTTCTATTACTGCCTTGTAGTACTTACATAATGTACGTTTCATCTCCACCATCGCAAACAATTAATCTAATCAGTCCTTCGAGTCCCAATCTCGTCCTTTATCAATTTGTAATGGTATCCTGGTTTCAGAGCCCCAATTGCCAAAGCGTAAGGATGGTTGCATCCGAAGAAATCTCATTTTTTTCGGTTCGTTTATTATGAGGTTTTTATTATATATAGTTGCCGACCGGGTACTAAACCTATAATACCTATATATTAATCCATTTTGCAGCCACTTTGAGGTTACCGAATCATATCCAGGCTAAAAACGCTACTAGACAAACTCAATATCTATGACACCACCTAAAGAACGTCCAACTTACAACAAAGATGCCAGAATCATCATTATCGGTGCTGGTGTGTTTGGCTTATCGTCCGCTCTTCACCTTGCTGACAAAGGATATACCAACATTACTGTCTTCGATAGATTAGACTTCAACGCAATCAATTACTCTTTTTTGGAAGGAGCAGACACAGCTTCGGCAGATATCAACAAATTTTTCAGAGCTTTTTATGCTGATAAGTTTTATTACCAGAAATTAGCGTATGAGGCTGCAGACGTTTGGGAGCAATGGGAAAAGTTGATCAGATTGTTACCAGACGAAGAAGCCAGAAAGTATCCAGACTTGAAAATATTTGAAAGATGCGGAATTCTTAGATTGGATGACGTTGTCGGAAACTGCGAAGAAGAGAGACAAAACCTTGAAGGTTTCGAGAAACAGAATTTGAGAGCAACTCAATTCGATATAAATGATCCCGATGATGTGATGAGAGCTAAAGCCACTGGCTGGTCCAGGAAGTTGGATCCCCTTGGATTGAAAGAAAGAGGCAAGGTCAAATTTCTCAGCTCCGTTCTAGACTCAACTGGTGGAATACTTTACGCATCGAGAGCTTGTATGTTCTGTAAGTATTTGGCAGCTCAAAAAGGAGTACGTTTTGTTTTTGGGGCTCAAGAAGGTACAATCAAAAATTACATCTACAAAGATAAGGAGCAAACAGAAGTTGGTGGAATTATTACAAACGACAACAAGGAGCATTTAGCAGATTTGGTCATTGTGTCTGCTGGTCCCTGGTCTACTCAATTAGTTCCAGAATTAGATGGGATCAATGAAGCTACTTCTGGTACTGTCGTTATTTTGCGAATTCCACCAGACAGAAAAGATCTATTGGAAAAATACTCTCCAAGAAATTTTCCTATTGTTTCTTGGAAAATGGGTCACTCCAGAGAAAAAAGCTTTTTAGGTGGGGTTGCCTTATTTCCAGCTTTAGAGCCAAGTGGTGTTGTGAAGCTTCTTGTTAGACAAGTCAAGTATACGAATCCAACGAAACTATCAAATGGGAGAGTAGTTTCTATTCCAAAGACAACTAACTCCACTCCTCTGGAATTCAGAATCACAAAACATACTATCGAGCAGATAAAAGCGTTTGTTCTAATTGCTTGTCCTGATTTGGTCGAAGCTGGTATTAACATTGAAGCAACCCGTTTACTTTGGTACACTGATACTATTAACAACGATTTCATCATTGACTATGTCCCAGGAAAGAAGAATTTAGTTGTAACAACTGGTGGTTCGGGTCACGCCTTCAAGTTTTTGCCAGTTATAGGACGTTTCACTGTTGATGTTATTGAAGGTCATAAAACTGAGTATACTGAAAAATTCAAATGGAGAAAACCCGAGGAGTTTGATGAGGATGTTAATGGTTTGAAAGAGGGTTTGGATGGACCTCGAAACTATAACAAGCAGAAGCTATCAAGTAAGGAGGACTACATTTTCCACAATATTAAAGAGAACATTGAAAAGATAACTTTGTTTGACGACAAGATTCCTTCAAAGCTTTGAAATGAGGATCAAAGATGAGTTACAATTACCAGTCCAAGAATTTGTGAATTTTATAGATACGGTGTTATAGTCCATAAAGGAATTACTCCATTAAGTATATAAAGACTTGTAGGACGATTTATGGGTAACCGAACCAGCCTCTTAGTAGTTTTGTTGTTTATGACTGAACAGGGTCACACAGTGAAACAGAGCTTGATCGAGTACAGTCCTACTAAAAAGACAGCATCGGTTATTAGTTGTGGATATCCATGTATGGTATTATGTTATGGACAAGTCACTCAACCATTGTCAATAAATTCTGAAAATCTTTCCTCTTAAGAAAGGTGCTCTTATCTCAGGCCTTGGTGGAGAGATTGATAGGGCTGAAACCAACTCATAAACACATCGTAACATGTTGCTCAAGGCCAAATGTAAATAAGTATTTATATAACACTACTGCTCATCGTCAAATGTAGTGACCAATACATCGTCATCATTTTCGGTAGTGGGTATATCTAACATAGGCCAACAAATCAAAACGAAAATGGGAACCGGCATAGCTCCATTTTTGGCAGTATTACAATTGGAGTCAAAATTCTATAGGCCACCTGGGGACAACGGAAATAATAGTACTTGGGAAGGTATACCTACCCGTATCTTCATTGTAAAGGGAGCAACACCTAAAAACACAGTGCAAAGCGGTCCATACGGTAAAGAATACCTCGATATATGGTACAACGTTATTGATCATGTTATTGTTTTGGGTGCAGTTGCAATTGTCACTGGCTGTGGATTTTTAGCTACTTTACAGGAAAAGCTCCAAATGAAATCTTCAGTCCCAATAGGCACCTCTTCCTTGCTTCAAGTACCATTTGCTTCACAATTCATCCGTCCCAATCAGAAAATTGGAGTCGTAACATTCAGTGCTGAAAAGCTAACCAAAAGACACTTTCTGTGTTTGGGTGTTTCAGAGGACACACCAGTGGTTGGATTAAAGGAAGGATGCAGCTTTCAATCTATGATATATGAAGAAACAGAGTTTGACTTCGAGTCTCACAGGGCCGATTTCATGGAAGCTGTTGATAGATTGATCCAGACTCACGGCAACATTGGAGGGATCGTGTTGGAGTGTACTAATATGCCCCCATACAAACATGCCATCAAGCAAAAATATAACTTACCAGTTTGGGATATCACAACATTAGGAAATACACTCTACGAAGTAGGATTAGTGAAAAGTTTTCCACAGTAGTAGTGACCATATAGCTTTCTAGGTATATACTTGTATTATCAATGTTGAATATAGATTTCGCGACACATAATAACCGTTTAATTAGTCGAGGCCCATTAACACATTTAAGATATCAATCTATACTAAAGAGATCTTTTTTGGGCAGTGTCACATAGATTAGAGCTCACAAGAAAAGCAAGATATAATACTGATGGATCCTCAAACTTATAACACATTGAAAAGCAGGATAGAATGGCTTGAACTACAAATGAACAACGATCCTAAGGGCGAATCTACTATACCCTCAATCAACATACAACTAGCCGCTTTACAATCAAACTTGGGCAAACTATTGATAGAGAATCCAGAATTCAACCAGCTATATCAACACTTGAATGACTTGGGGTTATGGAAACAGGTGAAGAACAAATGGTCTGAAGTGGACCAAATAGAATTTTCGAAGGACAATGAGTCTGAAATCGAGGAAGCTATACACTCCAGAACACAATTTTCGAGCAGTCCAAATGATTTCACTATAGATATGAAAAAAGAAGTTCTCCTTTCAATGTACTCAAAAATAATGAATACTATTTCTGATTTGAACCAGCTATCATCTTATAACATTTCCACGTTACTTGAGGTTGATGTTGGAATATTGACCAGTGAAAAAAAGCTAGAGTTATACAGCGACGAAATACAAACGATATTAAAGAACTTGAACGCCCTCTCCATTAAGTCAATTGCTACGTTGGAAAAGTTTTCACAGTATTTTATTGACCTGAACGATTTTTGGAGTACATGCGAGGAACGATTACTTCAAATTCAGAAAAAGGTAGCAGCCAAAGAACAAACGAACTCAAGTGCCTTTTAGTCCATATATAGGTATAAATTTGATCTATTTACATTTTACATAACTCTACTTACTTAGATATACGTCCAATTGGTGAACGTCCTGTTTAGATTTTATAGGGTCTCGTTTCCTTTGCGATATTTAATCGTAGTAATTCATGTTGTTGATTGACTCATCGAGCGCCAATGTTTCTATCGAATCTCAAGTTTCAGTAAAAGGTCCTTTTTATTTTTAACCTTGGTTTCGTTATAGTTTATGTAGTTCACAAAGTGAATCCTGAAATGCGGTCTTGTTATTGTTTTTGAGACAATTTGATGTTTCGGTAAGTGTCCCATGGAGCAAATTTTTATGGGTATCAGCTTTTTCATAATTCTATGAATAACTTTGAACTCATGATTTTTGAGAATTTCGTTAATCTCAATTATCAATAAATTCTTACGATCAAATGACACATCCGTGTGTAAAGATATCTGATCTTGAATTTTCGTCAACTCCAAAATCAAGTTAGCTAGTAATTTTCCCCTCTCAAATTTGTTGTGATACAAGACTTCAAATATTTTGAAATCTCCTAATTTTTGTTCTTCGTGGCCTTTGAGCGTCTTCTTCATATTGAAGTAGAAATCATCACACGCCACAGGGTAAAACGGCCTAAGAAGATAAATGCTGTACATCAAGATTGTACCAAGTATATCTTTGGATACCTGTATCGTCTTTTGCTCTTGAATTGAGAGGTTTGATGTTTTATGAAATATTTGTTCTTCCGCATCGTAGATTTCAGCATATATATTATTTAATAAAAGTAACAAATCTTCTGCATCATTTTTCATTCCCCTGTAATCTAGCTTTAAGTAATTCATCAACTGCTTGTTATATAAATTAAGAGTTTCATGAACAATATAATAACTCCAGTCTGATATATTATCGATGTGTTCCCTGTTCAATACAAACGGCAAAAAACCAAATTTGAATTCCTTTACATGTTTAGTAAAATGTTGAACATTGTGAAATAATACAGAGATGACGGATGATTCGTTTCTGATATTATAAGTTGTTACATGAACTTCATTAGCATTTGTGGGCGACAAAAGTAATCCATTTAAAAGATCGGTGTTAAGATTTTTATCTCTTCTTCGAAAATTATTTGTTTTGAAGCAATCATCAATCCTCAACTGAAAACCACTTTCCAACTTATTCCAGTCAAGTTTTGATACATTCCTCATATCGTAGTCGTAGAAAGTCGATAGTTCACATATTTTATTGTGGATGTTAAATGCAGCTAGTAAAACTTTGACATTTGATGTGAAACTGGAAGGAACAACTATTGGCGTTTTCTGTTGATGCCAAAATTTTCTATTTGGAGCAGAGATCAATCTTCTGAATTGAGGAAGCGAAAAAATCACTTCAGTAACCCAACTTTGAAATTTTTCTGAAGCTTCATGGATTTCTGTGATTTCAATTAACTCTCCAGTGTCTTTGTTGAGCAAGCATTCCTTCTCCAAAATGAATGGAACCAAGGGACTTCCTTCTTGCATGATTAATTTTTTTTGAGTGATTTCTTTCAACAAAGATGGAAACTCACTGGCATGTGTTCCATCAAATATTCCAGCATTTTCATAAAAGCCATCGATTTTGACAACTGGACCTAACCCAGAACTGTTTTCAAGTTTCTCCGAAACTAAGGAATCATTCAAGATATGTCCTGGAATTATAGCTTTGACGTGAAACTCATTGTCCACCAGATTGTCCTCTGCAGCTAAACTTACTAACTTCATATACTTGCCTGTTGAAGGGTTTTTGACTTTGGAGCCCACAAGTTTGTGGAATGAAGGATGGAAGGAATGAACCCCCACATATTTTATACTTGGTAAAAGACATAAATTCGGCAACTCAATCAAAAGATCTTCATTATTATCAGTCTCTAATCGGATCAACCAAGGCTTTATAGTAGGATTTATAACCTCTGATTTTGAGTTCAAATCATAGAAAACTTGCCTTTTTCTTTTTTCGAAACAAAAACAGCCTTTTATGGAGCTTTTCAAGTAATCCAAAATAACAGAAGTATCAAAATGGTACGCTTCTCCGAGCAAATGTTCTAGTGAGTTTTTGGGCGGCATATTGGTGGATCCTACTTGAGCAGGAATTAAGTTCAACTTTATGTTTTTTTTCCCAGATGTGTAAGCTGAACCTACCTCTTTAAGTAGTTCTGATAGCCCGTCGGAGGAAACAACTCCACTGTTATCATACACTGGCAAAAACTTAGAACCTGGTGGTGAAAACACACGCTTTATGAATAAGTATTGCAAGTACGGGATTTCTGTCTTCGAGTGACTTTTATAAAAAGAATAGGGAAAAACAATAGGCTGAAAAGATTGACCTTTTTTTATTCCAGATACACGCTTGTCGTATAGACTTTTCGCCTATTTGTACGTTAATAAATTCTGGTCTAACAAGTACAAGATTGAGTGTAAGAGCACTTACTCTTTGGTAATTTTGTTTACTCAAAACGGGATCTCGTCTCACCATAAGCCTATAACCTAGGGCAAACTGCTCAGGCGTAGGCATTGCACTGTAAAATATAGTTACTGTATAAAGACATGAAAAATCATGTGGATCTATAAGATGGGATCAATAGTGGATAAAAATGATGAAGAAAATAAAACTTCATATAAAAAGGTCTTTTCAACGCTCAAAACCTAAAAATAAATATTTATAAGCTGCAAAATCTTTCAAGTAACATAAAATATCAAAATTGACTCCATTTTTGATATCAATACCATTAAGTTTCATACCCGAAGGGAGAAGAAAACATGGTTTGCAGAATTGCAAGCAGTATCTTTGTGCCTGCAAGAAGAATGGGGAGCTTGTCGTTGAATCATCTCCCACCAAAAATCTATCTGCAACCAGAGCCTGACTTTAATGACGAAATAGTCATTTCAATGAGCTCTGGAGTAGATTCTTCAGTCACTGCTGCTTCATACGCTCTGAAATTTTCAAATGTCAAAGGTATATACATGGCTAACTGGTCTCAAACAGCGAAATGCACAGAATCCGATTGGAACGACGTTCAACGGGTGTGTGAACAGCTTGAAATACCTTGTGAAAGGGTAAATTTTGAGAAAGAATACTGGAATAATGTTTTCGAGCCAATGATAGAGAACTACAAAAAAGGAATAACGCCAAACCCGGATATTGGGTGCAATAAGTATGTTAAATTTGGCAGTTTGATCCAGTATTTGACGGAGAAATATAAAGATTCTCAAAAAAAGTGGTGGTTAGCCACAGGTCATTACGCTAGAATAATGAGGCATAACGTAACAGGGGAAACTCATTTACTCAAAAGTTATTACCCTAACAAAGACCAAAGTTATTACTTGTCCATGCTACCAAGTAGTGCACTTGAAAAGATATTGATGCCTATTGGTCACTACACCAAGCCTGAGATCAGAGACTTGGCCAAAAACTTCAATTTACATACAGCTGAAAAGCGTGATTCACAAGGACTTTGTTTTGTATCACAAACAGGAAATTTCAGAGATTTTTTGAATGAGTATATTGAACCAAATCCAGGTGACATTATCCTTGAAGACGGAACGGTTGTTGGAAAACATAAAGGTATATGGCATGCGACCGTGGGTCAAAGATCAGGCTTTTCAATGCCACAAGGAAATCCAGCTTACCGAGGTGTGTGGTACGTCAAAGAAAAAAGATTGGTAACCAATGAAATAGTTATAGTGAAGGATGTTGACAATCCTGCCTTGTTTTCAAAAAATATAACTGCTTCGGATTGGAGTTGGATAGGAGACATGTCATATGAAAAATTGAAGGACATAGATACCAACGAGTTACAAGTCAGATATAGATCACTCGGAGGTACCATTCCAATTGCTGCGTTTGTGGTAGTAGAGGTAAAAAAAGTGAATGTTGTGTTGAGAAATGTTGAAAGGGCAATTGCCCCGGGCCAAAATTTAGTATTGTATCATAATAATAGATTATTGGGCGCAGGTACGATAGATAGTGCATTTTGAATCAAAGTTTGAATATATTGAAAGAAATGTTTTATATAGGGATTAATGTATGTATAAGATCCCAAATAATCAATTAAGAGTCCCTTATTCTGCTTGAAACTGCTTCAAAACATCTATTTGGCAATTTCATCAGCTACCAACTTCAAAATATCGACATTAGATTTGTCCAAGTTTTCGATTCTCTTAGAAATAGAACACCATATTTCACCGTGATGAGGGTCTGCAGCTTTGAATTCTTCGAGTAGTCTTTCAATCTCATCGTTTACTCCGAACTTACTCATAAAGGTATAGAGCCAAGCCCAATTATCCCCATTATCCTTATCCGCTTCGACAGCTCTTTCAAACCACATTTTACAACTTGTGAACTTTCCCTCCACCCAGAAAAAGTAACCAAACGCCAATAGTATACTAGAAGAATTTTTGGTAGATTTCAAAGCATCCACAAAAGCGTTCTTTCGGTGTGACTTTTTCTCAATAAGCGATAAATGTTCAAACCATATACCACCAGATTCCTTTAGTAGTTTGACTGCTTTTGCTGCCAAGGCGCGAGCTTGTTGGAGGTTATTTTGTCTCTTTTCTAACCTTATTTTTTCGATCCATATTTCGTCAGAATCAGGATTGTGTATCAATGCTGTATCGAGAACGGATCTGGCTCTTATGGCTATCTTGAACTTGATTTCATCAAGCCTTGATAACAGTAACCATAGAGGAACAGATTTAGGACAAATTTTGCTTCCCATCGATAAACTTTCTCTTGCCGCCTTTATATCACCCATGTGTTCCAATATCTGAGCTTTTTGCAAATACAATTTTGCAAAATCAGGAAAAATGTTTAAGCCCTCATCAGCGGCATGCAAAGCAGCCTCATTATCGCCCATTTGTCTTTTGAAAGTGACAAACTTGTGCCATATTCTCACAGATCTAGTAGCAGCTTTTGCTTCTTCAAAAAGTGTTTGAACCTTTTCAAAGTGCTTTTCTGAATACTCTACTTTAATGAGAGCTAGCCATATATTATCATTAGTTGGTAACTTTTCAAATGCCCTTTGCAAAATGCTTTGCGCACCTTTGATATCACCATTAATCCATTTTTCTTTCGCATAAATTAACCACAAAACTTCGTAAGTTGGATTCAGCTGTACAGCTTTCTCACAGAACGAATACAATCTTTGGAGAACATCCAATTTGAAAGATTTGAGAATGTTGATCAACTTCAACCAAGCTTCCAAATCATGGGGAAATTTGATAATAGCTTGTTCATATACACAATATGCCACTTCAAATTCTCTGTTTCGAGCCAAAGTATTAGCATCTTCAAGTAAGATGTCTAATTGAGCTTCTTCACTCAAATGTTCCAAACCTATATTGATAACATTAGGTACTATTCCGCGGCATGTCACCATAAATCCCTCCCTCTCTGCAAGAGCGGCTTTTTGAAACCAATCGTATCTGCTTGAGTTGTTGCCATTTGCTAAAACTTCTTTTATCCCTTTTTCTAATATTTTAAAAATCTTAGAAGATGGAACATCCAGCTTCTCTTCCAATTTAGCAGCCATGATCCATATCTCAGCTGAATCGGGAATTGCTTTTCTGGCTTTATTCAATGTTTTTTTACCATCTTCAATAGTTTGCAAATTGACCAAAGTGAGCCACAAGTCAACTTCAGTGGGACATAGCTCTAGTGCTTTCACTATAATTTTCTTCACATCCTCTTCTTCATCTTCCAAATCTATCATTTTTCTCCACAAAGATGCATTGTTTGGAATCTGTTCGATCGCCTTTCTGATGATTTTTTTTTGAGAAGCTTTGTCATTCTCCAATTCGCATGCCCGAAGCCATAAAGTTTCACTTCTTGGATTATACTGTATTGCTTCTCTAGCCAATATTTTACAATGCTGCAAGTTCGATTGATGCAATCTGATACTTTCTAGCCAAAGTGTTTCGTTGAATTTTATTAATGAACATCCCTCTTGAATAATTGATTTTGCCTTTTCGAACTTTTTCGCTTGTTCTTCAAGCCTGGCAGAAGCTATCCAACCATCTGCTTTAAGTGGATCCGATTTCCTGAGAGACGATAAAATCATTCTGGCTTTATTGACATCTCCCACTTGTTCCGCTTCTGATTTGTTGAGCTCTAATAACAACTCACCTCTGTCAGGACCAATTGTCTGCTCATCAGCAAGATTGTCTAGCTTCAAACTCAATAACCTATCTCTGGCCAAAGATATAGATTTAAAGTCAGTTTCTTCATTCTTGAGATCTATAGAATTGTCCGCATTCGCTCCAGAGGTGACGGAAGCTAGCAATGTATCTGGCACAGCGTAGAATCGTTGTTGCAGCTGCTCAAACAATCTCGTTCTTTTATTTCTCCTAGTCAAATCCCCCACTTCAGGCAAGTTAGCCCATTCGTCCTTGCTGACGTTGACCAAGGCCCTTTTCAAATCAACAAATTGCTCACTGATCTCATTGACGTTCTCCTTTTGTATATCGTCTTGCATCTTTCTCTTCTTCTTGTTTCTCATTTTCATCCTGTTATCTATCTCTTCAAAAACCTTATCAGCTTCCTCATCCTCTTTGTTGAATTCCCCATTTAAAAGAAGGCCTGACTCGTCATCTTCGTCCAAATTTCTATTATCCTCGTCCTCTTCTTCACCGCTGGCCACAACGATGCCAGGTCTTATTCTAGCCGAGCCAATATCAGCGGCTGTGGTGAAACCAGTGGCTCCTCTACCGAGACCAGCTATATAACCAGCGGGTGCTTCTTGGTCGAGAAAACTCTTTCTCTCCATCTGATTTGTATTTGAGTGCAGCGTGTTTTCTATAGATCCACTGCAAATTCAACTTTTCAACTGCGAATAGAGCCAATACCCATCATAGAGTCAAAGAAAAAGAGCGTTTACTTATTTGGAAACAACAATACGGCAAAACCATGGTAGAATAAGTATAAGGTGAGATATGTGTGCACAAACCAGTATTTTATATCCATCCAGCTATCACCACCATTTGAGCTTCATTTGTCGCCCCTCAGTAGTAGAATATCGGCTATATATCAGGGATGATGAATGCTCAACTTGGTCAGATGTCTTACCAATAATTGTGTTCATATGAGGGCTGAAAGCTACTCGCTTAGCACGCTTTTTCAGTTATTGTATGCAACAAGTTCGGATGGTATCATTGAGTGTAAAATCGCAAAAAACTACATTCAAAGGTAGAAAAAAGGATGTCATTGTACCCAAATGGATACTGATATGTTATTACCATTGAATACCAGCAATCCCAGTCAACTGAAGCTTTATTGCCCATATATGTTACTTTATATGGGTATAGGTTTAAGTCCGGGTAACCGGTCATCTCATCTTCTACTATTACTTTTTTTTTTTTTTTAATAGGCCTTGAATTATTTCGATTTTGGTGAAAAATCAAAAAAAAATTTTACCAAACATTTTATCATCAGAATTTGAAGGTCAAAATCAAAATATGTCTAAAAGAGCTGGTGAAGAATTGACTTCAGAGAACGCTACGGCTGTCAAGTTTTCTGAGTCATCATTGCCTCCAGCAAATGCAGTCAATAATGCAGACAATGCTGATGATATAGACATGGGTGAGTTCGAAGACCCATACGGTGATGATTTTGAAAGTGATGGTGAAATTATCGAAATTGATTCTGAGATCGATGAGGATGAGGAGGATTCCAACGGAACCAAAAATGTGATAGAGGAAATAGATGAGGATGAAAAACAAAATGAAGACACTCTTTATTTACCACATAGATCGAGACCATTGGGTCCGGATGAAGTCTTGGAGGCTGACCCTACAGTGTATGACATGCTCCACAACGTCAATTTGCCATGGCCATGTCTTACAGTTGATATCTTGCCTGACAACTTAGGTTCAGAGAGAAGATCATACCCTGCATCTGTTTATTTAACAACAGCCACTCAAGCCTCAAAAGGTAAAGACAATGAAATAATAACCATGAAGCTTACCTCATTAGCCAAAACGTTGGTGAAAGATGAGGACGATGATGAAGAAAGTGATAATGAAGATGACATAGATATTGACCCTGTTATGGAAAGTGAGACCATTTCTTTAAGGCACACAACGAATAGAATTAGAGTATCTCCTCATGCACAACATACCAGCGAATACCTAACTGCAACCATGTCGGAAAGTGGTGAAGTTTATATCTATGATTTATCCTCTCAAGTCAAAGCATTCGATACTCCGGGTTTCACAATTCCCAAATCCGCTAAAAAACCTATTCATACAATCAAGACTCATGGTAATGTCGAAGGGTATGGTTTGGATTGGTCCCCTTTAATCAACACTGGAAGCTTGTTGACAGGTGACGTAAGTGGTCGTATTCATTTGACATCAAGAACTGTTTCGAATTGGGTTACAGACAAAACTCCCTTCTTTGCATCTCAATCATCTATTGAAGATATTCAATGGTCTACTTCGGAAAATACAGTTTTTGCTACCGCTGGTTGTGATGGATTCGTGAGAATCTGGGATACAAGATCCAAAAAACATAAGCCATCGATTAGTGTCACCGCATCCAAAACCGATGTCAATGTTATCTCCTGGTGTAACAAAATCAACTATTTATTGGCTTCTGGTCACGATGATGGTACTTGGGGTGTCTGGGATTTAAGAAACTTTCAAAATATGACTACTCCAACTCCTGTTGCTCACTACGATTTCCACAAATCTGCTATCACTTCCATCAGTTTCAATCCATTGGACGAATCAATTATCGCAGTTTCATCTGAAGATAACACCGTTACTTTGTGGGACTTGGCTGTCGAAGCTGATGACGAAGAGATCAAACAACAACAAGCTGACTCTAAAGAATTAAGTGACATACCTCCTCAATTATTATTCGTCCATTGGCAAAAGGATGTCAAGGATGTTAGATGGCATAAACAAATTCCAGGTGCTTTGATTTCAACTGGTGGCGATGGATTGAACATCTGGAAAACTATTTCAGTTTGAATCAAAAGAGCCAACAAACAAACAATCTATAAGCAAAAAAAAAAGTCCAGAAGCTTTGATGTTCGGTTATTATAGTTTTATTTTTTGCTCGCCTTACTACATGTGTGTTCAATGTTTTCGTTTTCTTTTAAGCTAAAAAGGTGTATATTAGATATCAAAGAATTTTTGCTTGTATCAATTATTATTGTAGATGCAGTTTTGTCTCATAAAATGAAAGAAATGGGGTAACACCAAAGAGCAGCGTAAATAACTAAGGTACGGATATTTCGTCTTCAGTATTATCTTGGACGATATTATTAATGGACTCTCCCTCTAATCTAATAGTATCATAGCTGTGGTTGTAGTATATACACATCAATAATAATATGCCTTGAAGGGAAGCGGCGGCACCATAAGATATCCAACTGCTCCATCTACTTCCAGGAGTTGCAATCAAAGTGTACGTGAACAAGAAGCCCCCAGGAGTTTGCATACACATCATGTATATAGACAAAGTTCCTGGATGCTTTAATAAAAAGGTGGTATAAATTTGAGGAACGTATTTGAATAAGGTCAATAGAGTAGATAGTATCCCATTCAAGTTTGCAACAAAATATAAGGCACTATCATTGATAGCAAAACAGTAAACTACCAAGAAAAAACTAAGTATGCTGTGAACAGTAACAACTTTAGACACAAGCTGTATCGATTCAAGATCTGTTTTGTTTTGCTTGAGACTATGGGTAGTATATGCCAAAACAAATACCAATATTAATACTGCACATATACTTTGGATACCTATCTGCAACAAACTCAATTGAGAAGATATACAATTAAATGTCGATACGACAGAGCAGCAATCTCTAGCTCTTTGGGTAACAAGAACTATATTTGTGAGTGTGAATAATGCGGATGAAGAACCCAATAACAAGAACAGTGGTGAAAGACCTTCAGATGTTTTCTTTTGAGCTATTCTTACATATTGAGGGATATATGATACCACGATACCTAGGGCCAACGTTACAGATAAAATGAAGTTAGAAATGGAAGCACCTGTATAATCCAGACATGTATCCATCTTTTCAATGAACTTCCGCTGAAAAGCAAGAAAAAATGAAGATATTCACCGTTAAATACGTGATATACAATCCCTTTTTCTAATTTAGTTCACTGTTTTATACACTTTCCGGGACCATGACAGTGATATTACATAACCGCTACTCCCAAACAACTACTTCATTACAACCTTTAGGCATAGCATCACAAAAACTGTTTCATAGTCTAAAGGTAATAAGTACTCTAGATGTAAAGGTCAAGACAGAATATATGAGTACCAAGACTTTTTTTTGCTGGTCAGTATGTGCTAAAAGTCGAGCCATAAAATATCATAAAAACAAGTTCATTTTCTTTCAGATAACATCTTTTGTTTGGTCTATTCTGATTTACGGAATGACTTTTGATACAATCAATCTACATAATGGCGAGATCAGCTGTTTGATTTTTGATTTATATCAATTTCCAATATCAATTAATTAATTGACCATCTTCTGCCACAGTTGATATTCGAAATACTAACATAGAACCACACCGATTTTGCAGAACCTCATGGGATGACTAGCACTATAAATACAGCCAATTTCTCCGTTTCTATGATGTATTGTTGTAGCTATCCAGTGATTCAATAAAGAACAAAAGATGGTGTTCAATTTAAAATCAATTGCCATTATTGGCGGTGGCCCAAGTGGTATTGCGGCATTAACAGAACTACTTAACACTTCTGAATCTGGTGAATCGACGATAAGCAAATCAACTACAGAACTTCCAACGAATCCAGCATTTAACAAAGTAGTACTTTTTGAGCAAAACTCAGATTTTGGTGGTGTGTGGAATTATTCAGCAAAGCCTGATCCATCTTTCCCATCGCAGGAAGTGTTAGAAACAGGTAAATATAACACTCCTGAAATCATTAGACCTACCATCCAGGCTCCATCCGACGACAAATTAGGCAGCTCAACATTTGAGCACCCTGTCGATGCAGTCACAAATGTTGATAGATCAAAAATTTGGAGTAACAGTGCTGCATATGATAATCTTTTTACTAATGTTCCGAAAAAATTTCTCAGCTTTTCTTTTGAAGAAGATCATAATGTTAGTGATGGGCTAGAATTCAGGCCCTTCGCTAAGCATCTGGAGATTAAAAATTACTTGTTGAAAGTTGTTGCTCGCTACAATTTAGAGAAATACACTAGATTCAACTCTGCCGTTGAAAAAGTTATCAAAAGGGACAACAAATGGATTGTCACCATTGCAAAATATGATCCCAACTCTGGCAACACACAATGGTATAATGAAGAGTTTGATGCTGTTGTTGTTGCAAGTGGACAAGATAACGTCCCTTACATTCCATTAATCAAAGGTTTGGCTCAGTTTAATAAATTGCACCCTGGCGTTTTCCTTCACACTAAAAGTTTCAGGAATACTCATGCCTTCAAAGACAAGAAGATTTTGCTAGTTGGTGGAAGTATCAGCAGTGCCGATATTTTACAATATCTTGTTCCTGTGGGTAAATCAGTTCACGTTTCAAGAACCTCCATCGAAAAGGATATCTGGTTTGCTAGGTCTTTCGATGCAGCTAAACTTATCAAGCATCCAGGAATAAGCAAATTCATCCCTGAATCAAACTCTGTAGAGTTTGATGATGGTACAGTGGAATCCGATTTTGACAAGATCATTTTTGCTACAGGGTATCATATACATTATCCATTTCTTTCATCCAATGATCAAACTAATTTACTCAATGTCACCTCGGGATTGACAGGTAATGAAAACTATGCTAAAAAGAAAGTTAACAATTCTTTCTTGTACAGCTTTTCAATAAGTGATCCCACATTTGCGACTGTGGGAATCGCCCATAATTTATTCAAATTCATATCGATCGAAGCCAGCAGCATTGCCATAGCAGGTGTATGGTCTAATTTCAAGAAGTTACCTTCCAAAGAAGACCAAGTCAAATGGGTTGAGAATAGAGTCAAAGATAGAACCAAAGGTTTCCAATTTGATCAAGTTACTGATGTGGCTGAATTGCTCTTGAATGACCTAGTTGCTTATGCCCCAAGAGGAAGACCTATTGATTTTGTCAAGGATTCTGATCCCAATGAACTTCTCGAGAACCAAAAGGTTTTGGATGGTGTTTTTGATAAATTGGTTAGTGGTGAATTAAGTGAGTATTATGGTTCCGCTTGAACTCACTTGTGTACTACGTGAACAGTATTGTAATTACATTAGCTACATTTTATTGTGTGAATTACGATGAGTTGTTCTTGAAAAACTCAGTAGATACATGTAGCTTTATTTATAGGATGATAACTCATTACTTCGAGAGCCAACTAACATAAATTGCAAACATTACATATATAATTGCATGATCTTATAGTCTTGATTCATAACCCAATTGTAGGTTCCAGTTAATTTTTTTTCCTTTCCTTTTCCTTTTCCTGTTCCTTTTCCCTTATCTTTCTTTCTTCCTCTTCCATCAATGATAATTTCAAAGCTTCTTCTATCATCCTCTCTTCGATTGAGTTCGTCGACGATGCTCTTCTATGACCAAATCTTCTTCTACTGTTACTAGCGCTTGGTTCGTTCCCACTAATTAACAAGTTTGAAGCGTGAATAGCAGTAGCAGCAGCAGCCTTTCGTGCTAACCTGGTTCTCGCACCCATCAATTGGCTTTCCCAGTCGGGCCTTATCTGATCAATTGTTACAACACCCGGTGCGTTTGCTGCTACTGATGACTTTCTTCTCAAGGGCTCAACATTTGAGTTATCAATCAAGAACTCGTCAGAATTCAACGGGGAGTTTGATATTGCCGAATTTGATGCACCATTGATGTTTGCATTACTAATATCATCAATCAAACCTTTTTTGATTTTGGTTACATCAGTCTCCTCGTGAATTGTGGAAGTGATTCCTCTTCTGTTTGACCTGAACTTACTTGGTTCAATCCCGCCAAAACCAGTTCTAAAATTTGGCGCCAAGTATGTTACACCAAAATCAGGCATGGCACAAAATGGGCAATTGGCAGGCTCAGATATAAGTGTTTCAGGCAACTTTTCCAAACTGGCATTCAACACATTCTCTTTCTCGGTATCTTCGTTTGAGTTCGAGTTGGAATTATCATCGTGAGGAGGGTGAGGGTCTAATCTTTTGATTTGAACAAAGCATTCGGTACATATGGGTTGCAAACAACAACGTGAAACGTTTAAGTAATTCGGATAATATAAGAAACAAATAGGACACTCAATTGCATTTTTATATAAATACAATAAGAAGTCTTGCGATGGTATATTACTCATTTCTTCTTTACGGTCAGATGAAATGGAAATATTTTCTTTTATCATCTGCTTCAAATCTTGATATATTTGTTCTTCGTTTTTTTGAGTCTGCTTTACTTTCGCAACCAACGTTTTCAACTTCTGCTTTTGTTCCTGTTTCTTTAAAAAGTTAGCTGATTTGTGGATTTTATGATCATCAACATCATCTTCCTCCTCAATGTCTGGGTAGGCATCATCAATGGCGTGCAATGGTAACTGTCCTAATATTATGCAGAGCTCATTGTCGGACCAGTCGTCGTTGAAATCTTGCAACGGAGTATAAAAGGGGGATAATTTTCTGTTTATGATCAATTGTCGAACAATCTCAGTATTGTAATCTAGGTTTGACTTGTAGGTCCCGTATGGTGCGAGAAACCCACCATCGACATTCTCATTCAATTTTACAACCAAATTCGAGTAGTGCTCTTCCCTTTGCAAGTCTTTCTCTTTCTGTCTTTTTGATTTCTTCAAGTTTGACAAAGAAGATGGCAAGCCAGCGGATGGATTCCTTCGATACGAGTTTCTAAATGATTCTGAAAATGCAGAGTTGGAGGCATTCGAGCTAGCCCTATTTCTTCTTTCTTCTTTGCCTGGAACATTCCCCATCTTTTTTTAATAATCTATTTATACAGCAACTCAAAAATGATAAAGAGTCTTGACGTATGAAGATGCGTTGTATTCTGATCAGTGGTATGAAGGGTTTGCTTTGGGTTTGCTAGTCTGCTTGTATGATGAAATATCAATTCTGGAATGAGGATAATGACGAGTTTATGGTAACAACAAATTTGAAAGCTTAAGTTTATGGGATGTGAAGTACTCAAATAAACCAACTTTATTAATCCAATCCAAAGCGAGTCTATTGAGGGAAAAGCCGGATATCACGTGGAATTCTCGGTTTGCTTCTTTTCAGCTTCGAGTATACAACTATTTTGCTGAGTCTCTCGTGACGATATAAATGTATTTGAGGGGCTCAGACGATAAAGGATGGCTGATGGCACAGCTGGTTGGAGTGACGGTGAAAACGGACGCTGGTGTTCTTTGTTCTCTTTCAATTCACGATCCATCAAGCTCAATAAAATTTCAAGTTCGAATGTACACTATAGGGAGCGGACTGAAGCAAGTGTTTCGAACTGTGAAATTGTCGCTCCTGACTGGGATCCACCTTATGCCGGCAAAGCGTTTCAACAAAAGCTTTGCCTGATCAATGAAAATCAACTGGAACAGATGATGAACAGAATCACATCAACTTCGCGAGGGCACACAACAAGTCGTGTAGATGGGAAGTCATGGCGGCTGCTTCTAGTTCAAAAAATATTATTGCGAGGCGCTGTGTTACTGAGCACGAATTCTGTTCATGGTATACTAAAAAACAACCGCTGAGTAGACAAAGGTGTTTGGCTAATCGATCCTGAAATTGTGAGACTGCAACTAAAGTTCAACCCCTGGGGTAAAAAAGATTAGTGCTTGATATGGGCGCGCCATTGTGGGAGCAGGAGCGGCAGATCACAACTGTTTCCAAACTCTCCAGCTCCCATTAGAAATATCGAGTGTGTTTGCTGAGAGCCAGCACGGAGGATTTGAAGATCGAAATGAGCAAATCCATACTAAGTATTTCAGCGATAAAGCTAGACGCCCAATGAGCGAAAAATCTGGAATTTTAGTTTTACCCGCCGATTGACCAAGAAAAGTTTAGTGAGACTAGAGATGAACAACTGGATTTATGCGAATTGCACAAATTGGTCCAGGTTCCTTTTTGGCATCACTGAGTTTTCTATAAGCATGAACTGGCGCCTAACGTGAAAAATCTTAGGAATACATCAATCATGCTCGGGATCGATAACAAACTTCGATGTATCACAATACCATTAGAGTTCGGTGTTGTGCTGGATTAGGTAATCGCTGAGATCTTATCTATTTACCCAGATCCGGTCTGCTTTCGGAGCGCTTTGACGGTAGGTCAAAAAAGTGGCTTGTGTGGTGTAGCAGCGCACAAAACATGGTGTGAACTGCACCTATCAAAGAAATATATTGATGTTGCGAAACATTTACATCTTGGTATCTAAGTTCGTTCAATTTAGCTAATCCTTCAAGTTGAGAACAGCTAGCTCTTGGGTAGTTACCTTTGTCCCGCCTACCACTAAAAAATTACCCACCGCATTAAAATCAAAATCGTTAACCAAGCAGTCCTTGTTCAAACCTGTACCCATGGAAGATAAGACGCCCGGATCAGTTAGGAGCTTATGCTTCAAGAACTGCAACCCATTCAAGGACTTCGGCAAGTTCAAACTGTGAAGCTCTTTGTCTGAGTTGAACACCAAATTGTGGCCTCCTATTCTATTTCTCATAATCTTCAATTTGGAGTTTGTTCCGATAATGTGAGGGTTTATCTCATGGTTGAGCTTTATGTTGAGTAGAGGCTCTGTCTCGTTTGTGGAGCCTAATGAAAACACTTTGATCGAATTGTCAAAAGAGGTTGCATATATGAAGTTGGAAATAGGATCGTGTTTCACTGAAGTCACACCTCTGTCTTTAACCGGATCATGCAGTAGCTGTGCACTAAACCCTAGTGAAACTACCATGTCCCTTGAATTGTACCGGAGATCCCAAAGTAAAAGTTTACTGCTCGATTTGGATGATGATATGAATTGATGGTCGTTGACCATTTCTATGTTACTCACGGGAAGTAACCTTTTGTCAGGTATTTTCTTCGTTAGGAGCTTGTTTGTTTCGTTTGAGTTGCCCATTTTTACCCTTGTGTCGTAGATGTCAATTTCGCCGGTCTGAGACCCTCTCAATATGGTAAATTGATGGTAAGGGTTGAATATCACCAGCTTGGAGTAATCAGATCCCAAAAGCCCTAGATTTATATTGTTTTTGTTGGCATCATATATTTTTGTACCATCGAACCCGTTCAATAGAAACAACTGGTCATCGTTCCTTATATCCACATCTGTTATTTCATCTTTGACTTCGTATGGGTCCTCTTCCTCGTGGTGAGCGGCGTACGACATCAAATCTGAATAATCAACAATCCTGTGTTCTCCTAAAGTCGTGCCGTATAAAACCTTTTGCGAATTGTTGAAAGACTTTAACCTTATCAACGAGGGTTCATATGCATCGATAAATGTCTGTGGCCCCACATCATAACGTATGGGCGTATTAACGTAAAGATTGGACAAATTGTTCCATATTCTCGCGTTAGCTCCACCAAGTTTTCTCATGAGAAGCCCTCTATATGGATCAAAGCAACTGGTCATTTCCTCTATTGAATTGGGAACCATGGACCTGTTTGATGAATTAAAGGCCTTCACAAATTCCTGTTTCTCTTGGTTTTTCTCCTGATCATTACAAGCTAGTAATTTTCTCTTTTTCAGCTTGCTGTTCCCTCCAAGTTTGGCCTGTCTTTTAGCACCATCTCTAATCAAGGCCACTATATCCATCCTTCTTTAGCAGTCTTTTCAACTGTTGCTCGCTTGTCTTTGATTTACAAATTTTATTAACGCGTTGGATATCCTGCATACAAAACGCGTGCGAAAACCATGATTCCACATTTTGTTGACTTTTTCTCATGTAAGTCCCAATTATATGTCCCACTGATGTGATGTTTCACTGATATATGTGGGATGTTTCTACTATCTATCGTTCAAAGCTGCTGAAAAAGGAGCTTTGATTTCGGAGCTACCCAAAGTTTCAATAAAAACAATTTTGAAGATACGCGTACCTATATCTTCGTGATGGTTCCATATGCAGGATGCAATCACAAATTCAAGAAAATCAAAAAAATCAAAGTCATTATTATTGAATCAATCAATATCAGAAGTGGTTGTATATATCGGTTAGCTGTCAGTTTTGAGTTTTAGAGTATTTGAAATTTTCTTTTTGAGGCGTTGAAAGGTTGAAAGCTGGAAGCAGTTAATCAATTGTACCCCCCTGGATAAAAAGTTCAAAAAATCGATATGCCTGTTGCTAAGCTCACAGCGTTAGATGTTCGTCACGACACAAGGCATCAATATTATAGGTATCCTGCTGATTCCATCAGACTTCCAGCAGCTGAAGAGGAGATTTTGGTGTCTAAGAAGGAACTTATTTTTCTTAAAGGAGGAGCAGTTTCAAGGAAGTTGAAATACGAAGAAGAGATTATTTCAGCTATATATACAAGTTTTGATGCAGAAATATCAGATTGCCATAATAACACAACTTTGGTTGTTCTACTTTCGAAAAACGCTCATTTGTATTATCAAGATGGCCGCTCTGAAGTAATAAACTTTCCATTTCAATTGAGAAACGCTTTTGCATTTGAGCATGGATTGATACTAGAAAGAGATTCAACAAAATCCAGCGTGTTGGGTGGATCTTCAGACTTCGCAATGATGAGTGATAATCTAAGCTTTCAACATTCAGGTGTTCACTCTCCCGTAATTGGATCCAACTTTGTATCGAGCAGTCCATTCTTCACATTAATAGATCCCTCTGCTGATTTAGGTTCAATGGTATCCTCCTCAACATCCTCGATATCCACTCACGAAAATTTAATATTGTTTCCACAGTCATCGAAATGTTCATTGAGCGCAACATTCAATTCCGCTGATCGAACAATCATCATATATCATTCGAGATTTTTGAATAGAAGTAAAAATGGCAACAGATCTACTCGCCGGAAACCTTCATTAAATAATAATGGTAACATAAGTACGCCGCATCCCAAAAAGTTATCTATAGCATCAACCCCTACAGGTTCAAGGCTTTTGGAGGAAGAAAGGTCAAGTGTTTCTGAAATTAGTGGTGTTAATATTGAAAAACGCCGACCAAGTGGCCATACTGGAGTTTTATCTATAGATAGAATGCCATCTGGTGGGGAAGGTTTGGGTGAATCAATTATGACTCCTACCATACCACAATTTGATGCTTCAAGTCTTCGTAAGGATGTGATTATTACTAAAATTGAGAGTTTGCTTATGTCTCACGATAAAAAAGCATTTGACATCTTTAATTTATATTATGGCGATAAAGAAGCTATAGTTATTTCAAATCGTGCAACTGCTGAAACTCAAGTTTTAATATTCAAGGCTTCTTCGAATCAGGTCAATTTACCCCAATACCAATCCGTGTATAACATAAAATGCTTGCATTCTATTCCATTATCTCCACTTTCGGGCCATGATGGTTACTTAGTTGTATTGAAAGACGTGGAAACTATATGTTTGATGAACCCTTTTTTGAATGCCATATCTGGAAACTTGAATTTGAAAAAGATTTTACCGCCTATATCAAAGTTAGAGGATTCTTCGAACTACCAACTCGCCTTACTGGGGTCGAATGGGAAGAATTATACCTTGAAATTGGTTTTGAAGCCTACCGATGATTTAACTACAAAGTGCTTAGATGGCTTGAAGTATTTGGCTGGTCCTCATGCTTACGAGTTTTTCTGGTTGCAATGGTGTTCAGCACTAGCTTTAGACGATAATAAAAGTGACTGGAATGCTTTCGTCACCACATTATTGTTAGTGTTGATTCCTCAAGGTACCACACTTGAAAATGTAGATGAAGCAACCAACGAAATAACCGAAAAGATCACACTCGCTAAAAAATTGAAAAACGAAATGGCGGATACAGACTATTCATTCATTGAATTGACACCATATTTTATCCTAGCTTTACATTTGATAAGAGAAGAGATGAAGCTAGATTCGTTGTCATCATATAAGGTAAACAAGTTGGGCTTGTTGTTGTCTCAATTTTGTGTGTGGATGGGATGGCCTGACGTTTGGCACAAGTATTATATGATCAACGTAACGGAATTAGATAAGACTATAAGGTTTTCACTGCCTACCATGTTAGATGCGCCTCCTAATTTACTTCATTCATTAAGTACTTTGTTTGGAGCAAATATAGTTCCATATATTACGTACTCTCAGTTGTCAGAAGAAGATGAAACAGTTGATGAGTTGATAACTCCTAGAACTTTTTTCATTTTGAGGTTATTTGAAGCTATAGTATCCACAGACTATGGTCCAAATGAAGTGGTCGATATGATGTGTGAATATGGTATTACTCTGGCTGACTTGGAAACGTATCCACCTGGTGTAAGCATTCCTTTGAAAGAGTACATTGCAAGATGTCAAGAAAATCCAACTTTCGAGTGGACTGCAGGTGCACTTGAATTGGTCGGAAGAAAAGATTTAACAGAGTTTTTGAACAGTGCTGATAAAGTCACTCTTAAACCAAGCTATCAAGAAAATACTAACACAGTTGCTAAAGACATTCACCACATTCTAGCTAATATCTTGGAAAATAATGAACCGTTAAGCGCGTGGGACGGGCAATCAGAAGCGGATAGGATCAACATAACTAAGCTCATATTTGATGAAGATAGAAGGTTCTATGAAATAACAAAATTGCTTCAATCGTCCAAAGTACAAACGGCAACTTTGGTTGCACCACCGAGTGTTAACGAGTATGATTTGATTTTATTGCAACGTGCGTTGGCTACTATAGTAGCGTTGAGAACTTTAACCATTCCAATCGGTAGAGGTGCTTTGTTCTTCTCTAGTAGAATGCCATTAATGACTGAAAAGTATCCTATACCCAAATTGAACTTTAACACTCTTATTTCGCCATCTATGACGAACATTCTTCTCGATAAAGAGTCAATAGATCAAGAGACAGTTCAATGGGGTTACTTTCATAATGGAGCGTCTTCTGGCTTAAGTATTTCTAGAGATGCAAAAGGTATTTCAGGAAGTTGGATAATCTTCAATAGGCCACCTGTTTTGAATGCCCAACATGCTGGCTTTTTGTTGGGTTTAGGTCTCAATGGGCATTTGAAAAAATTAGAAGAGTGGCATATATATAACTATTTAGGACCGAAGCATGTTCATACCAGTGTCGGCTTATTAATTGGTATGGCAGCAAGTTCGAAAGGTACTATGGATGTTAAACTTACCAAAGTTTTATCTGTTCATGCAGTGGCATTATTACCGCAAGGAGCAAATGATTTGAACGTTCCTTTATCAGTTCAAACATCAGGATTAATTGGTATAGGACTATTGTATTTAGAGAGTCAACATCGTCGAATGAGTGAAATATTGTTACTGCAGATTAACGGAATCATTTATCAAGGCGATCAAAAGACTGTCAATGAAGGTTATAGACTAGCCGCAGGTATTGCTTTAGGTTATATAAATCTTGGTAAAGGTGACGATTTGAGAGGATTGAATGATACTCATGTCGTGGATAAATTGGTCGATATGGCTGTGTCGTCCAAAGATATTCAAACTGAGAAGGAATTTGATAATTCCTGTGGAGGAGCGATAATTGCATTAACTTTCATTTACATGAAAACCAATAACGATGGAATCGCTCATAAGTTGAGTGTTCCTGAAACAGAACAACTTTTGGACTATGTGAGACCAGACCTATTATTTTTACGTTGTGTTGGTAAAAATTTGATAATGTGGGATCAGATAGGAAATTCCAAAGAGTGGATTGACTCTCAGGTTCCTCTTTGTTTACTTAAGAAGTTCTCTATAAAAACAATCAAGAAATTAAACAGTGATCAGTTGAACTACTTCCATATATTAGGTGGTTGCTGTTTATCGATAGCTTTGAAATATGCATCTACAGGTAACATGAAAGCTAGAGATACTATTTTGGAGTATTTGGATTATATGATGGCTATATCCTCCCTAACAGCAACAAACTATGATGAGAAGTTAGCTGTTATAGGCGCAAGTAACGTTCAAGATATATTGGCTTTATCTGCTTCTGTCATTATGGCTGGTACAGGTGATTTAGAGATTTTTAGAAGGTTGAGGTGTCTTTTTGGAAAAACAGGAAAAGACATGAACTATGGCAATTACATGGCATCGAGTATGGCATTAGGGTTATTGTTTTTGGGAGGTGGTCAATATGCATTCGATAACTCGAATTTCGGTATAGCAGCATTATTGACCTCATTATATCCAATATTTCCTAAGCAAAATTCAGATCATGAAGTTCATCTTCAAGCATTGAGACATTTTTGGGCATTGGCTATTGAACCAAGATGTTTGGTTATCAGGGATGTTAATTCTTCTAAACCGTGCAAAATTCCAATAACTATCACATTGAAGAATGAAAGGAAGATCAATTGCGAATCACCTTGTTTACTTCCGAACTTGAATGAGATCATTAGTGTCCAAACAAACTCGGTGGATCATTATAAGGTTGAGATTGATTTCAAGAAAAATAGCAAATATTTCAAAGTTTTCGAAAAATCACTCACCTTGTACATTTATAAACGGAAAAATTACCAAGTCATAGCCAAATCAGTCTCTTCCTTGATGAAAAATCAGATTTCTAGAATCACAAATGAAAGTAATTCAAAATTCAACAAATCACTCAACAAACTAATTGATTTGGGGATATTTAGCAAATTAGATGATTTTGAAAAGAAACTATATTTGGAGGATGCTACTAATGATGACGAAATTAATGAAGATTGCACGTTATCTGGATTATCGATCAATAACATAATTGATAGTAAGATTGAGATTCAAGATTTAGCTACAAGACCCAGCACAGTCGAAGATTTATGGAACTTGAAGTTGGTGTTCGCATTCACTGATAAATTGTACGATGAGGAGTTGCATTTCTTGAGTATGGATTTTATCGAAAAGTTGAAAGTCCAAGTATGGGTTTTGTCCCAATCCTTGAAGAGCGCTTAATGAAATTACGAGCAGATTGCTTTGAATCGAAGATTCAAAACAGTCATTCAAAAAAAATAATAGATCATGTTTGTATGTCTAACTTCGAACGATTCTTGTAGTCTTCCACATAATTCCCTGAAGAAGTATAATGTAGTGTGGTAAAGTGGACAATGCATTGGTCGTTTTCACATGGAAAAATAAATAAAATTCGAAAATGCTTTTTTTTAATTCACGCGAACATAAACGACGAAATCTCAACAAAAGATATATATACGTATTTATAAAACACCTTCTCACGCTGGAAACCAGAGAATGTCGTTCAGATCTTCCTATACATCTCCTCTCATGAGACAAAACATAAAGCTGAATGGTTTCTTTTACGGTGCTCAAGAAATGAACATATCCAAACCGTTGACCAGAGCTACCATGGTCGCTGAATCAAAGAATTGCATTCAACAAACAAGAAAGTACTCCGTTTCTTCTTACTATTACAAGTTCCCAAAAATTCCAAGACCAAAAAGGAATGTGATGTACTACTCAAATTGGTCAAACAATTTGTCTATTCCCAAAAAACGTTTACATTTCCCTAGAATAATATCAAGAAGAAACATTCATATTTTAGACAACAAAGGAATTAGAAAAATAAATTTTCCCAAAAGATTTTTTTCGAGTGAAGCAAGACAAAAAAGACAACAACGTCGTAAATTCTTGAAATGGTGGACTATTACCTCCATTAGTATAATTATCGGTGGTGTTGTTTCCAAAATCTCATTTGAAAGAAATTCACACGACGAAGAAAGTGATGATTATTATCCCAGAAACGAATATGAGATCAAACCGCATTCATGGCAGTTATATGCATACTCTACTTTGCCTTTAAAAACTATATCTAGACTTTGGGGTAAGGTTAACAGTATAGAATTACCAATTTGGTTGAGAGCTTCAACGTATAAATTGTACTCATCATTATTTGGAGTAAACTTGGAAGAAATGGAAGAACCTGATTTGACTAAGTACAGAAACTTGTCCGAATTTTTCTTCAGAAAATTGAAACCAGGTGCTAGACAAATAGATGATGCTGAGTTAGTGTGTCCATCAGATGGCAAAATTTTGAAATTTGGTTTGATCGAAAACGGAGAAATTGAACAAGTCAAAGGAATGACATATTCGATTGATGCATTACTTGGTTTGAAAACGAAAAAGCTTGCTGCCCCTTCTCATGAAATTGAATTTACAGGACACGAAAATGATGAGGTGTTGAAAAGACACGAAGAATTCGCCAAATTAAATGGTATATCTTATACATTAGATGATCTATTAGGCGGTGAAGGATCAAATACATACCACTCTAATGACTTGAATTACGAAGATAAAGGTGATGCGACAGCAAGGAACAGCTCTATATCCAAACAAGTCTCCGTCGCTAAAAAGATAAATGAACCATCACAAGAAGCTACTAAAAAAAATTTGTATTTTGCTGTTATATATTTGGCTCCAGGAGATTACCATAGATATCATTCGCCTACAAATTGGGTTGCTACATTGAGGAGACATTTCATTGGTGAGTTGTTTTCCGTTGCTCCTTTTTTCCAAAAGACTTTACAAGGCTTGTTTGTTTTGAACGAAAGAGTTGCATTATTGGGCTACTGGAAACACGGATTTTTCAGTATGGTTCCTGTTGGTGCAACAAATGTTGGTAGTATTATAGTTAATTTTGACAAGGACTTGAAAACCAATGACATCTATGAGCATGAAGTCTACTCAAGATCATACTCAACTTTAGACGTTAGTTCAGCAGGAAATTCAGAATTGTCATCAACAGCATCAATCCCAATCAATGAGAACACACCTTTATTATCCAAGACAGAAACAAATGCATCCACAATCACGAATCCAAAGAAGTTAAAGAAGAACACTGTTTATGAAGCTAATTACTCAAAGGCAAGTAAATTACTAGGGGGGTATCCTTTAGTCAAAGGACAAGAAGTTGGAGGTTTTAAATTAGGATCCACTGTTGTTTTAGTTTTTGAAGCACCATCAAACTTCAAATTTGATTTACAAATTGGTGACAAGGTTAAAATGGGACAAAGAATCGGTGGTTTCATTTGAGAGACGCTATTCAGACATACACATACTTAGATAATATTAATACACTTACATAAATATCTTGAGGAATGTAGTCTGATCGCTATAAATATCATTTTTTGGGTGGTTCTGTGGAATTGACATCCCTGTACTGAGAGCTTGCACTTGTTGTTGGCTATATTCCCAGTGCCCGTGTAAAGTAAACACTTGATAACAGATTTTTGCAACAGCAAAAGTAAAAAAATTTCGACACCAGCAGGGTTCGAACCTGCGCGGGTAAACCCAGAAGGACCTGCACCTACCGCCTTAACCACTCGGCCATGGTATCGGAAACTTTATGAATTTATAGTAATTTTATGGGTTATATACGGACTGTTTAGCTCGTCAAAGAAATTTGTTCCTTCCATCATCAAAACCACAAAATAGTCAATTTCCCTTTACTGATTATAACCTTTTATCATCAGGCTTTTACTGAATAAAAAGTCTTTGTCGGTCGCTATCACCTCTGTTCCCAAAATCATATTTTCCGTTTTGAGGTCAAATGTCACATAGAACCGAATGTCAGAAAATATGTACTGTAGTCCAGTAATGTTTCCCATCAAGCTTCAATTTAAACCCAACTATTGAGATTTAAGCAGCTCAAAATTGATGTTCGCTACTGAGAAGCAAAAAAGAGGAGTTGTTCGCTTTTTCGTGTCCCATATCACATTGTCGACACAAAACATAGTAATACCGTCTAACATCATCTACTTATTTACAAACAAAGTATGAGTTGGGTACAAGATCTTTCAAAATTGTAGTTTACACGAAGAACAAATTAACACTCAATTACAAACGTTTGTTAAGATAACTGGAACTCAGGTTTCAATAAACCTGGTTTCCCGATCTAATTAAGACATCCAGATATGAGAGGCTAAGGTTGCAAATTAGATCGGGGCTTTGGAAATGCACGTTGGATATTAGATAGCTCCAGTGATATCTCCTTCACCATATCAGATATTATCTGGCGACTAGACCATATCCAGGGTAAGATGGTGTCTGCTTACTTTACTGCAAATAACAAGCTAAAACATCGAATTAGGCAAATGTCTAGGTTTAATTTTTTTCAATTTTTGTAGATGCTGTTGCTATCCCTTTGAAGTTAACTTCAGGGAACTTCTATGATGATATGAAGTGAGAAAAATTGCGGATTGAAAAGAAAAAGCAACTCACATAAAGAGTTTCCAGCAGAAAGTCTACAACAAAAACAAATTAAGGAGTAGTATTTTGTTCAAGTCAAGCATTGTCTAAAACCTTCCCAACTACTTCCACTTTAACCGTCTGTACGTCGTCTGAGTTATCACCATCGGCCTGACTAGATTTCTCTTGTTTATTGAATTTGCTCAAAGTGAACAAAGACTTCAGTATCTTAGTTATAGCGTGTCTTCCTTGGTAAAGGGGGAGAATAATTATCACAACAGCACTGATAAGTAACCAAATACACATGATAACGATCCATTGATAGAAGTAGCCTTTAGTAAAAGTGTACCCAGACCCATAGTAGGATACCGGAACAATAACGTAGCCTCCAAATAGTAATATTAACGCAAGAATCGAAGCAATTAATGAAGATGATTTCAATTCAGCTTGTTCATCTTCGGTTAGCTTCATCAACTCCAACTCTTCTTCATTGGCATCATCCCCTGCAGAAAATGAAGTCTCGAAGATTTTGAAATCAAAAGGTTCAGCCTCAGGTTTGAGTAGAGAAATCACAACAATATACAACAACGAGGAAAACAAAGAGACAAAGTTTCCGATAACTGTTGCTTCTGTTGTCATTACTGTATTTTTGTTGATGACACCATCCGCGTAATGGTATGTGGCACCAATCCAACAAACAATACCTGTGATTGAACCCATAGGTAATGAAAATATCATGCTTAATCTTGTCATTTTACTCCAGAAGATGGTTAAGACTGTTGGGAATACAGCAGGCGTTAGCAAAATCCCTTCAAAACTCAAAAGCCAACTAACTGTGACACCTATATAATTGAAAACAACAGCGATACATGCCATGAATAAACTGAATCCAAATATAAAAAAATGAGTAGCCTTAACCAAGTCTGCACCGGATGCTTTTGGATTTATGTATGGCCTATAAACATCATATGTAGCAACAGATGAAAAAGCGATCAACTCAGCAGAAGTTGCAGATGTTACTGACATAAATATAATCAATATACCAGCTGAAGCTCCAGATTTTCCTAAAACTGAAGCCATACCATAAATTAGTGGTAAACCGGCGCTGATTTGGTGCTCAGATAATGTATTAGGGTACGAGATGAAATGCTCAGTATTTAGCAAAGCTCTACATGCTAACCCAGCAGAGGTACCCAAAGCAAATGGTATAGACATCCAAGCAAATCCTCCCAAAACATATCCTTTCAAAACAGATTTTGGACTGGAGGCAATTGATTTTTGTGAGTAAGAAGGGTCACAAAATACTGAGCTCAACCCACCAATTGAGACTGACCAGGAGATCAAGACTATGTCTTTGTGTTTGAAACTCAAATAATTGACATTCGTAGTCTCTTCAGCAACCTTCAATAAATCATGAAGTTTGCTGGGGGAGCCTATGATTGAAGACGATCCAAAAACAACGAAAGTCATAACACATATAATAGTAAATATTATGACCGTGTGAATCCAATCCGATATGAATGTGGCTTTGATACCACCAAAACTGGTATAAATTGCAATAAATAAAGGCAACAAGAAAGATGCTGCAATAACGTGCATTCCAGTAACAGTTGATATATTTTGTGCTCCACCTAATAACAAACAGCCTGAAACTATTATATTGGTTGACATGACATATGAAATATACATCAAGTGAGCAACAGAACCAAACCTGACTTTAATTGTTTCAGCTAGTGTATGTGCACCAGGAGCTCGCCTTTTCAATTCAATAGCGAGAATAATGAACATAAAAATTTGATTAGAGCCACCAAGGGAATAAAGGAATGACCCAGCTATTCCATAATTGAACGACCATACAGAAGATAATAGCATAGTGGCCGGCCAGCACCAACTACTCACGACTGCAGAAGCAATTAATCCGCTTTTCACTGATCTTGAAGCTGTTGTCAAACTTTCTGAATTTTGAACTTCGTTGTTGTATTTGGCAAGAAGTTTGGATACAAACATCATCAACACTGCAAATGCTGCACCGAGCCCAACAACAAACCCATATCCATAAGATTGCGATAGTATGCTATCAACCGCCATTATTTTTTTTGAAAATAGCACACGAAGAACCCTGAATATTGACGATGAGTTTCTGAGGAATGAACTATCTGGGGATTACCTTTAAATATAGCAACTCTACCAAACATGTAACCGATTGTACAATCGTTTGCCGTTGATTCTAAAACTGAGTTCAAGTTGTCATCGTAATATCAACTGAAAGCTTCGTGGGCAAGGTATCCATCTTTATCAATGTGTAATTCTTATCTTTGATATCTACTAAAGTAGTTTAATGCTTGGCGGCATTTATCCAACTTGGTAAAAATCTTGGTTTATTGACACCTCAATTTTCCGGATATCACTATAAGCCAAGCGAGTATATTAAAACTGATAAGTTGTGCGTTGATCTTTCAAAACTGGCAAAAGCATGCGGCCAAAATGTAGTTGATTTCAAAATTCAAGCTTTAAAACATCGAACAAAACACTCCTGATTTTACAAACTCGAAAATAACATAATGGTTAACATTGAACCAAACACAGAAATTAGTTATTTAACAATAATAATAGTATACAATTAAAATTTACAAATTCAGAAAAGAACGAACGCAAATAAAGACCAAAAACTGATTGCAAGAGACTGATTGCAAAAAACCGAAAGCAAAAAACATGAAACGACCTTAAAAATGTAGCGAAAAACGTGAAATATCTATCGTGGTAACACGTATGGTTATTTTTCATTTCTTCCTCTAATATAAAAATCCTCTAGTACCCTGGAGCCGGAACCTGAACTCCCTGTCATACTTACTCTCTCGTTTAAAAACGATGCCTTCAAATCCTCAAACACCTTTTTGGTAACTGGATAATCTTCCGCATTTTCGTTGAAAAATTTATCAGCGAACATGAATATGAATTTCTCAAGATCGGTAGCTTCAACGATAAAAGTTGAGTCAGTCTGAGTTTGTTTGGCAGGTTGTTGCTGTGATTGAGCTTGAACTTTCGTTTGCTGATGAACGTGTTGGACCGCTTGAGCTTGAACCTGAACCTGTGTTTGGGATTGTTGACCTTTTGAAGGTCTAATGCTGGAAGTGCCTATATTTATTGAGCTTTGCCTACTGTAAGGACTATCCTGATTCACAGCTTGGTTATTTGACACACTGACGACATTATTTGAGTTTGAGCTAGAAGAATTGCTGGAAGAATTTCTCAAAGAGGGGTTGTAGTTATCCGGATAGAACTGATTTTGATTCTGGCTTTGATTGTGGTGGTGATTTTGATTCTGGTTCAGAGTTTGATTCGGGTTCTGGTTTTGATTCAGACTTGGATTCAGATTCAGATTCAGACTTGGATTCAGATTCAGATTCAGAGTTGAGGCCGGATTTTGATTCAGATTCAGATTCAGGTTCAGATTCAGATTTTGGTTCAGATTCAGATTCAGATTCAGACTTGGATTCAGATTCAGATTCAGACTTGGATTCAGTGTTGAGGCCGGATTTTGATTCAGGTTCAGATTCAGGTTCAGATTCAGGTTTTGCAAACTTTGCGATTGCCCTTGGCTCAAGGTAGGTCCCGAATTGTTGATCGTTGAATAGCTCCTATAAGGAAAATAACCCGAGTTGTTATACAAACTTTGATAATGATTTTGCGATTGTTGTTGTGCCTGTTGATGTGAGTGTTGTCCGTGGTTTTGATTGTGTACCACAGGGCCCTGAACGTGACCATGGTGAGCTGAAGAAGCCTGAGCAGGATTGGATTGAGCAGTAGCACTAGTCCCGGATTGATTTAGCAACTGATTTACTTCATAATGAGTGTATCTCTCCTCTCTCTCCACTAATGGTAACGAGTAATCATCATCCATATTTGGATTATCGTCGATTTTATCCTTAGCTGCATTGGCGTGGATGCCCAGAAGAAGATTTCGAGTTACAGAGACAACATTCGAATCGCCATTGACTAAAACTTGACCTGAATTATTGTTTTCCAAACTGTGCAAATGACTGTCACCGTTCATTGATTTTCGATCCAATCCATGTCTCTTCTTGAATTGACTCAACCAACCGTGGCTGAAGCTTACTAACCTCTTTGGATCATCAACCCCAAATTGATGGGCGTAAATTGACCAGTACTCTCTGAGGATTGGTTCACTCACTGACATGTTATCCTGAAGCCTCTTCTTCACCAAAGAGTCCATAGCTTGATTGATTTTTTCATACTTGAACTTCACCTTCCTCTTGCTATTCTTCGTGATGTTGGTCGACGAGCTGTATCTTTCCCTGAGCTCTTGCTCATTCTTGAGCCATTCACTGAAAGAGGATGTTGAGATAGAAAACTTGTTTTTGAAGTTTTCAACAGTTTCTGACTGAGGCTTACCGCTCTGATGATAGTAGTTTAAAATCTGGATTTTCTGCTCTAAAGTTGCCCGAGGCAACTTTTGAACAGGCAGCATAACAGAATGTGTTTTGCTGTACTTAATCACCACCAGATAAACAAAATAGTGTGATGTTGATTCCTAGTTTCTATCTAATTGAACTCTTGCTTTGTTATCCTGAAAAACGGGATATCCAGATACTGGCACATTTTGATTACACGTTCAATCGGGAGAAAATGGGCTACCCGGAAGTAAAATATTCGTTTGAGCCCTGTTTCCTTATGTGACGCCCAAATATATTCACCAATAAGAACAGCATAGGGAAAGTACGTCACTTTAACATCCCATCCACCTTTCGTCGATGGATATCTCAACAGGGCTTTTGGTGGTTTGCCTTCTGAGTGCAAGACAATTACCGCTCGCCACGGACCTGCTCGTGCTCTTCCCTCCAGCTGGTTGCACGTTCGGCGGCGGCTAGCTTCAGAAGACCTCTGTTAACGTAATTATAATTTCACTCATGTCAAGCCTCATGCTGCTACAAGACTGGTGTTAAGCATGGCCTGGTGGTGGTGTTGTTGGCAAGAATAAACCGTGTATGAGACGGCCTGGTTCAATCGTTCAACTGATGGGTTGGGGGTGGGAAGCCACGCTCTCTGAGTATCGCGACAACGGGACATCGATTGTGCTTCCAGGAAATCTCCCATGTGTTTAACTTTTCAAGTACAAAGAGCAGGGGCGGTCTACAGCAAGGTCACTACAAAGGACCAAAGTGCGATCACCAAGCTTCCGATTTGCTGGAAAGGAAGCTCCGAGTCTCAGAAAAGTAGAACTATGGAGACAAATTAACCATGGGGTAGCGTAAATCTGTCGCTGATTGAGCTGACCTGAAGAAGACCGGTCACTTGATCAGTTGGTCAGTCAGCCAAACAGTGAAATTTGGCTGGCTTTCTCTAGATGTGTCCACTTAAGCAAGGAAGTTAGATCGAAGTTCCCTTATATGTTGTGCAAAAGGATACGATTGTACCATAGCGAGTGGTATTCGCGGAACTGAACTTGGCGATCAAGCCTCAATAGGGACTTCAACAGAGCTACTGACTGTGTTTCCTGATCCAGGGATACACCTTGCTGGGCTCCGAGAACATGTGGTCACATACCTTGTGATATTTTTTTCTTTGAAGTTGAGACCATCCATAGAAGAGTCCGCTCTATTTTTAGCTATCCCGCATTATCTATAGAGTGCCTGATTCGGATTTTTGTTAACTTCGAAAGAATTTTTGAGGTCATTTGTTTGCTAATCGAGAGAAGACACAAATACATTTTTTTCTATGGATGTATCGATTACGATTCAGATGCCGCTTGTAATAGCACTCGTAGTGAGAAGAATGAAAGTTCAAGACACGTAGCACGAGAAGTTAGCACGGTCAGGTAGAGGTCAAGCGACCCGACGGATAATATGACGCAAACTTTGAGTACAACGACAGTAACTTAAAAACATCAACAAATGGAATAACATGTTATTACTATTGGTCACAATATCAATACATTATACAAGCTCGCGTAAAAGCTTCAATGGCAACTTCTAGTGAGAACCAAAACCTTTGCTTGCTTTTTCCAAAACAGACTCGTAAGCAACTTCACTGAAATCAGTTCCTTGGATATCAGTGGAAACACCGTTGAGAGCCTTTCTCAAAGCATCTTTTGAAGCAGCGTAAACCATCTTTGGTCTGACAGGGGCGTTATCTGGAGACCAGGTATAGAAAATAATTTTTGATCTTTTACCATCATCTTTACTGATTTCATATTCGAAATCATAGATGGCATATCTACAGTCATTTTCTGGTAAGTCTTCTAAAAATTTGTCATAGTCTCCGTCAGTTGAAGTTTTTTCAACAATGATTTCAGTTTTCTTGTCATTTAAAGTGAAGATGATGTACTTGTATTTTTTACCTAATTTCAATTCATTGAATGCAGTCAATGATTCATCTGCGACGGAAACACTAAATTAGCTTGTTAATATAATCCAGTTTTATGTTGTTCTGGTGGGTATCAATTTGAAGCTTGTGGTGTAGGATAAGATTTTACACTAAACATAAGCCCGTCACTTCAAAATCACCTTAATTTGAAGCCATTTGATACGCTATACATACCCTGATCTTGACTGTAAAAGTTAATAGCTAGAAACATGGAAATCCAATGCCACTCATGTCATTGAAAACAAATATACATACCATTTTGTCGTAGTTTGTTGATGTTGCCTTTGTTGATGTGGTCAGAAAACACTTGTGCTATTTAAGGAGAATCGCTGGCGACTTTCGCGGATGGCAATGCAAATTACCCGGAACAGAGAAGGATGACAATAAATCAATGACTCATATATTACGTAATGCATATACGTAGAAGTCCAGAGTCATTGGAAGCGCAAATCAACGTTTAGTGAACGGTTGCAATCAATATTGTTCTCATTTTTTCATTTTAGAACATAACTTTACACCTCTTCACAAATCGAATATTTTCTTGCTCGTTTCATTACTTGAAATACAGAAAAAGGTAGAATCCCTGAAGCTCAAGCGTCACATACTGGCTGCGGCGCGTTCCACCCCATACTGAATTACAGTCACTGAGATGTCTTCAATTCTATGGCCAAACCACTCTATTTTATCCAGCATCATAATCGCATGACACATATAACATCCTCAGTTGTAACAACAAATGAAAATAAAACGGTGGAGACTTAAAAAGTATCAGAAGCGATCAACAAAGGAGGTCATTTTCACCGGCACAAAACACCAGAACAAAGCATACAGCAGACTTTTTAAAGTCGATATTTGAGCGATCTAAATTTGAGTACACCGAATCTCAGATACAACGTATACAAAGTTTGCGAAGTAGATGTGTCTAACGGAGACAAATAGCACACTCATTTGCCTCTTTACATAAATCAGCGTTAACGCAGGAATTTTTAAGGAAATTTTCAAAGGCCCGATATTGTCTTCAGGAACCAAACTAAAACAAGAATAGATATATAAGGCAACTTGGCCGAGTGGTTAAGGCGACAGATTAGAAATCTTTTGGGTTTACCCGCGCAGGTTCGAATCCTGCAGTTGTCGTTATTTTTTCAATCCAATATTTTGTCTTCTCAAATGCGCAGTTGTTAATGAACTGGGTGAGATAATACACCTCCCATTAGTTTTGAGTTAGATACCAAGTTTAAGATTGTCATATGTACTAATCGCTTTTGTCCCATATCGCGTTCCTCTCAGGAGGTTTAAGCTGACGTTGAGCCCAAGAAAACACTCCAGTCGTGAAAACCATTTCTTTTACTGAGCTAATGCTTTGTGGAATTGGGAAAACTGGAATATCCTTTTGCAACATCTGTGCTTCTCTACCGCATTGTATCGAGTACGTCAAATTCTGTCGATATGTAAACATATAACGGATACTTTACTTCAACCGTGATTTCCACGGATAATGAGACTACCTGAAAAACGCGATCTATGAATTAATCAGATATTACAAATACACTTCATCCATACACCAGCACCAAAATTAATACAAACATGCAAAATTAGGGCACCAACCCTAAAAATGTTTACCGTTCTCGAAGTTCGAGTTCTCAAATTCTCTTTGAAAAATAATTTTCATGAACTTTTATACTATTTGAATATATACAATTATACAAACTTAGAATAGTCTGCAGTTTATTATTAGCTTAAATTGATTATCTCTAGTTAGAATATAAAGAATCATTGTTAAAAATGTCTACTGAAACTGCCTTATCATACGCTGCTTTAATCTTAGCTGATTCAGACATTGAAATCACTGCTGAAAAGTTAAGAGCTTTAACTGAAAAAGCCAACCTCCAAATTGATGGTATCTGGGCCAGTTTATACGCTAAAGCTTTAGCTGGTAAAAACTTGCAAGATTTGTTTTTCAACATCTCTTCAGGTCCAGCCCCAGCTGCCTCAGGTGCTGCTGCTGCTTCTGGTTCTGCTGCTGTTGAAGCCGCTGAAGAAGAAAAAGTTGAAGAAGCTAAAGAAGAATCTGATGATGATATGGGTTTCGGTTTATTTGATTAAACAACTTAGAAATTTGTTATTAATTTATCAAGTTATCTAGTTTGCTAGTCAATATAAATAATGGAAAAAACTAAAAAAATGTGAGATGTTATCTATAACTTTACAACCAACTGCTCAATGTATTTTTAATGTCTTGATTTCTCGTGTAGTTCGCATTTCTCCGATATGGTATACTGACTGTGATCCTTTTCAGCTATTTCGAAACTGCAATTCGACACTCTTACACTGTGATTATTTATGCGAATTGCGAAGCCAATATTTTTTGTGTATATATATATCTGCTTCAAAGTGCTGTTGTCACACAAAATTAATACCCATAGGAGTATCTTTCGAAAAGTTTTTATAGGAACCCTTGAACATATTTTGCTGTCTTCCCCTACCTTGCCAAAAACCAGCATTCACACTATATAGTGGCACTATGGCCGAGCGGTTAAGGCGAAAGACTTGAATAGATCTTCCATTCGAGATATCTTTTGGGATTTTCCCGCGCAGGTTCGAGTCCTGCTGGTGTCGTTATTAGGATCCTTTCATGGTAATTCTTATTTTTTTGTAAAAGCTTTTGTAGAGTTATGGAGTCAGACACAGCTATGTCATTTCTCAAATACATAGATGTAAATATGAAAGTACAAAATTTTCATCGAAATATTTTTCAAATCGCTAACTCCATAACTTACACTCAACCTCCACAGGTTCTCGGCTCTTCCATGTTCAGTAGAAAGTAACCAAACCTTGAAAAGTATTTCCACTCTATGTGCATTCCATTCGTCGTGAAAGTAACACTTCACCTGCGAACGCGGACAGTATACTACAGAAGTCATAATCAAACCATATGTATTGTGTAGTAATACATAATGCCCAAATCATTCTTTTTATACAAAGTTTTAACCAAAATCAAATAAAAGATATAAAATAAACTATAAATCTGTTAAACAAAAGATATTAATTTAATATATTTAGCTTATTTCTTCTTTTTGTCAGCTTCAGCTTCAGCCTTTTCTCTAGCTCTCTTTTCTCTAACACCTCTGTGTCTCTTGTCTGATCTAGCTAATCTCAAGGTTCTGAAAGCAGTTTGTTCTGGAACTACAACAGCTCTTGGTTTAGATTCTGGAACTGGTTGAACAATTGGGAATGAAGCTGGAGTTGAGATTTGTTCGAAAGAAGCAATTTCAGCAGCTTTGGTCTTGTTGTCAAAGATAACTAATTTAGATTTGTATTCGTTCAATCTAGCAACGTTGACTTCGAAGGTTTCTTCGGATCTGTTTTGTCTTCTGTGGTCAACTGAGATACCAATAGTTCTAGCGTATTTAGCAGTTAAACCGACAGCTTTTAATTCAGCTAAAGTGAAACCTTTACCAGCTCTGACTTTTCTGTTGTATTTGATGGTTGGAGCTCTGACAACTGGTTTTAAAGTATCAATTGGTTTTGGGGCGTATTTGGCAGCTTTGGATAATCTAGCTTGACGTCTAGAGACCTTTTTACCAGCTTGGTCAAAGTGAACTTTGACACGTTCTTGCCAGTGCTTTCTAAAATGGTTCTTTAATAATGGTAAATTCTTTGCAATAGCCATTTTAACTGATTATCTTTATTAACTTAAAACAAGAGACAAAATATTTTTCCACTTATATGATACTTAAAAATATAATTTTTTCATACAGTGGAAAGACCAAACAGAGGAAATTCCAGCAAAACGAAACTCTGATGGGCACACGCTCACTCAATTCGCGAGAAAAGCAGTCACAGTTGTGTGGAAAAAGTGAGCCCGGACATAGTAATCGTCAGTACTGCGATTCCCTCGGCACCACTCTGTTTTGCAACTCTCACGAAAAATGGGTGGATTGTGAGGATGACACGACCAAAACTATCTGCCATTTGTGACGTGCCAATGGGTCACCAGGTTTTTGCTTTTCACGTAAAACAAAATGAATGAAAAATGCTTCACTACCACCCACTAGATTCTTGTCAATATATAGCAAAAGCACATCATGTCTACTACTCTTCCAAGTGTTCAAGTATGTTTCGTTTCTTCAGCACTATTGCGGTGCAACGTGATATAGGCCATCTTTTGTTTCGTGTGACAGTTGTGTTGATTCATCCAGTCTTGTCAAAGCGATTCTGGTGATAAAAATATTGGGCGGCTAATGAAAAGCGTGTGGATAGTGAACAGCGTCCACGGCCAGAGTAGCGCCAGAGGATATGAATTGTCGTATGATTGGTGCATGGGGAACAAGAGAGGGCAAGGATATCAGGGGAGTTTGGCAATATTGCAGTTCTTCTGAGTCGAGTACTAACAAGCATTTTAGACTTTTGGTAAAAAGAAAACTGCTACCGCAGTCGCTCATGTTAAAGCTGGTAAAGGTTTAATCAAAGTCAATGGTAGTCCAATCACTTTAGTCCAACCAGAAATCTTACGTTTCAAAGTTTACGAACCATTAACTTTAGTTGGTTTAGACAAATTCCAAAACATTGATATCAGAGTCAAAGTCACCGGTGGTGGTCACATCTCTCAAGTCTATGCTATCAGACAAGCTATTGCTAAAGGTTTAATTGCTTACCATCAAAAATTCGTTGATGAAGCTTCTAAAAATGAATTAAAGAAAATTTTCAACTCATATGACAGAACCTTGTTAATTGCTGATTCAAGAAGAATGGAACCAAAGAAATTTGGTGGTCGTGGTGCTCGTGCAAGATTCCAAAAATCTTATCGTTAAAGAATGTATTATCACATTTATTATACATTCAGCTTTATTTTTAATATGATATTCTGGATCGGTTATATGTTCTTTTAATCTTGTAAAATGCTACTTAAAATCATGTTTGGAAATCCCTATGTAAGATTAGCTCGTTTTTTTGTTCCTTGTGATAGTTTGTTGCAATGTGTTCTACCATATACTGGCTCATTGGCGAGGTGTAGGTGTAGGTATAGTAATCGACGAGGTAATACTATGTCGAATCGCACAACATTTTCGCGGACCTCCAGATTAACCAGATCACCATCATCATTTTGAATTTAAGCCTTATACTTTCATCATAGAACTATTCGTAGGTTGGACATTGAACCATGAAGTAATGCTTTGGCTAGATACGTCTCCACAGGTTATTGATCTTACTTTGGTTGGGGATGAAAGTGTCATTTCTCTCTCGAACATAAATCACACTCAATTTGCTATTTTGACGCCCGCATCAATAATCATTTACAATAAACATCCATTGGCTCCTATCACAGCTTACAAAAGATCCGAGGAATCAATTCTGAACCATGGTTATCATGAAAAGATACGGGTTGGTAACGGGAATCAAATATTCGTTCAAACTTCTAGACAGTTTTTGATTTTATTCCAACTTACCACCACAACGAAGGAGATATTTCAAGTGTTCAGATCAGATGGGGCGTTCATCCAAAATGGATTGCCAATTACTCAACAATCCACATTCTTACAAAATTTCATACCTGATAGTAAGCACAGCAACAACAAATTCGAGGAACTACCAATCTATGAATCATATATTACAATAGGAAAAATTATCAAAATATCCATGGGGATTAATGATTTTTGGGTTAAAAGGCACTCTCACAATTTATTGGTTAGCAATGACCAGTCTTTACAATTTATAAACTACAAGAACTACAACAACGAAAGCTTCAAGTTGACTGACTTAACGTGGTATGCTAATATTCCTGATAATGAACTTATATTTATCACATTTAATGAGGCTAAAAATTATTTTGTTTTTGTGAACAAAAATTCGGAGGTATGGTTCATGATATTTGATACTGCTCTGGAGGAGAAGTTGTTTGGTTGGAAAGTTGCTGACTTAAAAGAGTTGAACATAGAAATGGATTGCCATTCCGGTATAAATTTCAATCCTCAATTAGAGCTCTTCTCTTTTTTAAGCAAGGATTCTAAATTGTGTTTGTTCACAATCAAAGATTTTTCTCTTGAAGTGTTGAACAACAAAACAAACATAAAGCTTGTTAAAACCATTGAGCTTCCTTTTAAAGATCCAGACAATGCTCCAAAACTATTCAAGTGGTCTCACTGTGGTTCTTCATTTATGATTATAAATACACACACTCAATTTTGGTACTTTTATTCAAAGTTTGGAAACTTGAAATTCAATTCCCACGAATTTTTTGACTTTTACTCTAATTCAAAAATTTCAAAGGAAAACTCTGAGAACTGGTTCAAATCTTCTTGCGGAATCTTTCTCAATACAGATAGTTTAATATTGATAAAGGATTTTACCTTGTTTAACTTCAATCTCTCATACTCTAGTGTTATAATTGACCAGACAACAAACAACTTGTCGAATCCCATTTTGAACAATTATAACTACATTTCTGCGACCTCAAAAAATTCTTCAAAATACAATCTACCTTTTCAATATCAAAACAAAATTGCAGCATCAAAGGATACACTTCAGTCAAATACTATCAGTGATTCAAGAATTTCAATGTCTATAAGCGAGTCTCATCAAGTTGCTATTTCAACCAAAAGCAAATTGGCAGTTTATAAGTCAACTCCGGTTATGAATAAGTGGTTTGACTATGTTAATGATTACTTAGATACACTAGTGCTCAAAGTATGCTTTTGGCACAAAGATCATCTTTTTGCAGTAACAGAAAAGAATGATGGTACCGATGAGTTAATCCTTTTCAATAAATTCAGTTTAAACAAAGATGGCATCAAACTTAACTCTGCCTCGATTTTTGATGACCAGGAAAAAAATGGAGAATTCAATTCAGATTTAATATGTTGGAAAGGCGAATTTGGTAGCATTATATGCTACGAGATATGTGATGATACAATGAATTCTGAACTGTTGCATTCCATTCGGAAGGATGATATGAAAAAGATGATCTTGGTGACAGTTGATTTCAAACTAATTGTACTAAATATAGAATTAGGTGATACTGCAAAGGTGAAGATCACAAAAGTTATACATTTGAAAACTCTTCAACAGAAGATAAAACTTCCAAGTATAAATCAAATATATATTATTGAAAACAATATTATCATTTTACTAAATACAGGAGAACTTTATCTTTTGAAATCTTTTAAGAACGAGCAGGACAATAAAAATTGGTACGACTTGATTGAAATAGGCACATCCATCGAATATTTTAATTTTATATCACAAGGTCTAACTGAAAGATTATTATATATGTTCAATGGTGAAGACATCTTGATTTACAACTTGAAAACTTTGATTGATGAAGCAACTAACGATAAAGTGAAAGATAAAGTTTTGAAACCATTGGTCATAAATGTTAGCGGATTTTACCCCTTATATATCACAAACAACAATTTTAAAACTTTCAACTTGGCGGGTTTAGAAACTGATTTACTAACGAGAAATGGGTATTTGATTGTGAAAAGTAAAGTTGTCAATAAACTTATATTGAATAATATTATTGAGTATGAATTGACCAAAATTACCGGGGATAAAGAGATAAACGAGAAGATACGTCAAATCTACATGACCTTCAAAGCTTTCAAAAATTTCGGCTACTGTTTGGAGTTGCTTTTATTCAAATACCTAGCGGAGGAGATAATCAACCTAGATTTTTTGTCAAAACTAACAAAATTGATAGAGTTGAGTTCCAGGTCAGCTTCAATTTATGTCAATTGTTTGAGAAAGGTCGAATTGCAATATTGGAACACTTTTTTTCAAATTATTAAGCAAACTCCGTTGGGATTTTTTGACCAGTTACTTGATTCAGGAGATGTAGAGTTATGTCACAACTATTTGATCGTCTATTTGAGTTATAAAAAGGATTTCATCGAGGAACCTAGCACAGCAGATAACAAGGTCAAAGATTATTTAGATAAAGAAGATAAAAAATTGGTCTTAAAGATATTCGAGATGTTGAAGGACCAGAGTCGATGGGATTTGTGCTTTGATCTAAGTCGCTTTATCAAACTATTGGAACGTGAGTATTGCTGTTTCAATTTTTTCTGTTGCTCTTATACTAATTTACTATAGCCTCCAACGGAATTTTAAAAGCTTTGTTAAAAGATTTGAAAGGCTAACCATCTACGTCTAAGAGGTAACAAGAGACCCACGCACTTAAAATATCACAGCCATATATCTTATAGTGATTACTACAAACGAAAATGTAATCTTTATTATTTATATTTTGAATGACATGTAAAGGAAAACCGTAAAATAAATAAACTTCAGATAAATAAATAATATGAGAACAAACTCAAAGAAGACGTTGAATATAATTCGTGTGATGCAATACAGCCCAATTCCACCATAAATTGTAGTAGTAACTTGTTTTTTGATTCTCTTTTTCGTATTGTTGATTTAGCGTGATCTTGTCTTGATATATCAATTACCTCTCAAGAAATTTTTAACGAAATCGTGTTTATCAACAACACCATAACTTTCTTCATCTTTGAAATACTTCAAAATGTGACACTGTTGTTTCCAAAAATTGATGGTTTCTTGGTACTCCATTTGACCTTTCATGTACAAAACATTGGCGATAGCTAAATCGTTAACGTATCTTTGTCTTTCGAATTCTTGTCTAATTTTAGTTCTGACTGATGAGACTGGCATGTCCAAATCATACAACTCAGCAATGGTTGGGGATCCTCTGAGAAATTTACGATATAATGTTAAGACTCTTTTTTTCATGTCTTGTTGTGTCAATGAGCGACGAGTAGTTTCAGCAAATTCAGTGGCCACAGTCATTTTTAGGTTTAGGTATGTGAAACAGATATGTGGATTAGACTGTGAATGTGTATGAAGCTATATTTGATGAAATTCACACTCAAACAATATCTTTATTTTGATAACTCTGAAGATCATACAATAAATCTTACTTCACTAAGAAAAGAAGAGCTTTGGTTGGTTGGTCGAAACTAAATAAGGGTTCGTAACCATCTAAACACCAACAGGGCTTCATAATCGCACCAACTTCATTATCTACAATAGATACCAAGATCCTTAGATACTACTGAAGTTACTATTACAAATGATCAAAGACCAGTATATTAAATCAAAACATCAAAACAATTATTTATAGACAAAAACTTCAAAATTACCTCACTTATATAATTAACTTTAGAATCAAACAAAACCTTTTACACAAAGAAATATAAAAAATTATAATTCATCTTAAAACAAAAATTTTTATGGTATCATATTCAAAAATTGTTAATCAAAAAACTTTACCTTAAGAGTGACTTATAATTAAATTAATTAAATTAAATTTGTTCTAATTTTTCATTTTTATTATTATAAAAAACTTATTCCATTAAATCATCTAATTGAGGTTCATCAGCATAATCCAATTCTTCATCATCGTCAATACCAGCATCTTGGTATTGTTGATATTCACTAACCAAATCGTTCATATTAGATTCTGCTTCAGTAAATTCCATTTCATCCATACCTTCTGAAGTATACCAATGTAAGAAAGCTTTTCTTCTAAACATGGCACTGAATTGATCACCAACTCTCTTGAATATTTCTTGGATGGAAGTGGAGTTACCGATGAAAGTAGCGGACATGTCCAAATCTCTTGGAGGAACAGAACAAACAGCAGTTTGAACATTATTTGGAATCCATTCAACGAAGTAAGCTGAATTTCTAGTTTGAACTTTGTGCATTTCATCTTCAACCTCTTTAACGGAGACCTTACCTCTAAAGAAAGCAGCAACAGTCAAGTAACGACCGTTTCTTGGATCAGAAGCAGCCATCATGTTTTTGGAGTCGAACATTTGCTGAGTTAATTCTGGAACAGTCAAAGATCTAAAAGATTTTGAGCCTATTGAAGTTAATGGAGCGTAACCAACCATAAAGAAATGTAATCTTGGGAATGGAACCAAATTGACAGCTAATTTTCTTAAATCTGAATTCAATTGACCTGGGTAACGTAAAGAGGTAGTGACACCAGACATAACAGATGAAACCAAACTATTTAAAACATCATATGATGGCTGAGATAATTTCAAAGTTCTTTGACAAATTTCGTATAAAGCGTCGTTATCGATACAGAAAGTTTCATCGGAGTTTTCAACCAATTGATGAACAGACAAAGTAGCGTTATATGGTTCAACAACAGTGTCAGAAACTTTTGGAGATGGAACAACTGAGAAAGTTGCCATCATTCTATCTGGGAATTCTTCTCTGATTTTAGAAATCAATAAAGTACCCATACCTGAACCAGTACCACCACCTAAAGAATGGGTGATTTGGAAACCTTGTAAAGAATCACAACCTTCTGCTTCTCTTCTAACAACGTCTAAAACTGAATCAACTAATTCAGCACCTTCAGTGTAATGACCTTTGGCCCAGACATTACCAGCAGAAGATTGACCGAAAATATAATTATCAGGTCTAAACAAGTTACCAATGTTTGAAGATTTGACGGCATCAATAGTACCTGGTTCCAAATCGACTAAAACGGCACGAGGAACATATTTACCAGAGTTGGCTTCGTTGAAGTAAACGTTCAATTTTGATTTTTGGATATCGTTGTCACCACAGTAATTACCATCATTATCAAGACCGTGTTCACCACAGATAGTTTCCCAAAAAGCAGCACCCTTTCAAATGAGTTAGTAAACTCTGCTTCAATTCTACGCTTCTTTTTGTTTGATATCGTATAGTTGTTCAAATCGACAAATCCATACACCAAAGCATCTGTGTGCATTGTTCATCAAGATCAAAAGGGGACTGTGAATATACTTACAATTTGGTTACCACATTGACCAGTTGATAAGTGGATCTATAACATGTTTGTTAGTTTTCTGTATTTCTGACAAGAATTTTCCTTCATCTAGCTCGGGCGGATCCAGAAGTTGAACGCGTTTCGAAGATAATAACCGCTGTCCCAAAAATCCCAATTAAAAGAATCAATCAAGGTGCCAAATACATACAATTTCTCTCATTATGAAAATAAATCAAATAGTAGTGTTAGAATAATGCGAATTCTCTAAATTGATCAATATTTTTAAAGAAATCAATCTATTTCTTGAGGCAAATTTGGAGATTTGTTTTGTTTTTTGGAGATTTGTTGATTTTCGTACACTTTAAATACAGGCGGGTAACTAAAAATGTACTTCGACTGTTGCCTCGACAACGTTACTTGGATAGAAAATCTATAACTGGACACCTAGTAAAACTGTGAAACCGCCAAACTTCACCAACCAGTTGAGGTAAACCAGCTGTTACTAGCTGGGTCATATGTGAAAGGACACCAAGCGTAAGTTTTCGAAACACTTCCAAAGTGAAAATCAGGCCAATTAAAAATTCGCATAACTGAAAGTTGGCCTACCTTTTTGGAGCACGTAATTCGATCGATTACGCGTTGTTTTTCTAGAATTTAACGAGCTTCATCAGCTTGTATCAAATTTACAACGTACGCATTTGAGATAGTGATGTGTAGAGAACCGGAAGCTTTGCTAGAGAAAGATGCATTTTGACTTTGCAAGTGTTGAAGAAATATTGCTTTTCTGGCTTCATTGTCGCAAAACACGGATTGTGCTTGGGTCTTGAAGGTTCCGTTCGTCGCAATGATGTTGGGAGACGTTACTTCTCGTGTAGATCCAGAGTAATTGAGGGTTGAGTTCATTTGCCAGATCATCACGAGAATCTTTTGAAAATTATGAAGATCGGTTAGCCCCCTTCCCCCATGAAAGTTCAAATGTAATACGTTTCGACGACCACCTTTCTGAACAAAATGATTAAGACTTAATGCTACGTTAGGAATATAAAATGGACTGATGGATGCAGCTCTTCACGTGTAAATCATTTTGGAACAAAATGCGCCAAAATATAATTAATATAAAAAAAACGACCCCGGTGAGGGTCGAACTCACGATCTTGAGATTAACAGTCTCACGCCTTAGCCAACTTGGCCACGGAGTCATTATAATGACAAAATATGATACACATTCATATATATACATAATTTTCAAATAGAAAGATTAATCGACACAGTTAAAGGTTTCTACCAGAATCATCATTTAACATTTGTGATAGCTATTTGAACATTATATAGGCAGCATTGCATCTCCAAAAATTTTGGGTACGGTGCTTTCATATCTTTGCTTTGTTGGATGTCAATATAAATTTGAAATAAGTCACGTTTATCTTCATACATTATGTGTGCACTACATTCAAACGTCCCACTATACTCATCTATTCTAAAAAATTTGAAAATTAAACATGAAAGAAAAATATCCACGAGCATCCAAAAAGTAAACCAAAAATTAAATCATAAACATCACGTATCATTCAAACCCAATTGTTTTTGTTTCTTTTGTTCGAATAACAAAACCTATCGTAACCGGCACCAAACAAATTACTTATCTTTTTATAGGATAGATCCCCACTGACAAAGTCCTTATTGTAGTACAACCAAGCGTGATTTTTCAGTTTCGGAGTTTTGATCAAAACCTCGAAAATCCTTTTAATTAACTCTTTGTTAAAGTTTAGGTTTGTGTGAATTGAAATATTTTTCAAAAAGAGTTTATGCAATGGCAACGAAACTTTGTTGAACTTCTTTGATAACAAAATGTACTTAGATTGTGGCAATAAATTGTTCAATGAGTAGCTTATTGAATCGTCTGTGCAAACAAAATCGATGACATAGTTAAATCTCAAATACTGACTTTGTTGTTGTGGCGAGTTCAAATTAGAGTTATCAATGATCTTGAACCTTTCGTAATTGAAGTACCTCAAAATCAAAAGGAAGTCGTTTATTTGCTTTGACTTGTCATTGGTAACAATCAATATATTGTCGCTTTTCTTGATTTTGTATGTCGTTAAACATGAATAAAATGGTAACATTAAATCTAGCGATAACAAAGCATCGTGAGAGTTCAAGTTTTTGGGGATCTCAATCAAAAAGTCATGAGGATTGGTTAAAACCAAATAATCTTGTAAACCTCCTTCTATATTCAATCCTATCTCATTCCCATTGAGACAGTTTGACGTGTAGTTCAACAAACAGTTCTCGCACGGTTTGCTAAAGTTCAAGGATATGCAATTGTGGAAAGGATAGATCAAGTACTTTGAGCTGAACTTGAGCCTCAGTTTTTCAGCATCAATATTGCAACCAATTTTGAAAAGTTTGACGATGATTTTGTTTACTGGTATAATTAATTTATTTGAGTTCAACAAGTACTCGGCATAATATCCAAAGTTTGAGTTTGGATTTAATGCTGATTCAAATACCGGCGACTGATCAACTATGTTATTTTTGTAGCTGTTATTCAAGTCAAAAGTATCAAAATTCTTCTTGATCCTTTCAGTCTCTGGCGAATTTCCCACGTTATTTATATCATTTATATAAGTTATTTTGGATTTCGGAGTATTCACTATGGAGTTCCTATGACCAGAGACAATTGAGTTTTTATTCGATGAATAGTTGGTTAAATTAGAGTCTCCTCTTTTTTTGGTGAAAATTGATGATTGCAAAGATGAGGATCTTGAATTGCCGTTCCCTTCGATAGTGCTATGATGGCTGTTATTTGTGTCCTCATCATCGAAATACTTCTGGTTTAAAGAGTTCAAAGCTTTACTCAGCCGAATAGTTGCAATATTATCATAATCGTTGCATACCCCCAACCCAATTCTTTTCAAGATCTCAAAGTCACTGTCATAATTTATACAGATTAGTTTAACGTTACAAATAACTTCATTGGAATTTGGTATTAACTGGTTTGGCTTAATGATGGTTTCATATAAAGTTTTAGTCTTTGGATTGTAGATTTTTTTCATAGGTATTTCAGAAACTTCATTCATACTTGAAATTGAATGGTCAGAATTATTTTCTGTGGACGTGAATATGTGTAATTTCAGCTATGTGGATTTTATAGATTATGCATATATCTTGACAGGAAATTTAAAATTATTTTTCAGATTCTATGGTAGCGAGATAATTATTAGACAACCAAATAATTATTTAGTACCTGAATTGGAGGTTCAAGTTATAGATGAAAAAACAAATTGCTTATTGAAAACTTTTGATACACAGTCTATATAGTCTTGATTCACTTCAATTAAGTCAAAAAATAGTAATTAGTACCAGCCATTTTTAGTGAAGAAATTTATTTTTTTGTTACACATTCTTCTATTTAAGGGTCAAGAAACATTATATAACTCATTATGTAATTTTCACATTTTTATTATATAATATTCCTTTAATAGTATAAACATGAACCTTTCATCAAATGGCTTCCGAAATTCCTTCAGCAGTCCTGGTTTAGTTTGTAACTGGAGACTAATAAAAATCGATGTGATAGGTGGTCGATATATGAGGTTTTGGATAAGATTTGTCCCAGCTTGATATTTGTATCACTTCAGGTCCACACCTACATCGGCGTATACCTACTTGAAGAGAGTAAGGTCGCATCTCCTTGCAAGCACGAGTAAAATCATCGTATAATATTGTATAAATGATTATATACAAGAGCTCTCAAAATTTTAAAGCAGCCATGATACCATAACCCAAAGAAATGATCAATAAGTACACGATACAACTGGATGCAACACCTCTTGAAATGAAAGTCCACACACTCAAATACCTCTCACCATTTTTATCGCATAAAGAAATAACAGTCACATTCGGAAATCCTGAGGTTGGTAAACCCATGGCAGCTGACGAAATCAAAGCACAACTCATTATAAGCATAACGGAATGGTTTTGACTGTGATTTTTATTGGAGCTAGCTAGATTTTCCCCAACTTCCTTAACCAAAGGTACTATGATCATTGCAGCAACAGTGTGAGAAACGAACGTAGCCACTATTAAAGTAACCAAGCCAAAAATCATGAAAATATACCAAATGTTGAACAGGGAAATTTTATTCAAAAGAGAGGTTGCAATGGTTGTTAATAAACCCGAAGATTTGATGGCCTTACCCAAACAAGTTCCTCCCATTGCCAAAAGTATAATGTCCCACTGAAGCGAATTCAAATCAGCTTTAGTGAATATGTTGAAGATAGGAAACATTATAATAGGGATGAATGCGATTATACCTGCTTGACCAAAAATTGAGCTCAACGGGGACAAAACACACCAAAGCCCGATGGTGATTAGTGTGACTGTAATTATAACATAATGTCTCCAGTAAAACTTTATCTCACTTTGAGTGATAGTTATAGTTCTTCCGCTGTACTTGAATGTTGAGATCAACAATAACCAAATCAACAATAATGACAATATTGATACAGGTACTGAGATCGCAAGCCATTTTGCCCAATTGCAGTAAGGAATCATCTGTTCCATTGCAATCACATTTTGCGGTGATGCAATAGGACTTGTCATGCCCCCAACATTTGCAGCTAATGCTATTCCTAAAACAAAACTTTTAGCTATCGAGTCTTTCGCATCTAAATTTTGTAGTATCGGCTCAATCAATGATAGACAAATAACCGGTGAAGCAACATTGGATATCCACATTGATAGAAAGCAAGAGATTGACATGATGACCAATAAAATTACTTTTGGATCTGTAGTTCTGGAAAAAATTAATATCTTCGATGCTAACTTTGTTGTGATACCATATTTGTTTAAAGTATGAGATAGAACTAACCCGCTAAAAAGGACCATGATTACAGACGACCACATCGTAGATAATATGAAAGATGAAGACTCTTGAGCTGACATTGCAGATGACTGATTATCTGAGTTAGTACTCACTGATTCGTTTCTGACTACTTTAAACAAAACAACCAAAAACGGGGTAATCATAGAAGTAGTGTACAATGGTATAGCTTCAGTAGAGTAGAGCAATGAGATTGTGACTAACAAAGCTAAGCTTCTGGATTGTAATTTGTCTTTCATAGTTGGCTTTAGCAATAGGATGGTCATAATGGACATTATGATGAGAAGTTTCACAACCCTGTTTATTACATTTTTATTGACTTTGAAATCTTTCTTGAAAACTTTGATATTTATTGATGCTTCTGGTTTTTTATGCTCCTCAAAATTTGTTACCAGTAACGTATCTAACAAACTCAATGTTGAAAATGATGATTTTTCCAAGTCATCAGTTTGTTCTTCAACATTCACAGTAGTATTAATACTTGAAGAACTAGTGGGAATTTTTGCCACTTTCACACTCATGTTTTTTTCTTCCTTTATATCTGAGCAAACCTTCACACCATCATTCAAGTGAATTTTACCCATGACCTGAAAGGAATCCTTTGATGTCACAAGAATTACTTTAGTTGAACTTTTCAGCTAAAGCCAAAAGCTGAGAGCAAAAATTTCGTTTCAACCCAATGCTTTTTTTTGTTGATAGTGCTACAGGACAAAAATAATCCAATTTTCAAATCATGTAAACTCAAGAGTTTGAATACATCACAAATGTTTATTTCATGATTTACATCTAGGACAGTGATAAGGGGAAGGTGTTGCACAGTTTTTTCAACTATGAAAAATTAGGGAAGTTATTGGTGTGCGGCTCGTATTTCCAGAATATGATACACTTATTTGTGACTTTATGATCAAATGAATACTCGAAAACACCAAAAAATTAGGGACTTATGTGTTACTAGGTTGGATTTTTGGCCTTGTTTAATCGGTGACTAATAGGAATAATAGAACATGATATTACATACATGTCTCTGCCTATGTCGATTTAGCAAACCTCGAGATTCTAATGTGTTTGATGAATAAATGAAAGGGCAACACATAACTTTCCCTGTCTATGAACACTAACAAGTAGGTTGAGGTGGTTATATCTTAGTCCACGCACCGTATCGAATATATAATCAATCTTGTTCTCACTTCCCATAACTAAAAAGGGCCAAGATTCGTCTTTTGCTAGCCGCACGGTTGCTGATATTGGGTTTTCACCATACACTAATTTTATTATTGTAAAATGCAATAGAATACGATAAGAACTTCCTCCCAGATTAACAAGTTATGGCTTGATATGATACGATATTCCAACTAGATATAATATTTTGTGTGAAAGGAATGGGATTATGCGCCGAACATCAGCCACTTGAATATTGTAATTCCGCAGTAAATACATTTCACTGCCACAAGAGCATCGAGTTTTGATGTGAACCTTCAGGTTCGTATAGGTTATTGGAACTATTCAATTATGGTCAAATCAATAGTATATACCTATGGCATGGCGACTAGAGCGAGATAGATATCGTGTGCCGAATCTAAACGATACGTCGTAGCAGCTATTTACCCGGAGGTTGGTATCTAGCATAGCCTTTGTTTCACTATATCCACCGTAGATACAACAAGAAGCCTAGTGACATTCAATGCGTAAAATTAACATTAAGAAACAAATTCGAGTTTCTATAGTATGGAGTCTGGGATTTGAAAGTTGTTCGGGCAGTAAGATTTCAGTTCGCTAGATGTCGTACCGCTCTTTAGATCGTATAGCTACACTGAAAAAATCCAACAAAAGATAAAAAGTTTATTAGTTAATTAATTAGACTTCAAAAAAAATATTTCCATCATGAGCAATTTAGTAAGTTTATGGAAAAGCGATCTTAAATCGAAACCACGATTAGATGGGAGTTGAAAACAACTCATACTGTGTCGAATGATAATCACTATCAGTCAGCTTCCCATCAATCGAACAAAGTTACTCTTAATCTATGAGCGAAAGGCAACTTAGGAACAACAACACACAAGCAGGCAATGCCATTTAAACAAAAATAACTCAAATCGTAATTGGAATAATGAGTACTGATCAAAAATAAAGCAACTGGAACGGCCAACAAAAACTTCTTGGAGGGAGTGTACTGATCACCGTTATCAATTTGCTCCCACATTGTCAAGTTGTCGTAGGCACCGTTATTGAACTCGAAAGGAGTACCCTTGACCTGATGAAACATTATGTAGGACCCAATGACATAGATTATGTTTGTGAGAGTCCAGGATAACTCGTTTGAAATTTTAGGTAAAATGTTGAAAAAAATTTTTAATAACAATATAATTATGAAATGAACCAACCAAGCACCCTTGAAGTGCACCCAATTCGCATTGAGGTTCGGATTCAACGCCTGGTCTATCTTGGTTTCTTGGGTGTCTTCTTCCAAGTGTTGGATTAAAGAAGAAGATCTTCTTCTTCTGTAGGTATTTGACATTGATGACTGATAGTGGATGAGGTGTTTTTGGGATGTTGTTGCCGAATTGATAGAGAATTGTTGATATAGTGTATTGAGATCACGAAAATACGCCAACTAGCAAATGTTTGATGAGGTGAATTGATGAATTTGATTAAAGCGGTTAATTGCTGAAGAGATAGTGAATACATGTATAGCTGAACATAATGTTTTTGTAAAACTAATTATACAATGGCTGAGTGGAGTCGGTCTTTGACTAACCACTTATGTAACCGCCACCCTACCCTACTGTTCAGCCTGCTCAGTAACTATGGTCATGGCCTTAGCACTGCCCCTCGGTATATCTGGGCACGGCCTCCCTGCGGCCATGGCCTGATACAGTGGCGACTACCACCATGTTCTGGAACATTTTGGTTCGTCCAGGTTATGAACATGGCGCGAAACATACGCCACTAAATCTGGTAAAAATAATCCACTGAATCTCTAGTGGTTCTACAAGAGATTACCTGGATCAACAGCAATTATGGTATCCATGAACATGTACAATGCTGATTTTTGGATCCTGGCTGATCACTTGATCAGAAAAGCGGTAGTGTGGCCCTCTGGCCGGGTACCGGATTATCTGTGTACCTTTATTTCACCTGTAATCCACCTGTGTTCCACCTGTGGAGCGGTGCTGGAGCTGTGCACCTGTGTGTATCCCTATCTTTATCTCACCAGTTCTCGTCCTCGCTCTCGTGGGCGAACCTTGAGAAGGAGCTGGATCCCAAACGCGTCCACTGGCGCACGCCTGGTTCACGTTTGTTTGTTTGTTATATCTATAATTAAATGTGTTCTTGCGTTTACTCGCACCCGTTCCAGGATATACCCACGCAACGGCACGTGCATGACGCAGATCAGTCAAACTGCGCCGTCTATTGGTTGTTTACCCGGCCGACACTGGCAGAGTGATTATCTAATCTCGATCAACCGGGAATCGAGATTAGACGCCCAGTGTGTGGGTCGGGGCTGATTTGATTTATCTATAAATATACTCCTATTGCCACTAATTTCTTGCCTGAATTTCAGAACACCACTGTCTATACTTGATACCAAAACTCCATCCGCTCACTCACTCATCATTGAACCAAGATCCAATTTTCGATACAATCATCCAGCCGCCATGTCATCAGCAAACGCCACAATTCCCTCCAACTCTACTTTCAAATCGTCGCTTCCTCCAAGAAAAAGAGCAAAGACTCAAGAGGAAAAGGAACAAAGAAGAATCGAAAGAATTTTGAGAAACAGAAGGGCCGCACACGCATCCAGAGAAAAGAAAAGAAAGCACGTTGAGTTTTTGGAAAACTACGTGTTGAAGTTGGAGAAGACCATTGCCACTTTGCAGAAAAACGAAAGCAACTTGGTTGGCAAGTTAACGGACTTGAACTACAATGTCGATGATTTGAATTTGATCAAAATTGATGATTTGAACGAGTTGAAGTTGAAGTTTGAGAACAACAATTCTTCGAACGACGACGATATTGATGACGATGGTGAAGACCAAGAAGATGTGGAGGTCGAAGAACCCGAACAAGAGGAGGAGTTGAAGCACAAGGTCAAGAAGGAGAAGAACGAGTTGACTGAAACCAATTTGGAGTTGAACGAGTCAAACAACAAAACAAGTTTGAACCCCGTTCCAGTGAAACAAGAGGAGAACGAGTTATTTGTATACAACTATCTTTCCCCAATCTCGATTCAGTCGCCAATCCAGTCTCCATATAACTTGACGTTGGAAACAAACGAGATCACATCCAATTTGGCCTCTAGCACTGAAAATTCCAGATCTTTCTCCAATTTGTCAGATTACTCTTCATTATCAGAGAATTCAGAAATATCAGATTTATCATTATTATCAAACACCTCAATCATAAATGAAAATTTAGGCATGAATATAAGTTCAAAGTCAATGACGAATAATTTCAATCAGTTTCAAAGTTTTAACGATTATGACATGCAAAATTCAGAAGTAATTTTGCGTATATCCAATTTCTTTAAAAAAATTTTGGTTATATAATTAAACTAAAAAATGGGTATATGGTCCGATGCACCAATCATATCGTTTAACATTGATGATTTTTTCGTCCTTGACTAGAAAAACTCCAGGACTCATTATATGATAACCACAGGAACATCATCAAAGCATGAGACAATTGTTCATTCATTAGTTCGAGTTCAGCAAGATATGTGGCGCGCCTCTCAAGTTTTTTTCCAGAAAAATGGCTGCGACTGATCTTTACACTGGCTCGATTACCATGTTGTTTCAAAGGTTCAAATGTATGTGGAATGGTTACTATAATGGGTTAACTGAGTTTGTCACTTTAATTTATTTTTGAATATCAGTTATATTTGGGTGGTTTGATTATTGTTTTACTTTTTTTAAATTGGGGGTTAATTAAAATGGTAATATATGTATTTTATTGTATTCGTTTTGAAGAGTTGCTTTGTAGTGATAATATGGTAATAGATATTCTCGATTTGAAACCTACGCGTCGACGGTGAAAATGTTTTTCGACGTCATGTTACCAATGTACATAGTTCCTGATTCTAGAAGGAAAATCTTGCATTGTAATATGAAATCGAATGAAGGGATAATTAAAAGACATTCGACCATACATTGACCAATTTTTTCTCTGGTTTATCCTTGTATTTTTCATCAGCGTCACTCCTCGAACTAGCAACTTTACGTTGTTTGAAAACTCTTCTGACTTCGATGTCGTCTTTTTGAGTAGGCTGTGCATTGGTTTGTGTATCAGCTTTTGTATCAGCTTGCTTACTTGCCTTTTCATCTCTTTTTCTCTTAATACTATTGATCATCTTCGATTTTTCATAGTTGTTGATAAAGGCTTTATTTAATCTGTTGGCTTGCGAAATTTCAATCTGCAACTTCGATTCTCTAATCTCGTTTTCTTTATTGATTTGTTCAGTAAGATCTGACCACTTGAAATTTTTCAAGTACTTCAAGTTTATGATATCGTCGTAATAAAATGATCCCTTTTTACCACCTAGTTTGTTACCATTCAAAGTTGCAACACATAGTTTCGCGTTTTTCTTGTTTATGAATTCACACCATCCCTCAACAAAAATTTTCTTCTTGTTACCACCATGTTTGACTCTCTTCAAGTGATTCGAGTGGTCTTCGGGCTTCAAGAAAATTCTGTCAGTTTCACCAAATTTTTGGAATATTGATCTCAACTTGGAAGGTTTCATATATGGGGGTATCTTGCTCAAGTAAACAACACCTGTCTTTTTGATTTTCAATTGTTGTTTTTCCAACTCTTCTGGACTCAACTTTTTCAATTTGCTATTTTTGGTGGTAAATTTTGATGGCGCATTCAATGCTTCTATTGCCTTTTCGATACTGCTATCTTTGGCGATTTCCTTATTGAATTCCGTGTTATCTTGATCTTCGTTCTCGTCTTCTTCTAGCTCAAAATCATCATTATCAGATTGGGGCTCGCTATTGAAAACATCAAACTTCTTCTTCGTATGCTTATCGACTTTTGATTCGTCTTCACTGAGAAAGTCTTCCTCATCTTCCAAATCTGATTCTGGTATACCTAAAACAGAGTCTATCTTTTCATGTGTCTCATCTTTACTCATCTTTTCTTTCGATACTTTTCAACTGATTTTGCCCTTGGTAGGATATTGCAGCTCTAAATATTTCATAAAATATTTTTTCTGTTCCTCATCGGTAGAAAATCGATCATGCTTACTAATGACTGGTGAAATATGGCTGCACATATAATTAGTTTGGCTTGAAGCTACCACTACGATTATAACATAACAAGTGAAATTTTTATATTAATCTAGATTAAATCAAAACAACATATATAAATCATTAAAGCGCACCATCAATGTGTTAATAGCTAATTTGATTATTTAGAGCCAAAGTCTTTGGCAGCAGCATCGGCATTGGCCTTAGCATCGCTAGCAGCGGCATCAGCGTTGGATTTAGCAGATTCGGAGGCGTGAGTGAATTGCTCAGAAATGTAGCTGGCAGCGTTACCTAATTGTTCTTTGGCACTTTCAACATACTTTGATGCGGTTTCGGTCAAAGATTCAGAGTTGTTGTATTCAGACTTGGCTTTGTCAACTCCTTGTTGAACATCGTCACTTATGGTTTGAAAAACAGATTTTTGATTGTCTGGGGTCGCCTTTCCTTGGAATTTGTCAACAGTGTCAGTGACCTTTTCTTTACCTTGTTCTAAGTAAGATTTTTCTGAGTTTGGCTTGACAGCTTCTGAGATTTTATCTGAAACGTTTTTTCTTCCTGCGTCTGACATTGTGATTGATTTGTTGCTGTTTATTTAAGTTGGTTGACGAAAAAATCCAGGAGGGAAGAAGGGCATGAACATCCCTTTATATAGTTTTTGTGACCTCGGTGGCTTAACTTTGGCAGATATTGTATTTGATTGCTATAACATATTCTTAAATTTCATCACGATATTCCGGTTTTGGAACTAGCTGCCTATGGTTGCTGCTGTTTGTTATACAACCAATAACCGTAAATACAATCAGAAAAAAGGAAAGAATCTCGTAAGAAAGTGATATCAAGAGAATGTCAGGTGTGATTGGATCTGGTTGTTTATATGATCTAGCATTGCTTATATGTTATCTCTTTGGCACCATCTTTCGTGGAGAAGTGTATAGAGGTCTTTGGGACTCGTGTGTCAACCAACATCGATTACATGTGTTTCCCATATATGATGAAGATGATGAAATTCATTGCCAATGGTTCCACTTCCTGACACGTCTCGCACTTGGGGTGAAACGAAACGAATGGGAATCCTGAGTTTGTGTGGCAATTTCTCGTGTCAATCTTACGTAGGACATGTAGTACAATATGGTCATGGAAGCTAACTAGTATAGCCTGGCATTAAGTGACGGATTTCCATTGTTTTTTATGTTCTACATTCTTCATCAGTGAGCTGGTGATGCAACTCATCTAAGCAGTCTTACATCGAAGCAGTCTTACATCACTTCTACTGAGCTGAAAATCCTCGAAGAACCTCAAAGAACTTCGAGGAACCTTTGAAACATCCATCACTCTGTTATTGATGGAGACTTCATTTCGAACAAGCATTCCCTTTCGATGAAATAGTTCCTTCGCCGGGATTCGATCGAAGGTCACATCCGGGCTCGTGACCATGATATTGAAGATGATGTTGTAGTAGCAAAGTAGAGGTGAAAAAAAATACTCACATAGCGAAGTGTTAAAGCAACGCGTTTAAAGAAAATCTGATTTAGCGGGTTCTACTGAGATGCTCTCGCGACGCAAGAATGTGTTTCATTTCCACCGATTTATGCGGTGTAACAGTTCAAGTACTCAAGCCAACAAATTTGATCAGTTAAGTGAAAAATTTGACAAATTTAATCTTCAGCATCTGGTTAAATCTGATCCCAACTATATTGAGCCAAAGCCCTTTGATGAGATAGTCCAATCCTCCAGCGATAGATTGAACAAAAAGTATTTTGACCCCTCTCGAGCGTGGCTTCATAATTTGAAAAACTTGGATATAAAGTATGTGGATAAGGGACCCTCAAATTACTTGAAGATGTTAGAGAAAAGTCAAAAAATTTTCAATAAAAAGATCAGACTTAACATCTCCCCCAACTTACTAGAAGAAGTTCCAATCAACATTGGCGATGCCGTTGAATTATCAACATCTTTAAATAATTCTGTTTTGGCAATGATAGCGGACTTACCCACAGAGGTCAATGACCCTAGATATACCTTAATAAATCACAAAGGTGAAGTCATTTTTGCTAGCAAATCACTATTCAAGTTCAGAATACCAAACGTCTTGCCGCCAAATTTTTTGAAAAACTCTGTAATAAGAGAAGTCTCAAGCGATGATTCACCGCCTGTTGGTACTCCGAAATCAATTTTTGGTTCAACAATTGTAACATCAGTAGCAAGTAGTGCTGCAAATAATTTGAATCCGATAAATGAGCCAACTTTTATTGTTCCTGCTGCCGCAAGACAATCTATAATGTTGCCATTAGTTGAGATTACTAAAGATGCTTGGACGAGGATACCAATCATTTCAAGAAAGCTAGAAATGCTACACAGAATTTTACAAAACTTTTATGGTCCAAAAACAATTTCGATTTTGAATTTGTATAAAAGTATTCAGATCATTGATTTGAACGAGCTCGATGAAACAAGTAAAAAAGGTATGGATGCAGAGGAGTTTTTGAATAAGTATTGCTCGAAGTTGTCTGAAAGGATTGGTGAGAAGATAAATTTCCTTGACTTCAGTTTTGGCAAAGAATTCGGGAGCTCAAACAACGATCACTCTATAAACATCAGTGAATACTATGCTTTGATTTTATCTATACGAAAACAGCCGAGATTATGGGGTAAAATCATTTATCAGTCTAATAATAAAATCCCAGTAGCTGTTACAATTTTGCCAATTCATAGATCACATTTATTAGACGTGACTATCAATCAGTTGAAAAGTCCATTGAATAATTACAGAACAGAATTTGTCTCTTTTGTTGAAAAAACCATAAAAAATTCCATGAATGAACCATTAATGGGTAAGCCCAAATTATTCGATGAAATCACAGAATTGTTAAAACAGTTCGTGGCTGGTAATGTCAATGATTCACCTGCAATAACCATGATCACTAAAATACTAAAGGAGATTTCCATATACTCGGATGTTAAGCTCATTACCAAATCAACTTGTTATGATTTATTGATGAAATTGAAAATCATTAAAGGCAATGAAAACCCAATAATTTGGTCCAATGATTTACAACTACCCTTCACCAATACTTCCACCAAATCTGATTTTGAACAAGATTATTTCAACTCGTTAGCTATTGACTCGGTAGATAAAGATTTCAAACTTTCAGAGACTCAAATCGAATCAGGTCTTACTTTAGAAGACCCATCCAAATCGATCAGACATGATTTTAGGGAATTACCAGTCTATTGTATTGATTCTGAGATCGCTCATGAGATTGATGATGGTCTTTCATTAATCAAGCATTCTGATAATTGCTGGGAAATTTTGGTGCACATTGCTGATCCGACATCATTTATACAACCAAACTCTGACATTTCAAAAATAGCATTTGAAAGATCATTTACAACCTACTTACCCGAGAAAGTTTATCCCATGTTACCATCAGCCATAAACGAATTGTCTGGATTAGGTATCAACGGCAAAAAAACAAGATCCATGACTTTTTCATTCACATTTGATCCCAATGAAGACAATATCGCTGATAACTCAAAATTCAAAGTGATTCCTGGATATATCCAAAATTTTCCAAAATTCACCTACAAGAGTGTCGACGAGCTACTAGAAAATCAATCATCTGAACATTCCATTCATTTGGAAAATTTCAAAGACTTTTTGAAAATAGCCGAAAAATTAAGAATCAAAAGGATCAAAAATGGTGCTATTTTGTTTGATGACAATAATTCTAAAGAACTAAGCTTGGTAGTTGATTCTCTAGAAGATTTGCCTCCAATAGACGTCTACAATGGCACAGAGACACTCGACTCTTTACAAAGTTTCAAATTCAACGAAAAAAAAATTTCTTCGAAATCACAATTGATTGTTTCTGAAATGATGATTATGGCCAACTTTATAAGTGGTGATTTTTTCAAAAGGAATGCTATTCCCAGTATATTCAGAGGACTCTACGAATTACCCAGATCAAGTCCAATCAAAAGTGATTTCAAGAAAATCAGAGAGGAATCTGTACGAGGAAAATATCTAGATTTATCACAAATTATCAGACTTCAGCACTTTTTCAATTCGTCTTTCTATTCATCCAGCCCAAGAAAGCATGAGATGTTGGGAATTTCCGTTTACTCACCTTCCACTTCACCTTTGAGAAGATACGGAGACATGATATCACATTGGCAAATTCACAGTATCTTGAATAAGAAGTCCCTTTCATTTGATAATCAACAATGTAACACAATATCAAATCATATCCAGATTAAAAATATCATAAATAGGGACGCCAATAGAAAATCAAATAATTTCTGGATTTTGAATTATTTATCACGAAAGATGAAAATGAACAAAGAGAATGAAGAGCATGAAAGCTTCAAATGCATTGTTTCTCACCCTCCTCATATGGGTTTAGCCAATGTTACTTTGATTGGTTATGGAATTAATTGCGATTTGGATTTGAAAAAAAATGGTAAGCCACCAAAGGTTGGCGATATAATCGACAACCTATCCATATCCTATTTAGACATTTTGGAGCAGAAAATTGTCCTAACATATAATGAGTAGTTTATAGAATAATCAATACTGTACATAGAGTAATTAGCTTATGAGTAAAAAATCGCGCTACATTTAGTTTTTATATTGTAAAGAAGTTTTTTATTGTCCATTAAATTTCTAGTATCAACTAATGCGTTGTGCTAGCACATAGAGCAGCACCAACTCCACTACCATCTTTAGCAATACAAATATGAATTCTTCTTTCACCTTCAGGGCCCAATTGTGTCATTGATAAGGCATCACGGATCATTGACTTGAAACCAGGATAAAATTCAACTACTGAACCATCTGCGCCAATCTCAACCTCTTTATAGAAGTCACTTAAGGCATTGGTATGAATCAAAATACCAGCTAGTGGTATAGCTGATAAGTAAGCAGCTCTCTTTGCAATTGCGCGAGTCAAGTGTTGTATTGCTATTCTCTCCTGATAGTTTGTAGGCAATCTCAAAGCTTGCAACAACGACAACTCTGTTTCTTTCAACTCTGAAGAATCATCAATCTGAATATGTGATAAGACTTCACTGTCAAGAGCCCAAGGAGTTGTCAATCTATGTGGTAATCTAGTTTTAAACTGCTGAAGCAACAAATTTTTTGAATGTAAATCTAAGATAACAAGTCTTAATAATTCACCCAAAAACATGCCACTAATTCTTTTTTCAAAAAGATGAAACCCCGGATTTGCGGTCTCTTCATCGAGCAGTCTATCATATTTGGTGATAGGTAAAACTTCCAAATCGTTATCAAATGAACCCCATTCTGTATTTATTATCATACCTTCGACTCCTTTGTCTACCAAATCTTGCTTTATTTTTGGATCAAGCTTGCCGATATTCGATAACTTCTCGTAATAAGCACCATTGGTTCCAGTCCCAAATATGCAACCAATTTTTGTTTCACCTTGGGAGCCGCCCGGGGTGGCACCTGCTGTATAGGCTCTTGAAAGTAGTGTACCTACTGTATCATTAGCCAAGGCAACAACCTTAACTTTCAAGTCCAATTCGTGGAGTTGGCCTTGTAATAAGGAAACAACATCTTCACCAACAGCATCGGGAATGTTAAAGCCTTTTGTCCACCTCAAAAGATAGCCTTTGTCCAAGTCAACCTGATCAACCGGAAATGAAAACGTAAAGCCCATCTTGAGTTCTGTGGTTTCTTTCAAATCTGAATGATTCTCTGTAAGGAAAGCTTTAGTCTTTGAAGCTAAATAGCTGAAAAGCTCCTTTGAGCTAGACTTCATCAATTCGGGTGGTATATGATATTTCTTTTGTTCAAGTTTGAAGGTATGATCACCACACAAATCCACTGAACAAATTCTAAAGTTTGTTCCACCCAAGTCAGACGCTAAGTACAATCCCGATTCATATCCAGTTGGGATTGAAGTGACGAATGTTGGTATCATTGGTAATCCCCTTACAGAGGAAGAGTTTAAATTTTGATTAAGTTGCTTGATGAAGAAACTTGTGCATTTCTTCAACAACTCCTCATCAACGTTGAACTCATCAACTAATTTGTTCACTTCCAGCTCTAATTCTTTATGCATCACTAACAACTATATAATAATACCAGAACCAAGTAATATTATTGTACCAAAAGAAAATTTCTCTTTAGATATCTGAGACTATTTATACTCCCACAAAATTCGCTGTAATATCAGATGATGGCCGAAACGGTAAATTGCTGCTGCAATAACATATATTTCAGAAGGTAGAGGGCGAACCCTATTCGATTAATCCGGAAAAACAACTCGTTCTTTTACGAACGATTCGTTGTTGATGATTCCATTCCACTATAGGAGAATCTTCCTGATCATGCGGAGCTGTGAGAAACACGATCAGAAGATCCCCTTCAAATATGATGACTGACTTGTCTATCATCTATTGCCTGATAATAATTCCACCCTGAATAATAGTCAGCTGACGTATAGCCAGTTTTTCTTTTAAACCCCGGAAAAACTTTGGTTTCGGGGGACTTATGCCCCAATTACATCATCCACTATGGTGCAAACACAAACTGGGGAAAGCTACCCGCAAATCTCACCTCACGTGACTTGTGATTCTATTAGTTGCAACATTGTTGTAGAAGTGTCACGGTGTATCTGATAATGATGCACATCCGTAAACCAGTGGGAAAAAGATCAATCAAACCAAAACAAACTTGATTCTTATGCCCACTCGGAAGCTGATCACACCCAAATATCATGTACACGTCCCGATTTCAATGGACTGGTAAACCAACCGAACAGCTTTCTTAACTATGTGTAATAACCCCTCTGTAACTTTGGAACCGGCCCAAGACACATTTGAAAATATGTCCTGAGACGCGTCGCAATCGACGATATAAAATCTTGTTGTTGTGATTATGTATACAGCTGTATTGTCTTTGACTGAGGTTATATTTGAGTGTGTGCATGTCAAACAGTGATATTGAAGGAGAAGAGCAGCTTTGCTCCTACCAAATGATACAACTTGTAAGGGTAGTGAAGTAGCATTTGCAAGGCCCCCGTATAAAACATTAGCCGCTGACTCTAGAGTAAAAGAAATGGTTAAACAAGCTTTGTTGATAAATATCCAGCAAAGCGTGTAGCTTTGTTTACAGTTACCCTACGCAAAACCCTCAGTTGCCACTTTTACGAGGAAAGATTAATAAGCGCAATTCGCACCAAAATCAAAACTCTCAAATTTGAAATCAGATTTATTTGTTTTTGAATTGTAATAATCTGTTTGATTTATATTCTCAACGTGTTTAAGCTCGAATTTTTTAATCAATCAATTCAATGAGAGAAGTCATTTCTATTAACGGTATGTCATTTTTGCATAGGCATGGAAATTTTTTTGTTTTGGGGCTGTCAATGAATTGATATCAGCTAAAATTTTTACGGCGTTTAAATGTTCAGCGGTTCATCAAATGATGTATTCGGCCAGCATTCAACTTGGAAGTACCAATGACGAAAAAAAGAGGCCATATTCAACGATGAAGTAACAAGTTCTAACATTTTTTAGTTGGTCAAGCTGGTTGTCAAATTGGTAATTCTTGTTGGGAATTATATTGTGCTGAACATGGTATACAGCCAAATGGTTATTTAGCCGACGATCTCAGTGCTCCAATAGGTGGCGATGGTTACTCAACCTTTTTCTCTGAGACTGGATCCGGTCGTTATGTTCCAAGAACCTTATACGTTGACTTGGAACCAAATGTTGTTGATGAGGTTCGTACCGGTAAATATAAAGATTTATTCCATCCTGAACAGTTAATAACCGGGAAAGAGGATGCTGCGAACAATTACGCTAGAGGTCATTACACTATAGGTAAGGAGTTGATTGAGCCAGTGATGGATAAGGTCAGAAAAATGGCTGATAACTGTGGAGGTTTACAAGGTTTCCTTTTCACCCATTCATTCGGTGGTGGTACCGGTTCGGGTTTTGGAGCTTTACTCTTAGAGCAATTGTCAATTGACTATGGAAAAAAATCAAAATTAGAATTTGCTGTCTACCCTGCCCCTCAAGTTTCAACTTCTGTTGTTGAACCTTATAATGCAGTCTTAACAACTCATACAACTTTAGAACATTCAGACTGTACGTTTATGGTGGACAATGAAGCAATTTATGAAATGTGTCGTAAGAATTTAGATATCACAAGACCCTCTTTAACAAACTTGAATCGTATGATTGCTCAAGTTGTTTCATCAGTCACTGCTTCTTTGAGATTTGGTGGTTCATTGAATGTTGATTTAAATGAATTTCAAACTAATTTAGTCCCATACCCTAGAATTCATTTCCCTTTAGTCTGCTATGCCCCAGTCTTATCTCACGCAAAAGCTCACCATGAATCATCTAATGTTCAAGAAATCACTTTTGCATGTTTCGAACCTCAAAATCAAATGGTAAAGTGTGATCCAAAAGCTGGTAAATATATGTCTACATGTCTTTTGTATCGTGGTGACGTCGTTAACAGAGATGTTCAAAAAGCTATTGCTACTTTGAAATCAAGAAAGAATATTCAATTGGTTGATTGGTGTCCAGCTAGTTTCAAAGTTGGTATTTGTTACCGTCCACCTCAATTCATTGCAGAAGGTGAATTGGCAAAAACTGATCGTGCAGTTTGTATGCTTTCTAACACAACAGCCATTGCTGAAGCTTGGACAAGATTGGATTCCAAGTTTGATTTGATGTATGCCAAAAGAGCTTTTGTTCATTGGTATGTTGGTGAAGGTATGGAAGAAGGTGAATTTAGTGAAGCCAGAGAAGATTTAGCTGCATTAGAAAAAGATTATGAAGAAGTTGCAGCAGATTCAATTGCAGAAGAAGAAGAAGAATATTAGTTGGATCATTTTTTATTAGGTCACAAAGCATAAAACGGAAAAAAAAAAAAAAAAAAGAGAAAAGGAATTTAAAAGCAATTATAGTCATATAGGTAAAAAAATAGTGAGAACCACTTAATATTTATGAATAGATCTAGCAAAAATATTTTATTCTTCTTTTAATTCAATTGATTTTGATTTTAAATTTAATTTAATCAGCTTTTTTATAGTATAATTTTAGATTTGGGTAATTGAAAAAGATTTTATTGATACAAGTAGATCGGTGAACACTAGATTCGATGTTTTCTTGTCTAGGCTCCGGTAGGTTCAGGTTTTGGTAAGCCTAAGAGGCTCCATGTGATTGAAATTGTTTCAAACCCAGATATTTTCCAGCCCAATCAAGCCACGATACGCAGAGCTAACTGAATAATGATAATACTTGTAATTGTATTTAATGTTTTAAAATTGTTTAACTTAAATAAAACTGAATTAAACAGGGTGTATTGAGATTGACTACTGTCTCAATTGTTCGATCGATGGTGAGATTACAATGTACATATACTGACCAAGAGTGCGAGCTTATTGGATATATGGGCAGGGTAGATGCTCCTATCATCATAATCAAGATTTATGTAGCGTACAGTGGTTGGAGATGAAGCATATAAAAACGTCCAGTATTGTCGAGCTGGTCAACACAGCTACGCATCATACCGCAAAGTAATCTGGCTAATCACCACAACATTAAACTCAATTTATGAAAAAAAAATAACAATACATCGTGCTGACGATAAAATAAATTGCAAGACTTTGAAGTTAGATTATTGGATAACAGTAGCGATACTACGAAGATAGGAAAAAAAAATTAATACCCATCTCGCACAAGTACACTTCTCCGGATTGAAGGTTTTGTAGCTGCAGCCCTTCGATTGTCCTCCATTTAAGGCTTGTTCATGTATTGATACTTGTGCTCAGTAACTCACAAATTAATTGGGTGCTTTGATAATGGCCACTTCACAATACCTGCTATGTCAAACTGATCCAGAGAGCGGTGAGCGGAATCTCTCAATGTCACCCTCGACCTCGATACACGATCGATGGTGTATTCCCCTCTGGACAGATGATCTTCAGCCTGGAAGGAAAGACACTCAGCACACCACTTCGTGACCGCTACACATATTTCGATCGTCATCGGTGTCTGGAGGGTGTAATGGCTCACCAGCTCTCTTGGCTCCTTGCCCATCCATATCTTCAAGCATATCCAGCCTGGTATGGCTGGAACACTAAAAAAGCCTGACAACAATCGGTGCAAAACACGACACAATATGACAGAATCAACGTGTCGCTACCCGAGATCAGGCTGCATGCTTCACGAAACACCCTGGGCCAATCATGTCGATTTCCCAACCATTTTATTTGCTCGTATTCTGTTTTTGATCACTGGTGGGACTCAACACTTCTGTGTACACGTCCAAAACGTCAATTTCCGACTTCTATATCGGGCAATTCCGGCACCACAACAACCGGCGCGTAAATCTGCAGGTGGCTGCACTAGCACGCACCCCGTCGTGCATGCGCCAATTTTAACGTTGGCGGTGCTTCTAACCTTTTGTGGATTTTTGAGTATGGTGTGGCCCGCTCAATTCCAAAAGCACCAAAAAGAAATTAATTCATTTACTGTCAAGAGAGCTGAAAATACTCTTCAACTTACTACATCAAAATTTATCTTAGTAGCAATTACTATCGTGTTGAATTCGTTGGTTTCGTCGTGGACTCTATTACGATTCCCTGAAAGATTGATACTTCTGATCAACATGGCATACAGTCATAACGGTTGCCAAAGGTGCAAGAAAGTGAGAGTCAAATGGTGAGTAATTGGCATTTGCCTTTCGAAAACATGCGATACACCTGATAGTTCGAAAAGGCCCCCAGGCAAGAGGTGTATCGAACGGGCTCAATTGGCCTGGATGCGGACGGAATACTGACAATTTCTAGTGATGAGGGCACTCCCTCCTGTAAGCTATGCTTGAAGAAAGGCGTTGAATGTGTATATGATTTCAGTATACTAGTATATGACCCAACTCAACAACTGAAGAAATCCAGAAGACGTAAACAAGTCAAGAAAAAGGTGGATGAACCGAGCTCCTCCAGCTCCAGTTCCGCCACCGTTCCAAATCAAACCTCTGGTGCGGGGCCTAGCACAGTGTCCAAGACTTCGCCTGGTGAAGCGCCATCGTTCTCCAAAACTGGTGGCCTCATCTCTCCCATAACTACTTCTGCAAGCTCGTCGACCAAAGTGAAGACTGAAACCAAGGAGAAAGAGTTGAATTCGAACTTGAGAAACTTGGACTTGAACAATTCTCACCACAACCAAAATGTTTTAACGAACAGTAGCAGGAACAACTACAACAACATCAACAACAACCTCAACAGCAATGCCAATTACCATCAACACCGCCACAGTAACAGTATGAGTAGTAGTATCAACCATAGTAGTGCAAGTGGTGCCAGCTCTAGTGCTTCCAGTCACCAGAACATTGATTCCAGTAAGCACTCATCTCCATTTTTGACAAAACCTGACACAGCTTCAGGTGTAAATTTGATGCAGAACACAGAGCTTATGGAAAGAGGTTTGATAATTGATACTTCGCTAATGGACTCAGAAGACAGAAGAATCCTCAGCGCCATTTTGCCGAACCAATCCTTCTCTGACACTTCATCAAACTCGGCTCAAGACAAATTATCAATCTACTCGTTATCACCACCCAATGCTTTACCCTCTCCATCTATTGAAAGCTCTTTACAATACCAAGAGTTCAACGCAGATTGGTGCATCAATACTTTCACTGAGTTTAGGGACACTGTTTGTCGCCTTGATCCATTGAATGCACATTTCCATGTCGACCATGTTGACGAATGGGATCCAAAATTCCAAAAATTCATTTGGGATATGTTCATTAAAACGAAGTGTATGCTTAATTATCTTTATGTCATTGATGATCAACAAAACTATATTATTAGAGCCTTGAAAATTTTAGCTCCAACTAATCCAATTATCGGCTACGTTGTCAATGCAACTACAGCGAATTTATTGGAAGTTCACACCCAGGATCAAAGATGGGGAACCATCAGAGCAAAAAATATGAACATTTGTATCAAAATTTTAGCAAGACATATCGCTACTTCTAATGATTTTATTTCGATGAGTTGCTTGTTGATTTCGGTTATGTTCCTTTATTCTGAGAGATCTGCATCCAAGACAAACCTTTGGAGGTTGCATTTGAAGGGGGCGTTAGGTATCTTACAAAAGTGTGAATCAATGTATCTTTCGATTATTCAAAATTCCAAAAACAGTTCAAGAACTGATGAATTGTTGAGCTGTGGTATTGATTTGTATTTTTTCTCCAAGAACTGGTTTATTGCAGCCGAAACAATTGCATGGTTGTCTTCTCCAAATGGTGGTTGTATTACAGATTTGGAAGTTTCGAAAGAATTATTGAATGATCCAAATTGCTTTTATAATTCTCATGGTGTTTTGATCGGCAATTTCAATACAATCAAATGCTGCTCACAAAACTTGATACCCATTTTCAATAGAATAATTGAAGTTGTAATGTGGCTCAAGTTGAACTTTGGGATAAATTTAGGTGGTTTCTATGCTATAACCAACTTAAATCATCCCAATTTCACTGAAGAAATCAAATCCAAATTACATCATATTGGTGAGGATTTATTGATTCAACTATCAATGCTTCATAATGAAGATTTAAATTTGAATGGAATACAAGACTCAAAGTTGTCACGCTCAATGTTGGCCGCTGATTATGTTGTCAAAAACGCTTTGAAAAGCTACATTCGTATCATTTTTTTGAGGTTCAGCATATATGACGAAAAAATTGAGAAAACCTTAAGAAAACTGGCCAATCAGTTAGATACTTCAAATTTTCCATATGGTGAATCAATTGGTGTTGGTATCCATTGGTCTGTTTATTTTAGTGCTTTGATTTCTTCTCGTCAGTCTGGTTTAAGGAAACTGTTTTTGGTATTCATTCAACATATTGTGGATAGAGGTATATATGTTGGTCGTAATTCTTTTGAAAGGTTAAGATATTGCTGGGATGCTATGGACAACGGAAAGTCTTTCAGTGAAGTTGATTTTGACTGTATCGCTAATTAAGTTTGATTGAATTCAAGAAAATCTATGGGTGTTTAGGGTAGATGTTGATGATGATAAAGAGGAAAAAAATATGTTTATTGATTTTATTACATTATAAGATTTTTTAAGAAACTGTTGGTTTTAACGTTTATAGAGTTGGTTCAATGGGAAAGATGGGTGTTTTTTTTATGGTGTATAATAGTATCAGTAATTATAATAGTAATACTAATGTAGAGAGACTCTTCCAGTTTCTCTTTTGAAGTGATTTGTGTATGTAGGAAAGGGGATTTAATGACAGAACGAAGGAATGTAAATGAACTTACAGCATGCGCGTGCACCATTAATATGATGTGCGATAATAAACGGTATAGGTGCGTAGAGATATTTTATATGTATACGTATTTCAATAATTTTAGTGGTATGATCGCTCGACTTCGTAAGCCGAAAATCTAGCTGTCTCAGATAAAAAAAAAATAGCACAAACTTGTTTGAACGACAACTTTCATATGAAATACAGAAACAATATATGAAAAAATGTATATGTAATTCTATATTTAATAACAACAAACAAGAAGTAAAAGTCCTGCAGTTTCCCGAAATAAAAATTTAGTAGTTAAAATGTATAGCCTAACGAAAGCATTCACAAGAATTGAAATATTATTTAATAATACATTGATAAGTGAAACCATTAGCGAAAGAATGAAAGAATAAATAAAAGCTAATGATTTCTCAAACCAACACCCAATCCAACTCCTATTGAAACATAAACCGCCACAAAATAAAAGCAACCAACGAACAAGCTGAATAATTTCTGCCACCGAGAAAACTTGCCCACAGTTTTATCAAATAGTCCTAGTCCAAGTAGCAAAAATATTGGGGGCAATATCAATCCAATAAGCATCATGAGAGTAAATGTATGAGGCTGTGCATAGTTATAGTAAAGATCAGTATCGAAAAACCCCTTGTGATGCTTTTCGTCCAAAGAGGACGGATAAGATACTCTTCCCCCAGCATCATTGATATATATTGGCTGTTTCTCTAAGTCGTATGTATTGAAGTAGGGGGTCATACTTGGGTTTGGTGTAGCGGATGGGGCTGGCTTACTCATCGGGATCCTCTCTTTGAAATTAAACTCCTCCCTTATTGTGGTTCTTGGTGATATTTGATCCGACTGCTTCCTCATATTTTTTAAATCTACCTTGGAGCTGTTTTTAGAGTTGCTCTTTGAAGTAGTGTTGGAATTGTTCGTCGGATTCATATTTTGACTAATCTCTATGAACTCAACAATCGACGAGGATTCCGTTGGTGCAACAGCAGATGGCAAAGTCTCTTCGCTTTTGTCTTTATTGGTTGAAACTTCAGGGTTTTCACCTTTAACTGTTTCGACGTAAGGAACTGCTTTAAAATAGTCATTCTTGTCATAGTCAACTAGAATCCCCAATCCTACTTCTGTAGCATTCAATGTTGCAGATGTTGGGGGTCCATTCTCACCACTGTCGGAACCTCTTCCCGCTCTACTCACTGAACCATTACTACTCAAATAATGATAATTGTTGGTCTGCGAGTTCACTCTCCCTGGTTTATTTTTGCGGAAATTATAACTGTATCTTTTATTTTGATACGGAAAAGTTTTGTCGAAAGCCAACGATGTTGCTGTTGTGTTTAGCTTCAACTTGGGTTTAGAAAGTTTGGGTTTGATAGCAGTGGGTGTTGCAGTTGGTTTGATTGTTCTTGGCTGATTAACATTATAGGAGTTGAGCGATGTCTGATATATAGGTGGAGCTTTTTGGGGAGGACTAGTTAATGGGACATTGGTGTAATTGGATGAAGTGGTTGATATCGGTCTTTCGATCTTTGATAGCTTAACCCCGGTATCATTAGGCTTTAAGTAAACGACCTTATTGAAGACTTCGACATTGGAGGTGTAGTCCTCTGAAAAGTTCGATTTATTACCTGAAGAAGCAGTCTTGTTTAAGGATTCTTCGCTCAAGTTCGCATTATCTGTGCCAGTTGCTTCACCTATATGAGGTTTTGAGTTGAAGCTTGACTTGAAACTGTTGATATTGAGTTTGGATGATGTTAATATATCAGAGGGCATCTCACATGTATCGTTCATCAAATTATTACTAGTTAAATCAGTAGTTGCAATGGTGTCCGCAGATGCATTAGTTTTCGAAGCCACCATTGAGGCACGTCTCAAGCTTTCAATCGTGCTACTTCCAATCTTTCGCATGTTTGCTGGGTCTCTCAATACAATATTATCATTATTTGACTTAATAAACACGGTATCAATAGTTGATTGTGTGGTGGAATTGTTTGATATTATGGTATTTCTTTGAGCACGATTATTCTTATCATTCCTATCATCGTTTCCGTCTCCATTTTCGTCACCGTTATTCATACCAGAACCATTAGTTCCATTAGAGTTGGAAGTGGAGCTGTTATTATTTTGATTTTTCTCATTTGAGGTTTTTTCTCCTGAATTCTGATTGTTGGTTTCCTTATTCGAGTTATGGTTAGGGATTAAAGTTTGATCGGAAGAAATAGTGTTGCCTAAAAAGTTTAACTTCGGCTCTTCACCAATATTAGCCCCATTACCATCACTACCATGATTGATCAATGTTGTAGACTCTGAACTACTTCCAACTTTTTCCAATGTCAATTTGAATGATGGAGGTGCTGGGATTGATTCCGAAGGAATAAGGATGGAATCAATTTTTTTTCTGGATATCAGTTTTATTGAATTGGCCTTTACAAGCGAGGTGAGAATCTTTGATGAATTTTTGTCAATAGTATTCAAAATATTGTCAATTGAATTAAGTCTTTCAGTCGGTCTGGGCAATTTTTCTGTCTTTCTGAACTTTTCTTTGAATGATCTCTTCGGCTTCAACGTTGGCATTGGATTCTCGTTAGTTTGAGAATGCCTGGTAACAGTTTTGAGATTCCTCGACTTTTTAGCATTGGTTTTCTTTTTTTTCTTTTTGAGAGTATTCTCTGAAACTTCGTCATCACTATAGATCCTGAAATGGGGGCCTGTTGAACCTGTGACACGGGAATTTTTGCTCAAGGTCTCGCTATATAAAAAATCGTTGAACTTGACAGGTTTTTCTGTTTCCACATTATCATTGTTTTCTTTGTATTTATCGTAATCAAACTTGAATGATTTAGATCGAACAATAGGCTCTTCTTTTTCGTATTCCTGAATTATAGAATAAGTGTCGTTGTAATCAAACTTGCTGTATATTGGTATTTCTTCGTCATAATCATCCTCGAGGTTTTCATTTTTAAATGGTTGATTGGAGAGCTTCTCGGAATTGAAGATTTTCAGGTTTTTTTTTTCCTTCGGTAATGAGGAAGAGTTCTCAAGACCTTTGGTGTTTGTGTTCATAATATTTGAGATACTTGAAATATTTTTCAAAGGCGAGCTTTTCTTAGTGGTAGGCGGCTTGTACATAATGTTTATTGAAGAAAGTGATGTGTTTGAAGTTGAAGCAATGGATGACATATCATTTATCGGGGTGAAGTTGAAGCTCTCATCAACGTTTGCTGTCATAACTAGTATCGATGTGGTTCAAGTTTCTGTTTTTTGTAACAGCTGATATTCCAAGATGGATGGTGAAATGATGCGATATGATATGATAAGTATCTTTGATGGCCCAGTCAGAAAAAAAAAAGAAAATATTGAACTTTTTCAAAATAATGGAAACAAGCTGATGTATATATAATATCAATATTTTGAATTGTTGAAATACACTAGTGACTGGAATATACAGGATTGTCTGAGATATAAGTCGCAATCACAACGAACTAAACCTTAAGACTGAGTTTATTGATATAGAATGATTCTGCAACTAGACTTATACTTATGAACTTAGGTTCAGCAATTTGACATGTAATGACAAAAAGAAAAATAGCCAGCAAGAAAAACTGTGCAATAAAAATGACTTCAAAATAAAATGCAAATGTTGATATTCCAAAGATTCTAAGAATTGGTGAATTTGTTTACTCTCGACTTAGTTGCACGCAGCTTCCGCAATTTTGGAACGCTTCAACCGCATCGTTCGCAGCCGCTTATGTCAGCAGCAGGGAAACCGCAGAGACACGCTCTTTGTTTTTCGTCTTCGTCGTTGTTCGACGCGTCCCACAGTGTCAATTTTGAGGTCTGGGAGTCGGGTAAGAACATGTCATAATGCTCTTCCCACTTCAGCAGAAGTGTTGCTATACTGTGCGATTCACACTCGAAGCATTATTTTCCAGTCCTCCGTACGCGTAGAGCACAAAATAACAAAGGTAAATACCGTATACGCTGGTGTTTGGGCGTGACCATGAAAGAAATAAGTTCTGGGTTATATTTGTCAGATACTGTTATAGCTTTACCCGCTTCAAAAATATTATGAATCAGGCACAAAAGAGTAGAGGTGGACTTAACCATGTTCAAGGCACTTATTTCATTTCATTACCAAGAATTACAAGTTTCTAGCTGACGTTGCCAGCATTTTGATGTGATGAAGAACAAAAGATCCAACGGAAAGGAGAAAGTGGCGAGCGAGCTGTTTATATACAATTTTCGCTGTGCAGTAAGTTCGCTAATTCGGCAGGCCACATCGATTCATCAGTTCGCAATCATGTGCGAATTGATTCTAATTCATGTCAATTGATACAAACACGTATCTAATCTCGGACTGCGGCTTTCTAAGCGGGGGGTTGTTTTTGGTACAAAGCGGCAATACATGAGCTAGTCGCTCTCGTAAGGGAGGAGCTAAGCCAAACTCTAGCGAGTAAATATTCATAAAGGTCCGACTAGTAGCGTCCAAGTATCACTACGTAAAAGTATCACTACGTAGAAGTATCACTTCGATGAAAAATGTATTCTGGACTTTGCACTTTGCACTTGCACTTAATACTCAGGTACTATAACTTGCACGTCTGGATGCTCATTATCTCATCAATAGATACAGCTGAAACACCAGGCGGTTGGACCATCGAGCTCTCCCAGCACCAAAACATGTTCTGACCCGCACACCAGGGAATGAGAAGGTAGCTTCGATGGAGACCAAAGATGTGTTCCCTTAGTCAAAATTTAGATACAAGGACGGCACATGTTTCTTCAGAAGAATCAACCTTCTGGATCAGGTATCGTAAACCCCCCATTCGAGGCTACCTGGCTGATAGTTGCACCTTAGTGTGCGAGCAGAGCTCATAATAAAGTCGATAAGGCACCAGATATTATTGTACAATTTTCGAACCGCCTAAGATTCCAGGTTTAACATTCAGGTTCAAGAGTGCAGGTGTGTGATTCCAGAAGTTAGAATATATAAATAATCTGAAGAAGAAACTCAGACCAGCGACGCTATAGTTCGCTCAACGATAGGCTAAACCATAGGACAGCGGACACCTAAGTGTTGATTAATACCTAGGTCTCCTACTATCAACTGTTCCAAAACGGTAATTAAGTCGTTCTGATTACGGTGGACCCAACGAACATTATCAATTTCCTACGTACAAATGTACAATAGTGGCATCAGCTGTTAGAACAAAATAGCTTTTGAGGCGCGATAGAAAAACAAAACACCATTAGCAATTTTTCCGTCGAGTAGAGTCCAGATAGATGGCGGCTTTGTGAATGTGTCAACAGATATGGGTAAATTTACTGAGAGCTGCTTTCGAAACTCGAACCTGAGATGCTCATCGATTAGAGTTCTTGACTTTAGCTAACTTAGGACTTAGTGTCTCACTTCTAGCCCTTGGATCACTCGAACCCGGCTATTCGAAGTTGTCCCATTTGTTTACGGTGCCCTATTGGTTATACGTTTTATACTCTCGACCACTATAATTTACCTGGTCACTAGTATATGGTGGAATCATTATGAGTACAGTTAATCTATATAAGCCCGAGCAAAAAGATAGTGGAGAATCGGTAAGAACACTTTGAAAAGTGGGCCCCCACCGAAGCCTCACTAATATATTAGGAAACTTTGCCGCATTAGGCAGCTAAAGCGACAGCATTATTATCCAGATGGGCATCGATAACGAAATCAAGTAGCAGCGTTAGCATCAGCGTAAGCTACAGCTTCTGGTTCTCATTCTCTCTTTGATTTATCCATTATTGCACCCAACCAACTACAGGTTAGTGATATATGCCCCCGTTATTTTAAAACACTTATAAATACTGACTACAATTCTCTTGCTTTCAAAAATATAGTATTCATATTTTTATCAGTTATATATTAACTACATTTACATAGACGGTTGATTTAGCATTCAAATCACCCTCGCACACACAACACAATATGTCTTTATTGATCGGGGTGGATATCGGAGGTACCAACACAGATGGTGTTTTGCTTGACCCAAACAACATTTCTTCTGAGTCTCGTGGTATCTTGAGTTGGAACAAATCAGTCACTACTCCAGACGTTTCAGATGGTATTATCCAATCTATCAACACCTTATTTAAAAACTCTCCAACTACGAAGAAATCTGAAATAGCTGCGGTCACAATTGGTACAACACATTTCATCAACGCTGTTATAGAGCAAGATAAGGCAAGATTGCAAAAAATTGCAGTCTTGAGAATCTGTGGTCCTTATGCTAAAGGAACACCACCATATTCTGATTTCCCTGCTGGCTTGACCTCGATTATAAACGGTTACACTGCTAGTATCAATGGTGGTCACAGAGTTGACGGAGAAGAAATTCAGCCACTAGACGAAAAAGCCATATTAGAACACTGTAAAATCATCAAAGAGAAAGGTATTAAAGCTATTGCAATTGTTTCAATTTTCTCAATTCTCAAAAATGACCACGAGGTAAGATGTGCTAAAATCATCGAAGACTTTTTTGGCGATGAAAAAGTCAACATTGTTTTATCCCATCAAGTTTCTGGTATTGGTTACTTAGAAAGAGAAAATGCTTCAATTTTGAATGCTTCAATCATGACTTTTGCGTCAAAAATCATCAACTCATTTATCCGTGCAACTAAACAAATAGGTCTTCAGTGTCCAGTTTTACTTACCCAAAATGACGGAACGGTGTTGACAACTGCAGAGGCAATGAAAATACCCATTAGAACATTTTCTTCAGGTGCTACTAACTCAATGAGAGGTGCTTCCTTTTTGTGTCGTGGTGACCAGTCATTAGCTAACAAATCCATTGCTGTCATTGACGTGGGTGGTACAACATCTGATATTGGTATTTTATTACCATCAGGTTTCCCAAGACAATCAACTGCTTACTCAATTGTCGGGGGTGTTAGAATGAATTTTTCTATGCCTCATGTCGAGAGTATCGGTCTTGGTGGTGGTTCGATTGTTAGAATCAAAGGCGATGAATTAACCATTGGCCCTGACTCTGTTGGTGCAGACATTCTCAACAGGGCTTTAGTGTTTGGAGGTGATACTACCACAACCTCTGATTTAACTATGGCCATACAAACCGAAAACTCCACACCAGATGAAACATTTTATCAAGTAGGTGAGCCATCAAAGTCTCATAATTTGTTTCCTCCAGAAATTAAGGAAACATATGGAAAAATTTTAAACAAAAAAATTTCTTCCATCATCGACAGAATGAGAACCTCGCCTGATCCAATTCCAGTAATCTTAGTTGGTGGTGGTTCTTTCATAATCGGTGAAAAAAATCCAATCGACGGTGCAGCAACAATCTTAAGACCTCCTTTCTTTCAAGTTGCCAATGCCATTGGTGCTGCCATGGGTAAATTATCTTCTTCAATCCATAGAATAGTTCAAGTTGATGACACAAACCAACGTGACGAAATTATCAGAGATTTGACAGAAGAAGTGAAAAACCAGCTAGTTGCTAAAGGTGCATTGAAAGACTCCATTGAGATCATCGATGTTATTTATGACCCAATTCCTTATGTTGACAAGACTTACTCATTTGAAATCAAAGTTGTTGGTGATGTCGATTATGCTATCATGAGTGTTGCATTCAAACAAAATATCCAAGATTTGGGTAACGAATCTGAGATTGAAGAAGTCGAAATCGCCAAAAATGAAATCATCAAAGATTCTGCTTTCCAAGACGAAAAATTGGATAAATCTGATCATCACTTTGATTACGAAGCTTATAAGCCAACTGTTAATAAAAACAGAGAGTGGATAATATCGAATACGGATTTGGAATTCCTCAATATTGGTACCTACATTCTTGGTTGTGGTGGTGGTGGTACTCCATACCCTAGTTTCTTGGAAACTAGAAATATGTTGAATAATGGAGATACTATAAGAGTTGTAGACTTGAAAGATGTGAAAAATTACTGTATAGGTGATGGTAAAATTGTCACCGTTGGTTATGCGGGTTCTCCAACTGTCGCAAACGAACAATTACCGGGTGAAGAATTGGTTGATGCCATGAACTCATTATCATCTTATATTAAACAAAAACCAGAAGCTGTCTTTTGTCTTGAAATAGGTGGGGGTAATGGGTTCCAAGGATTGTACTGTGGTGCAACCTCCAAATTCAATATTCCAGTCGTGGATTGTGATTTGATGGGCAGGGCTTATCCAACACATTGGCAAACTTTACCAGTTGTTTATACTGAAGGTCCATTCTATAGTCCAAGTGCTATAAGTGATGGTAATGGTAATGACGTTTTGATAACGAACACCAGAACTGACTTGTTGATGGAGAAAATAATGAGAGCCTCTTTGTCCGAAATAGGTGCCCATGTAGGTGCAGTCAATCCTCCAATGACTTGTGAAGATTTAAAATACAAGACTGTCCATAACTCTTTGTCGTTAGCTTGGAGAATTGGAAGAGCTGTTGCTATTGCCAGACAAAAATCTGATATTGAAAACCTCCCCAAATTAATTTTGGATAGTGTTGGGGGTGATGGTGTCGTTGGTAGATTATTGTTCAAAGGTAAAATCATCGGAGTCGAGAAAAAGTTATTCAAAGGCCATGTGTATGGTGAAGTCGTGATCGAAAACAATGACAATGATAAGTTATACATTCCTTTCAAGAATGAAAATATCGTTGCCAAGTTGATCAAAAAGAATTCAACTACAGAAGAAGTTATCTGTTCTGTTCCAGATTTGATCTCGGTTTGTGATTTAGACACTGGTGATGCCGTTGGTACCCCAGACTACAGATATGGTTTGATGGTGTTCGTTTTAGGTTTCGCTCCCTCCAACTTGTGGACAGACTGTGAGAAGGGTCTCGCAATTGGTGGTCCAAAAGGTTTTGGTCCAGCTTTCGAAAAAATCGAGTATATCCCTGTTGGTAAATACGTCCATCCTATATCTGTTATTGATGAATATGAACCGAAGGTTTGAATTGTTTTCCGTTTTTTTCAGTTCTTCGTGACACTTAATAATTATTTTGATACATACTAATATGCGATATTTGAAGGAAATTTGACATATTCACTTATTATTTGTAGCTATCTATAGCCGTTTTATCACCTCCATGACATGGAACAAAAGAAATTTTGGCACATGTCTTCCGAGTCATATCCTATGAAAATTTATTATGTGTATCTTATATAATCATCGTTGCTGGACATAATTTGACAGGAGTTAGAGTCAAAATCTGCAACAAAGCGGTGACTCGTGGTCGATTAGATAATAAAGTGAAAATTTTCATGATCATAGGTTCAAATAATAGCATTTTGTTGATAATATATAAGGTAGATATAGTAGCTGTCTCAATTAGCTCTAATTTTTCAAAAACTAGAGAAACAATTTCCTCAAAACAAACAATTCACTCACAATGGTTACTTACGCTTTACCAGAATCTCATAAACAATTAGTTCATGGTCATTTGAAAGACACTGATCCAGAAGTTGATTCTATCATCAAAGATGAAGTTGAAAGACAAAGACACTCCATTGTTCTTATTGCTTCTGAAAACTTCACCTCCACTTCAGTTTTCGATGCTTTAGGAACTCCAATGTCCAACAAGTATTCCGAAGGTTACCCAGGTGCTAGATACTACGGTGGTAATGAACATATTGACAGAATGGAAATCTTGTGTCAACAAAGAGCTTTAAATGCCTTCCACGTTACTCCAGACAGATGGGGTGTCAATGTTCAAACCTTGTCTGGATCCCCAGCCAACTTACAAGTCTACCAAGCTATCATGAAACCTCATGAAAGATTAATGGGTCTTGACTTACCTCACGGTGGTCATTTATCCCATGGTTATCAAACCGACACCAGAAAAATTTCAGCTGTTTCAACTTATTTCGAAACAATGCCATACAGAGTTGATTTAGAAACTGGTATCATTGATTACGATATGTTAGAAAAAACCGCCATTTTATACAGACCAAAAGTTTTAGTTGCTGGTACTTCTGCATACTGTCGTTTGATTGACTACAAGAGAATGAGAGAAATTGCTGACAAAGTTGGTGCCTACTTAGTTGTTGATATGGCTCATATTTCTGGTTTAATCGCCGCTGGTGTCATTCCATCTCCATTCGAATATGCTGATATTGTCACCACCACTACCCACAAATCATTAAGAGGACCAAGAGGTGCTATGATTTTTTTCAGAAGAGGTGTCAGATCAGTCAACCCAAAGAGTGGTAAAGAAGTCTTATATGATTTGGAAAACCCAATCAACTTCTCAGTTTTCCCAGGTCATCAAGGTGGTCCACACAATCATACTATTGCTGCTTTGGCTACTGCTTTGAAACAAGCTGCTACACCAGAATTCAAAGCATACCAGCAACAAGTCTTGAAAAACGCCAAATCATTGGAAAAAGAATTCAAAACTAAAGGTTACACATTAGTTTCTGATGGTACTGATTCCCATATGGTTTTAGTTAACTTGAAAAATAAGGGAATTGATGGTGCCAGAATTGAAACTGTCTGTGAAAACATAAATATTGCTTTGAATAAAAACTCTATCCCAGGTGACAAATCTGCCTTAGTTCCAGGTGGTGTCAGAATCGGTGCCCCAGCTATGACTACCAGGGGTTTAGGCGAAGAAGATTTCGCTAAAATCGTCAAATACATCGATTTAGCTGTTAACTACGCTAAAAAAGTTCAAGCTGAATTACCAAGCGATGCTAATAAATTGAAAGATTTCAAAGCTAAAGTTGCTCAAGGTTCCGAAGAGTTGGAAACTTTAAAGAAGGAGATTAGTGCTTGGGCTGGTGAATTCCCATTGGCTGTTTAAATTGTTTAATTATTAATTGTTAATTTGTCTTGTATATGAAATTGTTGATGTAAGTTCTACATACTTCTATTCATGACACAACATTATTGATCATTAAAGACGTAAAATTGTTCATGTTAAACCTTTATTTATAGGGTAAGCAGTTGAATTTTCTCAATATCCTTTCGATACCGTCCATACCTAACTCGAGATTATGCAACTCTGGACCATAACTAAGTCTAACAAAATTGTACATGATAACATCAGTCAATTTACTCAAATTTTGAGGGTTGATCAAAAAGAAGAAGCCAGGAACAATGATAATTTTTTCGTGTAAACATTCATGGAAAAACCCAAGACAGTTCGATATTTTTCCTGGTAAATGTGATAAATTCAACCATATATAGAAGGTTGAATTGGGGATATTTTTTTCAGTAAAAGGGAATCCCATTTTTGTCAAACGACTTATACAATAATCTCTTTTCATTTTAAAATGTAATTGTAAGGCGTTCATTTCACGTCTGACATTCATAGGTTTTAAAAACTCAATAGCAGCATACTGGAAAGGCGCATTCGATCCTCCATCTAAATATGATCCTGCACTGCTCAATGAATTAATGTATTCCTCCGGCCCTAAAATCCAACAAATTCTCCAACCAGGTAACCTAAAAGCTTTTGTTAATCCGTTGAGAATCAATACTGGATCTTTATTTACATCTTTAACATGTCTTGCTGAAGAGAGTGAATCACCTTGGCAACCACCCTCATAGTAATAATGAGAATAAAACTCATCCATTATCAATAAACATGATTCACGGCATAAATTGTGCAAATTTGACAACTGCTTATCAGTTAGACATTTACCGGTGGGATTTCTTGGGTTAGAAGTCAATAAAGCCGAAACACCTCTTTTCAACTCATTTTCAATGTATCTTAAGTGAACTTCATAATTATCAGACTCATTCAAAGGAACCGGGATAGGTGAAAAATTTTTGAATAAAGACAACATCTCAGCATAAGCAGTGTAATCTGGCAAGAAAAATGAAAGGTAACAATCACTGATGATGGAGGCAATTCTGGTAAGACCAGCTCTTCCGCCCGGGACTATACAGACATTCTTGTAGGTATATTTGGAATCAAGGTCATGACGATACAAATCATTGTAAAGTTCCGCTACAGCTTCTCTTAGCTCTTTCACACCAGCTGTTGGTGCATACTCTTTACTTTTATTTGAAATTGCAATTGAAGTAGGTCTTTTGAATGAGCCTGGGATAGTGTCACCATGCTCTGGAGCACCTTGGCCCAAATTAGCCCACAATGAACTGTCGTCAGTGGTTTGATAGCCATATTCATTCGCTCTTTCCGTGACCCACAACACACCTGTGGATGATTGAGTCGTATTTAAAGCTGGTTTGTTGATTTCTTTGTTGAACTTTGGCTGCGGAATTGGAATCGGTGAGTTTCTCCCATCATCGAGAGATAATTTGCTGATCAAAGATGTTGGGGTTCTTCTAGAAGGTGGTCTTGAAGTAACCAGCGGAGTGCTTGATTGCTGGAGAGTTTCGAACAAACTGGAAGCTGATTTTTTTAAGGGTTCAGGAAGAGTAGACTCCAATCTCTCGAAATCACGTTCATCGTCGGTCATGATGTCGTTACGTTTTTTTCACCAATGGGTATATGGATAAGGTCCATCTTTAGTAGTTATGTCAAATTTATTAGAAGTTTTTCTTAAGGTGTTACCCAGAAATGTTCTTTACAGTGTTTCTGGTAATCATACAGAGCGATATCGCTCTTATTGTTCTTAAACTGTTTCTTGTCTTCTCCTTCTTTCGAAACTCAGCATCGCTCCTTCATGATCATTATTTATTTTGCATAGTGCAACCGCCAATTGACTATATTATCTTTGTTTTATTGTGAGGCAAAAGAAAAATCAACTGACCACAGTTAAAATTAAAACACGAGCCGCAGGTTTAGCATCTTAATGTTGATCATTTGAGCAAAACATACTCTTCCATACAAAAAAATGACACGCTCAATCAAGTTCAGGGCCAACTTCCTGTTTTAGATGGATGGGGCTACAATCTGAGGGTTTCACTCAAACACAAAAGTCAAGGGATTTCTGGGGGTGATGCCTAAATCATTTTATTTACTTCATTAAGAATATCGAGACGCTGCATCATGTGTTTGTTTATAAACAACGCGTAACTCACGATTTTTGATTTATGCCACGAAGATGAGTGCGCTTCACATTTTGTTTTTCCAAGTTACAGCACCAAGGAATACAGGATCTACAACTTCATCAATCTCGGAAGTACTCATGGATGAAGTTCAGGCGCCAGAACTAGTCACCACTATACTCCAAGGAGCTCAGCATCAATGTGATTCAAAAAACCAGTTTTTGCTTTACTAAGTGCCCAGAGCTCCTCTCGGGTCAAAAAATGAAAATAACAAGAAGCAGGTCTCAAGTAAACGATTGGTTCTTTCCTACCGATGGCTACTTCTCTTTGATTCCCGACTCAATTAAATTACTTACAGACGAACACTTCTCAGATGATGAGCATCATTAGGGAGGTGAAAATTTGTGCCCTGCACAAATTGTGAAATTGTGGTATGGTATCTAGAAAGAAGTTCTCCATTTTAAGACCCTGTTCTTACTCTGGCTTCTTGTCTTTGAACCACATTTGAGCAAGCATACTAAAACCCTGGTCTTGCAACCATGTTCAATCCATACCCAACTCGAATCGAATTGAGTATTTGCGAAGCGCCATACCAATTTCTTGCTGTTGGAGTGCTGAAAAAGGCAAATCTCACAGCTTTTTTACTTTGTTGTCCGACCTACACTCATCAGATTCAGATGATCTCGTGTACTTTGAGGCGGTTATCATTCATCAACTTCATTCTGTTCGAGTAGGGAATCAATATTTCGCTGAATTTAGCCATTGCATGAACAAGTTGGGCGGTTTGAGGTAACGTTTTACAATTATATGTGAAATGTTGTTTGGAAACAGGCAATTTATAATGTTCTATTTTTATGATACGATTTTAACCGTGGAAATAACGTTTATCAGATCTGAATGTTTCGTTGTGATGATTGATTTGTATCATTACAATTCTAATGTATAACAAGGAACAGCTTCACCACTCTCAAAAATGATACAATATTTTTCTGAAAGCTTTCAATTTACTTTTAACTTTCCTCTCAACTGTGCTTCTGTGACAGTTAATTGATAAAAAAAAGCTGCGTTAAATAGTTGCAACTTACAGACCATCGCTAGCTTCCATTTGGTCAGTCGCGTCAGTTCAATCGCTTTCCGTTCGTTAAGTTGCCAATTATCTGCTTGGGCTTTTTGGGGGTATTAAATAAAAGTAAGATTTTTTCTAAGTTGAAACTACTATTCTTGCCATTCTCTTAAGAAAAAGGAGCTCATACCGTTGTCATTCGTTTCCGCCATATCAGCTAAAAATCAATCTTAGTATTTATAATCGGTTTATCATATAAATCACCCTTGCAACAGGATTATTCTGTAATCATCAATAGTCATCATCATCAAACTAATCTAAAATATAGATAAATGATCAAGTTATGTCAAGGAATAAATCTAAAGACAAATCCAAGTATGCGAGACAAATTTCTAGTCCTGTTCCTTCACAAAGTTTAATCGAAAAGACTAATGACCTACCAATCATCAACGGAAAGGAAGAATATCGTTCGTCTTCATCATCAAATCCTAATTCAAATACATTCCAAAGAACAGGGATTTCTGATACATCCATTTTTGCACCAGTTCCTAAACCTAAGACAGAAAACTTCAAATTAATAGATATATCATCCAGCCCGTTGTCTTATTCTGTTCAGAGTTTTGACAGTCATCAAAGTGGGAGCTACACCGGGAGTCACATAGACCATGAGTTAGCAGAATCTATAAGTCCTTATTTGCTGCAAGATATAACAGACTCGACAGAAGTATTAAACGTTGTTCAAGTTCCAATTGTTAAGGGAAGCGTGGTATTGAATCAACGAAGCTCTAATATAGCAAATCAGGAGATACCACAAATACACGTTACGGATGAAGAAACACCTTTGACAGCGGGCATAAACTTCAGTGACTTTGAAATAGATCTCAATGAAGAGACTCTACATGATACGAATAGTTATTATGAAGAATCGTTGAAAAGGACCATTTCAAGAGAAAGGAGTCTTGAGCAATTGAGTGGAACTCAGGATAACTTATTAGCCGATTCTCTTGCTGTGGACTCTTCCTCCAAAAGGCCGAATCCCTCATCATTGAGTTATTCTGGAAAGTCCAATAAATCGAGAGCGAAGTTCAATCACAAAAGAGACTGGAGTTTGTCTACAATTCACGATAATTCTTCCAATTCAAGTGGTAGTGAAGGAGCAAATAAGAAGAAAAAAGTTTTAGATTCACCAACAGAAGCTGAAGAGCAAATTGTTGAAGGAGTCAAAAGTTTATCTGAAACCCAAGATAGATGCCTAGAAACAGAAAAAAATATTAAGGAAAGAAAAGTTGATTCCCCTACTTTTCTACAAAGACATTTTAGTTTCAAAAGCATATCTAAAAATAGTGATGAAATAGGCCACGAAAGAGTGGGAAAAAGAGGCAACATAGGTATTTCGTCAATTAATTTCAATTCCTCTTTTTCAACCTTGAGAGAGTCAAGAGCATCATACTATGACATTAACCAAATTCCTATTACCTTTATTGATGACGAACTTATGAATCAGGAATTAAAAACAAACCAGATAATATATGACATTCCACCTATATTGTTGAATAATGAGAAGTCAACACCTGATAAACCTCATTTCATATTGTCTAGAACTGACAATGACTTATTTCCAGGGTCTAATAATGACTTAGAGACGATTACTGAGATTAATACCAGAATAAGTAACCCTTCGTTGATCAAATACAAAAAATCTATCTTCAATCATAACTTTAAAGAAATCAAGCCAATTAAAAACCATATCGACACGTTTATAACAAACCCTGCTAATGAAAAGGTTTTCAAATTGCAATCACCTGTTCTGGAGCAACGTGTCAGTTCTGAAATGAATGCTCTACCTATTAGCCAAGATCCGCATGACACTTTCCAGTTTATAGACTTTGAAAAGGAAGATGGAGCAGGCGAGCAAAAAACAAATAAAAATAATGATGATACCGCGAGAACTTCTCCAACCCGAAGCATTATTCCTACATCAACACTAGAGAAACACTATAAGCAATTTTTTGACCCAATTGGATACGTTGAAGACATCAAAACTGTATACTTTGTTATGGTCATGATCGCAGGTTTGCTTATCCCACCAATTTATTTGTTTGTTAGTATTGGTATGTTTGATTCTTGGAGAGGTTGTTTTAGTATGAAGCAAAAATTTTTTAGTTTTATTTGGGGTTGTATATATTGTGCTGCAATTTTTCTTGCTGTTGGACTAAGTATTGGGCTAACAGTACGATAAATTGTCAGTGTTACTGTATTTTAGGAGTTATGTTGTGTTGACTTCGTTTTATTGTTTTGGAGTTTATTGCTTTTTATGCCGGCTTATCTATTGTATAATAGTTACCTGTTCAATTCTTAATGAATCTGCTACATCGGTTCGGATTTTCTTTGGCTTATTGGTTTTTGTAGATAGGCGCAGAGTGCAGCTTCCGTATATTCGATTTATTTGCTCCCATGATACGTATCACGAAGGAAGCTCGAATTGGCAAATCACATAGTAATCATTTATAAATTACATTCGCTTGTCACTCATCAACAAGAATTATCTCATCAGTCTTCGACCGGTACCAAACGGAGATCAATTCCAGAACTTATTCCACTGGTGAGTTGTATGGATAATGTGAAATTCAGGGTGGTTTCACTTCATGTCCGTTGTATGGTTATTCATCCCAAAGAAAATTATCATACTAGATAAGGCTCAACAAAGACGGCAATCACCCGATCACACTTGTGGGTCCCTTGCCCATTGCCCATTGCCAGGTAAGGATTAAGCGAATACATTTTACATATAAACCTAACGACTGTATATTCTCTTCCTCAAAATACGTCTATTAGTTATTGTAAAGGAGAGATTTCGAAAGTTTATAGGTATGTTGGACGAGGGTGTTGCCAATGGGTCGCATAAATTTGATGTTCCTTCTTCAACAATGGACAATGAAGTGAATATACTATTGCAAAAATTGAAAGAGAAGAATTTCGATCCCGGTGTGGAGTTTGACCCAAATGTCCATTTATTGTATAAAGAAGATGACTTTTTCAATACAAGAGTGCTAACTTTAAGAGATTTGAATATTACCAAAACTCATGTGCAGCCAATTAGTGATGTTGCAGTTACTGATCCTTTCCCTTTGTTCACCATTGAGGCTACTGATATAATGAAGTGGGAATCTTTCCAGATTAACGTGGTTTCCAAATATGGTAGAGTTCCATTATTGGCTAAAGGGCACACCTCAACCGATATCCAAATCAGTGGTTCTGTAAAGAGCCACGCACCATTCACTTACAAAGCATGGACACATCCCAAGACTAGAGAAATCATAAATAAATTTGCTGGTGTTGATTTGCAAGTGATGTTTGACTATGAGATTGCTCACATAAATGCATCCTTGATCAGCAATAACTATGATGTTACTGAAGAGTCCCAAAAGTTGGAAATGAATGAGGATGAAACAAGTATTTATAGCTGGCACTATGATAGCAATTCGTTTGTTTGTGTTTTAATGTTATCGGCTAACCCTATGATGATAGGAGGTGAGACCGGCTTGAAAGATGGAAATGAAAACATTGTCACTATAAAAGACCCCAAAGTTGGTTTTGCTTCTATCTTACAGGGAAGGGTTATTCGTCATATTGCTTATAAGCCAAAATCAAACGATGAGAGAATATCGGCTGTTACTGGTTATATTCCTGCCAATTGTGATATATTGGACTCGACCGTGTTAACGTCCCTTAAACCCTCAGTACTTCCAAGATCTAATCATGATGAGTATTATCCTGAATGGATTGATTACAGATTTCGCAGAATTGAAGAACGCTTGAAAAAGCATAGGCTGGAGTTGTTGCATAGATGCGTAAGTGGTGGAAAGTTCAACCAACTAGAAACAATCAAATTTTGCACTGAAATCGAAAATTACCTAGTGGGTAGTTGGGAGGAATTCGAGGTAGTTTGTGACAACGAATACCCTCCCAAATTGTTTGATATTCATTATTCGGATCTATAGCGGTTCAAAGGACACTCAAAATGCAACAAATAAGAAGAGTGATACAAAATAAAATGTTTTGTAAAGTTATCAAAAAAATGGACGAGTTGGGAATTGAACCCAAGACCTCTTCCATGCTAAGGAAGCGCGCTACCAACTGCGCCACACGCCCTGTAAGAAATTGGTGGTCCCTAGCAGGATCGAACTGCTGATCTCGGCGTTATTAGCACCGCGCCTTAACCAACTGGGCCAAGGGACCATATCTTACTTCTTAGATTTTGCAGATTATCTTTGTTTATATTTTCAATGATATTCATATTATATCTGATCAATCATTATTCTTTTATTTTGCCAGCCTTAGTGTAGATATCTGTTCTTATCTACGCAGTTAAAGATTCTCCGGAGCATACTATTTAAAAAAAAAGTGTAGAAACCGAGTAACCTTGTTAGTCTCACAAACCGTTTTACCTTTCATAGTATTTCTTTCTGGTGCCATTTCAAGTGTAAAACCAGACAGAAATCTTTATGATATTTTTCTGAGAAGAAAAGAATGCAGTATAATACAATTGAAAGTAGCACATTCTTCAGTCCCTATCAATCTCATTTGAAGTAGAGAGAAACAGAAAATCATTTTGCAGCCGTGTGCGCCGCATGCTATAATTGCTGCAAAATAATTTCTGAGGTGACTTAAAATCAACCCGTCATCAAATATACCTTTTGATTTATGAAAGTCTTTATATATATGTGAAAAGGTTCCAAATAGTTTCATAGTTTTTTTTTCTATTATTAATACACCATCACAAGATATTAAAAAAAATTTATCTCTCTCTGTGAAGTACACCAGCAATTCTTTATTATCACTTCGATAAAAGGAGCAAAACAATAATATCATTTTTACAGAAATCATTATTCAAATGATATTGAACCATAATTTTTGTATAAAAGTTACAGTGAGTGCTTTAGTTCACAGCTATTTTGTACAAACTAAAAACGTTCCAATCGGCGTATATGAAATAGAAATCCATTCGCTAAGCCAAAATGCACACTCATCATCTGAATCAAACTTTTTAACAAATGTTTCCGGAGGAAATCAGCTATACAAAAAAGACAATCAAAATCAGTATGTCCAATCAGATGTCTTTAATGAAAAATCATTTTATTTAGCGAAGCTACTTATTGGAAGTCCACCACAAGAGGTTGGGGTTCTTATTGACACCGGATCTTCTGATTTATGGGTAATGAGCGAAGATAATCCTTATTGCACCCCGCCGACTGCATTCAATTCAAGTGACGACATTCAAGGAGCACTAGACTCAGTACACATGATTGATATTGCAAATCTCATAGGATTGAATCTCACAAAGGCTGAATTTCTACCATACCAAAAGCACTATGTCCCCACTGGTATTAAAAATCGAAAAATTTCAGACGATATAAGTCCTGACGAGTTATTCAATTGCCAACAATATGGTACTATAAATGAAGATTTATCAGACACTTTCAACTCAAATGGAACATCATTTTCCATAAGCTATGTTGATACCACTTTTGCAAAAGGTACATGGGGGTATGATTCTGTAAAAATTGGTAACGTTGAGATTGAAAATTTATCTTTTGCCGTGGCTTCCAAAACGAACTCAACAATGGGAGTGCTAGGCATTGGGTTAGCTGGTGGTGAATCTACGCTTTTCGACTCGATAGGTTCAATTACCTACCAGTATGAAAATTTCCCGATGAAAATGAAAAGTCAAGGGTTAATCAATAGAAACATGTATTCCTTATATGTTCCTGGAAAGGAATCAAAAGTTGGCTCAATTTTATTTGGAGGTATAGATCATGCTAAGTATAAAGGTAGTTTGACACCTATTCCAATAACCCCTACACAGGACGGCTTTTATAACCATCTCCAAATTCCATTGACATCGATGGTTATTCGAAATACAATCGAACAAACAACACATTTGGAGCTTGACATTCATCCCGCTTTGATTGATTCTGGTACAACATTATCTTATTTTCCTGGAAACGTTTTTCACCTGATTGGAAAAGCGTTGAATGGATCATACGATGATTCGATAAAAGCTTATATAATAGATACACCATCTGAAAACGAGGATAAGTTCATCACATTTACTTTCGGAGAAGGTGCTGGCTATGTCAAAGCTTCTCTTCATGATTTCGCAATACCAATAAAAACATTTTCTGCACTCAAAAATAATGCCCAATCTGATGGAACCATGCAATATGTTTCTCCAGTAGTATCGGAAAAGTCAGTTTTGAGTATTATGAAGTCAGATGATGAAACAGTGACGCTAGGGGACAACTTTTTGAAAAATGCTTATGTCGTATTTGATTTGGATGAGCTAACTATTTCAGTTGCAAACATAGTGCGCACTGGTGACTCAAACATAGAGGTTCTTACCGCCTCAGAAATGCAAAGAAGCTATAAATTTTTGCCTAATTCAGGTCATAATAATACATATTCACAGATACTTGGAGCTCTATCAAAAAAAAGTGAAGCAGATTCAAGTAAACTAAATGGAAAATTTTATAAATTTTATTTCTCCATAATTTCCTGTGTGATTGTTATCTTCATATCGGCATAATTCATCATATCTGTCTTGGATGCAAAACAGCAACCGTAAATGTTATTGTAAGATACATAGTAATGAAAAGAGTAGTGAGACCAAGTCTCATTGTGCCAGCTGATGATCTTTTTACATTTGTGTTGTAGCTCGATATCGCTACAGTAAACTAATTCCCCAATAAAAATCAAAATTTATTTCTATGTGATAGTTACAGAAAACCATTGTACATCCTACTATCGTATTTCAACCCTTTGATACATGTTCTTCTTTAAGCTTTATATAAAGCCAGCATACATCTCTTTCACTCTCCATTTGCGAGATGATAGCATGTGTTCGAGTATCTGGTATACTTATCTTATATCATTGGGTGTGATCGATATATATTAAAATGGTTAACAAAGTCAATGAATACAATGAAGACTCCATTGATTGAAAGATGAAAAATGCGTTACGAATAAAATAGTCTTGCAAGTGTAAAAGTGAATATGCAATGCGCTTTTGAATAACAATAAAACTAATGAAATTAAAACAATGATCCCAACCAACTGTAGAGACTGTCCATGTAGCTTGAAATGAGATTACCATCATAATCGCATGCACCAGAATTGGAAGAAATTGTTGTGTAAATGAAATGTGAAGGAACACTTGACATGGAAAAACTTGGTGCTGATGTGACTGTGCAAGAAAAAGCCAAAGCAGACGATGCAGTTGAAACCGTAGATTGGGATTCCGTTGAATACACAAACGTTGGGTCGTAATCTGAAACTCTAGTTGCAGAAGGTATGGAGGAAGTGATGACCTCAATATTCTCTTTCTCTGAGTAGTTGGCTTGAGCAATTGATATTTCGTTCGCCTCTAGATCGTAAACGACGTAAGAGCGTCTCAAAAAGGGATCCCCCAAAATTGAATAGTAGTCACTAGAGCTGCGCTCCACAAGAAGCAAGCAATACTCTGCTAACGAGGAAGGAAGTGAATAACCCACAGTGCTTGGATCAACCAAGAGATCGCTAATCGGAACAAAAATTTTTGCCCCACTGAGATTAAAAGTCAACCCAGAACTCGAACGAGATCCAGAATTACATTTAGCAAAGATCACATCCTCATAAGTGATCGTGTTGAGTGCATTTGCAAGATTGTCAAAATGAGTTGCGGGCAAAACAATTGCCGCCGTACCACTATCAATCAAAGCAGGAACAGATGTGTTCCCAACAAGAACACTTTTATTGTCATAAAATAGAAGGGAATTCGACACAGCAACAACTACCATGGAAGGGCTATCATAGCCAAGTTGAGGAGCGTTCGTGATAATTGGAATAGTAGCTAATAATCCATCAAATTTGTTGGTATCAACGGCACCAAATAGAAAGGATCCTGAAGAAGAAGAGACACTATTCAAGTACGCAGAGTATGCTGCCTTGTGTATCAAGCCTTGTGACACTAACTGAATGGGTAAATTTTGATATGTGTACGGGATTTCTTGCAGTGTATATGACATTTCGGTATCTATAATTGGGGAGTATTGGTTGTACGTAGTTTCAAATGTCAGATAACCTATTCCAAAAATTGCAGATTCAGGAACATCGTCTTCCAAAGAAAGAGCAAAATTGAAATTTTGAACATCGAACCCTCCAAAGGACAAAATGTCAGTTGACCAGGTTCCATTTGAGTTTGTTTGATCACCATAAATGATACTAAACTCGGTTCCGTTTGATTTGTAAGTTGATGATAAGCTAGGTTCAAAAGAACCAAAATCCGAGCAATAATCAGATGTATTGTATGACAAACAGGTTGACGAGTTGAATGATCTTACCCAAGAGTCTGAAGAGCCCGTATCCAACCTGACAAGAAATGGTTGTGGAGGTGTACCAATGGAAACATTTGAAAAATAGTAGAAAAGGGAGTTGCTGGTTGGAATATCGATAAACTTCGAGGCTGTTGTATTAGCATCAGTAACTTTACATTTGAAGAAATCAAATTTCAAGCTCCCCGGTGAAGAATTGTCAGAATCTTGAATAGGAAAGGCACCAGCAAATATAAAGAAGAATATTACAATGAAATATTCTGCAACCATTTTTTGTTATTAGCTCCGCAGATATAATACCTTTTTTTTTATTAAAATGGACTCTCTGAAATCTTTCAAGTCAAAAACACGGAATCCCAAGTGTACATATATAGTTCAATCTTCCATATCCTTGAGCTCTTCTTCCAATTCATAAAGAAGAAGTTTCAACAAGCAACAGGTTGGAAGTCATTCAGGATCACAATGTAGCGCAGGAGTTATTGGAGGATAATGGAACAGCAACTCCCAATATTTAGCAGCTGTTTCACATCCTGTTTGCAGATTGTTGAGAAGGGAAATGGGATTGTATTCTCATGAGTTGATTCAATTACTCAACTCGGAACTAAAAGGAAAAATATGCGACCAAGAAAAGGGTTGATTAGGAACAGTCATGATACAGTGGTAACCTTTAACGTCAACTGTACCATCTGAGGGTATACCACAGGAGGAAGTAATTTATCCCCCCTCCCACAGAGGTCTCCCCCTACGATGCAAACGGTGTGATGTGACTAGTACGAGCTTCCTTTTCCAAGCCTAAGGCAGCTAATTTGATTTTAGTTAAATTGGGAAAACTAAAAGGATTATCGATCAACTCCTCTCCAATCTGTAGACTGCAAGTGAGACACATTCGATATCCGTATGAGCATCTCAGTCTCTTTCAAATAGTAAAGATGGAGTCAAGAGGGCAAATTCTATTCGAGCAGGGGGAGCTCTAAGCTATAACTTCAACGAGATTATGATACTCAAGTGACCAGATTTTCATTATTTTGCATCCGTTTTCAACACTTTCCAGCCTCAAACCACTCTTTTTATATAAAGAAGAGCAGCATCCCATCAGCCAACACACAAATGTATTAACTACTCTTCTAATACGAAATTTCGAGGAAGTGATGGTTCATTCCTTTCCATAGTATCAAATCTGGCGAAACAACTCATCTCGCATCCCAGCGATCGTAACCTTTAAGCTCATCGTCATAGAAATAAAAAAATTCACAGTAAAAATACATTTTTGGCAGCGTTTAAGTTAGTTTTACAGTGTGGTAGACTTTATTGGGTGGTACTATGTCTAGTAAGAAGTCTTTGGACCAAAAGGTCTATGACATGATTCACGTTTTGTTGGAAGAAAAGAGTCAAGTCAAAATACAAACGTCTGATGAGCACGAATATGATCCATTGTCTCAAATAGCATTAGCCAGAGATTTGAGAGTCAGCGAGATATACACCTTTGTGCAAGCACGAGACATGTCCACTAGAAGGTTAAAGAAAGTGATGTTGGAAAAGAAAATCGAGGAGATTTTGAGACAGGTGAGGAAGGACGAAGCTGAGGAAATGCAATCGATGGGAATCAATGTAAATGACGACAGCGACGATGACAAACATCGTACTGATTTGGTGGAGTATAAAGACCAAAATCAAGCCAATAAATCGATAGTTGGCTTGTGGAATATCAAAGACCCTCAGACTGATAGCAAAGATTCCCTAGATCAAGAGAAATCCAAAACAGAGGAAGAGAGCGACAAGAAATCTAAGAAGAGATCGAAAGATAGCGGGAAACCATCCAAGAGACAAAAAGGTATGTCGATTTTTATCCAAGTTATTTGCAACGTCCTTAATTACTAACACTTCAGTAGAAAAGAAAGATCGTGCTCCTCCGGGCCTAACACTTTCTTCTTTGGGTGGTATGTCAGAGATCATAACAGAATTGATGGAATTGATTGGATTGCCCATCCTACACCCAGAAATTTATTTGAGCACAGGAGTCGAGCCACCTAGAGGAGTGTTATTACACGGTCCTCCAGGTTGTGGTAAGACTACTATAGCGAATGCTTTGGCAGGTGAATTAGGTGTGCCCTTCATAAGTATAAGTGCCCCCTCGGTCGTGAGTGGGATGTCTGGAGAATCAGAGAAGAAGGTTCGTGAGCTATTTGAAGAAGCCAAATCACTAGCTCCTTGTCTCGTGTTCATTGATGAAATAGATGCGATTACTCCTAAAAGAGATGGTGGTGCACAAAGGGAAATGGAAAGACGTATTGTTGCTCAATTGTTAACATCAATGGATGAGTTATCACTCGAGAAAACTGGTGGTAAGCCTGTGATAATAATGGGTGCAACTAATAGGCCAGACTCCTTAGACTCTGCTTTGAGAAGAGCCGGTAGATTTGATAGAGAGATATGTTTGAACGTCCCGAACGAATCCCAAAGAGCCAATATTTTGGAAGCAATGACAAAAAATTTGAAAATTGACGGTGTATTGGATTTCTTGCAATTAGCCAAAATGACTCCAGGTTATGTAGGCGCGGATTTGAAAGCTTTGACAGCAGCAGCAGGTATTTGTGCCATCAAAAGAATTTTCGAGAAGCTAAGTGAAGTCGAAGAGAAACTTTTGTTACAAGAAGTTGATAGTAGCAACAGTTTGAGTATAAAAAGTGCTGTCAATGATGAAGATGGTGAGATGATGGAATTAGATGTTTCTGAAATTTCTAAACCTGTGCTTGCACAAGATGCTCTCAGTAGTCTGAAGTTATCAACAATTCAAAGATTTTTGAACAAACATCCAAGTCCATTGACGCCTGAACAGTTGAAACCACTTTGTATAACATACGAAGATTTTTTGACCGCATTACCTACAATTCAACCAACGGCAAAGAGAGAAGGTTTCGCTACAGTTCCAGACGTTACTTGGTCTAATGTTGGAGCATTATCTAATATTCGAGTTGAATTGAATATGGCCATTGTTCAACCAATTAAGCGACCAGAGATCTACGAAAAAGTTGGTATAACTGCACCCGCTGGGGTTTTGTTATGGGGGCCACCAGGTTGTGGTAAGACGCTTTTGGCTAAAGCTGTTGCCAATGAATCACGCGCAAATTTTATAAGTATTAAAGGCCCAGAACTCTTGAACAAGTATGTGGGTGAATCAGAAAAAGCGGTTAGGCAAGTATTCAACAGAGCTAGGGCATCAGTTCCTTGTATTATCTTCTTTGATGAATTAGATGCATTAGTCCCAAGAAGAGATTCATCGTTATCAGAATCCTCTTCAAGGGTTGTTAACACTTTGTTAACAGAGTTGGATGGGTTGAATGATAGAAAAGGTGTTTTTGTTATCGGTGCGACTAATAGACCAGATATGATCGATCCTGCCATGTTACGACCAGGAAGATTAGACAAAACGTTATATATTGAGCTACCTACTTTAGGTGAAAAAGTTGAAATTCTTCAAACAGTTGTCAAAGTTAACAACACTCCTTTGGATGCTGATGTCAATTTGAATGTGATTGCGTCTCACGAAAAGTGTAAAAATTTCTCTGGTGCCGATTTATCTTCTTTGGTCAGAGAAGCTGGTATAATTGCTTTGAAACAGAAAATTTTCACCCAAATTGGTAGAGGTGATGAAACTGCTGATAATTTGAGCGAAATCAATAATATTTTGATCACCCAGTCTGATTTCGCAAACGCCTTGAATAACATCAAACCCAGTGTGAGTGATAGAGATAGAATGAAGTATGAAAAGTTGAACAAAAAAATGGGTTGGAGCGTTATTAATGACGAAGATGAAAAAAGCACAATCCAAAATGATGCTCAGGGAAATCAATGATTTATTATTTGTACTGTCTAGTTCATTTTTATAGATAATGTAGTTTAAAGCAATCGACAATGTTTAGGAATCGATGTAATATTTAGGTACAAATGTTATTCACTCTTACAATGATTTTGATCCAGTATGTCAACTATTGAAAAGTTCAAAGCTGGTTTCTTCTATTTATATTGCGCCTGAAATTGGAAGTTTTGTTAAATTTCTTATTGTTGAAATCAAGATATGGAATATTACTTAGTTTTGTGAAAGAATCAATGACAAACTCATTGAGCGGATAGTCTGTCATACCTTTAACGAGAACGAAGCTGAATGTTTCTTTATCTTCATTCAACTTCGTGATATCGATCGGGGTATATAAATTTATCTCTTTTTTGGCATTATCTATAGAATGGATTAGACACAAGCCATAAAACTTCAATGCAGTATCATTCAATACATTGCTGGCCAACAATGGAGGCTGATTTTCTAATAGAGAAATACAGTCTTGCAAAACACTAAAGTGACTTACATTGATGCCATACAAGGCAACAATAGATGCATCTATTACCAACGACAAATCAGAGTGGTCGATATTTGAATTCAAAATTGAGACTCCACATATACCAGAGTACGATAAGTCAAATTTATCTGTGTACGATATTTGATATGGAGGACTCCATAATATATTCTGAAAATTGAATATGGAGGAACGCCTATGAAAGTATAATAGTTTTTTCAAGATTCTGAGCTGATTAGACGAATATTTTGAAACAATTTTATATGACAGAAGATTTATACACTCGTCATACTTCAATGATGACAACTCAGAAAATTCTTCCAAGGTATTATTGGTTAAGTATAACAAATTTGTGGGCTGTATTTTTTCAGTTAACAGTTGCAATAATTTCAATCCATATCCCTTGATCCAACCAGGAAAGTTTATAATCAATGGCGACAACAATTTTCTAAAATTAGTATTATATTCATCGATCAAATCTTGAACTAAGGCATGATATCTCTCCGGTTCAACATTGGGAGAATTGAAACCTATGTAATGGTCTTTCACGTATTCTGGTGATGAGATTGGTATTCCGTGAACATAGGTTTTATGGTATGATAAAGATATTGAATCAGGCAACGAAAATTCGGGTTGCCCTGGATCCAAATCCAAGTAAGAAATTCCGATTTCAGGATTTTTATGAACAAAGGAGTTGAGAAACAAGTTTGATAATGTTGATTTACCGGTATTCTTGTTCCCTATTATCAATATGACTGGTGGCTCCTCAACAATTGTACTTGACGTCAATTTAGTTATCGTATTTGACCATGATTTATCCATATACAATCCATTCAATGCGGACGGTTTCAAAATGATTTCGAAGGAATATAGCTTGAAAATATCCTGGAATCTATCAATTTCAGAATCATCTTCATTTTTCGACGAAATATTATTGTGAAAGAGGTTTTTGAGAGGAGGATACAAGTAGCCAATATTTCCCAATCCCAAATCCATAGTTTCAATCCTGAGAATTGTCTTGTAGTCCGAAGTGAACAAATGGCTATTTTCCGCTGTTTTAGTGTCAACCAAATCAGATCTATCGAGTACTTGAGTTGATTGTAATATTGGTATAGAATGTGACGTGGGCAGCGTGAAAGGAATGGGGGTTACTGAGGCATGAAATAAGTTGTTGTTCACAAAAAGGGCTCCTCTTTGGATGATCAAGTTGAACTGACCATGGCAAAGAAGGAACTCATTCTTCTTTAACCCAACAATTACGTAGTCCTCTTTGAATATCAAGTTATCGTCATTCGGTGTGAAATTCGATTTACTTATGACAGGCTGAGGAGTTTGCTGTAGTTGAGCTTTACTTAGCTGTATGATGGAGGCCATGGGCGCCTTGAATCTTGACTGCCCCTGCAAAATGTTGGATTCTGATTCATCGTTTGAGTCGATTGAATCATCTGAGTTTGCCTCATAATTTATAACTTCCTCATCTTGTAAAGCTGCAAATGCGCTCACTAGACTATGTTAGTTCCAGACTGAATCCGAGTATTTTGCAGAAAAAACGTTCACAAGATACCAACAAAATGAGATATCATGGTTAACGAAGTATTTTACTTACAACTAGACATGCTAGTCTCTGGTTCAACTGTAACGTGATAAAAATGTGATTTTGGTTGGTAGTAAGCCATCATAATGAATATTTTTTTTAAAATACTGGTGCCAAATAACACATCTTATTCGCGAATACCGAGACTAGATGAGCTCGGATTAATTTCGAGCCTACCTTGGTGGCCGGTTTATATTAATACGACCTATCCGGTTTTCGCCGTTGGCGTGGAAGTGGACGACAGACCGTTGCGGTGGGAACGATTTAAATGGGACGATTTTCAGATTTGACACCAGAAAGTTTGAGATTAATACTCACATTTCTTGTTCATTTGTACACCTTCACCTTCTTCCTTTATCAGTTGTTACATATATTCAATTCGGAGCGGTAAAAGTATTTGAACTACAGTATCCAGCAGTCCATATCGCTCAAAATGAACACCTCCACCCTCAATGTTCCTTATCCTTTACAACGAACTTTTGATAATACTCAGCAGGACATATTCTATGCTCTCCCTGCTCCAAGTGCAAATCCTTCGAACCTCAACCATATAGGAAATTTGAACACAGTGAACGTGAGCAGTATCAGTAGCGGCAATACTGTACCTTCTTTTAGTTCTAATATGAATACTATCAATCCCAGCATCGCTACCAATTATCAGATCGAAAACTTCACTTTGGATGATCTCAACATTTTGAAGTCGTTGTTGCCATCTGGTGAAAGGCACAAGTGGAAATACTTGGCTAACAAATTGTGCCAATTCAGGGGCAAGAGATCCACTTCCACTTGTCTCATGAAGAAGAATCAAAGTCTTATTGGATTACCCTCAGAAGAATTCACAGGTGAATTGGGTAGTTCCTTGCCTTATATCGTTCTGAAGAATGGCTGGAATGACATTGACAATGCTTGAATTGCTGTTGTGTACAGTTTTGTATTTTACAGCAACATGTTGTTCGTTAAATTTATATCTTTAATCTTATTTATTAATTTATTTCATTGAATTGAATTCAAAGGGACTCATATCGGATTAGGGTTGACAATTGTTTTTTTATCAGGTTAGTTTGTTTCTTATTACATATCATTGTATACAAGGGGCGTGGGGGAAGGTTATGTTGATGCTAAAGGTTTTTTCTCTAGCCATTACTGATTAATACACAATCACTTCGCTAAAAATTCAAGTGTATCATGCGACATTGAGATACACATAAGTCCCACATATGGTGTACCTCATACAACAAAATTATTAGAGTAATGTTACACAAAATAATAATGTAAATCGCTGATTAGTGCAAAACTAATCAAAATAATATTGGTACCAATAATAATATGAATGAGTTACATGCTCCGGTCTCTTACAGACCCTACTTTATAATAAACTTGTCAATTCAATTCAATAATAATTTTTTATTATATTATTTATTATTATATTATTTATAATTTTTCGAGTCTATACTCCTGGTAGCGATACTAAATTTGATGGTCGTGATCCTACTTCGAGCTAGCTAGATATAAACTAAAACAACTTCCAGACTCTCCTCAGCACTGTTCTTGAAGTATCTTTTGCCCAAATACGTTTTTGATCCACAACTGTATTTGCGTATATTCCAAGAAGAGGTATTCTGAGTAGTGGTTGCACAGAAGGTAGCAATTAATACCAGTTGCAGGGTCATACATTATATGCCGGATTTGAATTATTTCAAGAAAACTTGTATATTATCACCTTCCACGAGGCTATTAATGCTTGAGGAAGAGATAAGAGGGATATTATTATTGAACACTACCGACATGCTTATTGATGGAATGTCTCATTGGAAACTTCTTCATATTGGTTATACTGTTAAAATTGCGCAATTACGTGTTACGAACCCTGGGATGCGATATATAAGGTATTAAATGTGGTACATAGTGATAGTTCCATTTGATTATATATACCTCCATCACCCTGACTATACACGATTATGTCACAGATATATCCCAAAGTATCGATAGAGTTTTGTACCAAGTGTAAGTGGCAACTTAGGTCTTCGTGGTATCTTCAAGAGTTGCTTCAGACTTTTCAGACACAAATACGAGAAATTTCATTGATTCCTTCTTTGACTAGTGGTACTTTCAAAGTAACTGTATATAAGTCAGCGGACCACTACAAAGAAATATGGGATAGAGTTTCAAATGATGGGTTTCCAGATTCGAAGATTCTAAAACAATTAGTCAGAGACTTTTTGTTTCCTGGAGAAGAAATGGGTCATTTGGATAAAGCTAATAAAAATGGAGGAGTTTTAAGAACCGATACAGGGCATGCCAGAAAACATGCTGGCGCAGAAGCAGCTGAATCTGAAAAAGAATGCGTTGAGTGTAACAATCCTGGTATTTAATGTTTGATACAAATGTGATAACGTTTCTCTTTTATTTTTTATTTACTGTACTCAAGAACCGCAACACCATTATTCATAAATTGATTTGACCTTACTGATGTTTGACCAGTTCAAATTATTACCGTTTGGAAACTTTGTTGTCTTCAAAATCTCAAGGTTCATTTCATTTTCGGTGACAGTCTCAAATTCCAAAATTTTCATCACTCCGTTTTCGTTATTGTCTTCAGGTAACTTGATTTTTTCATTATAGAAGTTGACCCATTGTTTATTTCTCCAGTTTCTGAAGACTGACAAGAACTTATTAAATTGAACATTATTGTGTTGTAATTCAACCATATTCAATTCTTGGGGAGTTAACCCATCGATATGATTTTTGATTAAAGGGGAGAATTTTGATAAACCATTGATATATCTTAATCTGTTGTTATGTTTCGGCTTGATAACCTTATCGGTAATCAATGGCAACTTATTGATTTTATTCAAAAGATTGTTGGAAACATTTGAAACGGTCAGTCCACTGTCGTTTAATTTTTTCACTATTTTATTGAGATTACCGTTGACAACAGTACTTGATTTTTCCTTGTTGTAATTGTTAATTTTTAAGAATAAAGTTAAATTGACTTCTGACAAAAAACCTTGACCCGGTAAAATTATGGAGTTGTTTTCCTCGTAATTTTTTCTATCTTCAGGCGTTGTTGTTATGATTTTTGAGGAAGAAGCAAGTTGGGGCAAAATTTCGTTAATACCAAGTATATCATCATCTTTCGAAATTTCCTCGGGCTTCACCAAGTCCAGTTCCTTGACCTCATTGTGCAACCCGTCATAGTAATCATCATCGGGACTTCCATTGATCACCACGAAAGAGCCCAATATCTGATATATTATCTTGGACTCAACGTAACTTATTCTCTGTGTAGATTCCTTGGTTGTGATTAGACCTTCGCGAAGTAGAACTTTATTATCCTCAAGGCTGGTCAACTTTTTGTATGTTTTCGTGAAAGAAGGAAAGTTTTTGTTGAATGTATTCCAAAATTGAAATGGAGAGGGATAATTCAATAATTTGCATACATCCTTTACCAAGAAATAATGAACGTTATCAATCCTCATAGTTGATAGCTTGAACTTCTTGCCATTTGATAACTCTCCATTATTGTATTTGCTTTCGGAATGGATATTTGTTGCTATTTCACCCGGAAAATTTATGTGAAAAGGCTTATGAGTATCGTAAATAGGTGAATCGTATCTTGATTTTAAAACTTTCATCTTGTCACCTGTTTTCTGGTTGTAGATGGATGTTTGCGAAGTAACTTATTTTCTTTATACCATCAAAACAATTCTATGGTAGTCTCATGAGCACAACGCTTCAAACCCCTTCTAAATTCGTATAAAATACATAGTACAAGCAATTAAAAATTAATACTACAAATATTAGATTTGAATAAAGCAAACACAAATCATTAATCGTTTTTAATACAAAGATAGAAAATGGAAAGAAGCTTTTGTAAAAGTTTTAATCAAAGCAATTTCGAATGCTTGACATCATGTCTCAATCTGTAAATAGAATAGGATAAAAATATTATCAAGACAACTAGTGGAATGAGTACCCATTTCATCTTGTTGAGGAAATTTTCCAATTTGTCAAAAGAATCTGTACTCAAAAGAGCTTTCTGGAACGAGGATTCTTTATGATCTAAGGTAAGAATATCTATTTTCTTACTCAATTCCTCAGAAACATACTGGTGCTCTCTGATCTCTTTGATAGTATTCTTAGTCAATTCGTCTAAAGATTTGATTAAATTGGAATATTGTAAATCCATTTTAGACTGGAAGGTGCGTAAGGAGTCAGTCAAGGAATCGATTTTCTGTTGATTTTGGGAGACTTGCTGAGTCAACTCTTTTAAGTACGATTCCATAACTTTAGAATCATAGCTCAACTCACCATTCGAGGTAACCACCGGTTGATTCTCCAACTTGTGTAGCAATAAGTCAATCTTATCGGCAGAACCTAAATTATCTAACTTGGACAAAATAGCATCGAATTGATGTGACTGAGCCTCTTTCTGAATTGCTTCCCTTTGTTTCTTCGTTTTTTCGATCAAAGAATCCATAGGGGATTGTGTAGGCTCAGGTTGTTGCTTGGTAATTGTCTTGTAGCTAATCTGAGGACTGATAATCCCATGATCATCAATTGCATCATTAGTTACGGATCCATAGACGTTGAATCTTAGCAATTCAAATGTTTCCTTGTATACTGAAGCAGCAGAAATGCCTAGTTTATGATTAAAAGGAATTTTGATTTTGTCCGTACGGAAGCACAAATTATTATCCACTTGTACTTTTAACCAATTTTTTTTATAAGAAACCCTAATTGTTAAAGGGACTTGCGAGTTCTGATAATTGAAAACACAGTTACCAAAGGAAGCGTCAATATCATTGACAAAATCTTTTGTGCCATCATTCAAATAAGCCTTCAAACCAGGTGAATTCTTATTATTGATAAACAATTGCAAACCATCATATCTCAGAGGACCCCCAACATTGTCAAAATTATTCAGCAAAGAATCATCGGCATTGATCAACCAAAAACTTAGCCCATTCTCCAAATGAGAGCCTCCGCTGGATCTGAAGGTATACTCCACGGTCCACTCGTTATAATTCAATGGGTTCTTATTCCATAAAGAACCCATACCATTCTGCTCAACAAGTAATCTGCCGGTATCAAGTTTGAAATCGTTGAAAAAATCCCATTCAGATAATTGGGATTTACTGATTTTGTCCATTAAATTTGGTAAAGATAGTTTATCATCATGATAAGAGGAAGGTGAAATTTCATGAGCTGTGGTCGTTGCTGTAAACCAAACCCAAATCGGTAAAATGAATTTTTGTATTTTCATCGCAAACAGATTGTAATACAAAATCAATGGTCAAATTGGTACCGTATTTTGCTTTCTTTGCTTTTCAAACCAAGTTGTTGTTGAACGATTGTTGTATTCTTTCAGGGAAGTTTGAAACTAGATCAATTCGCTAGCTGTGTTCTTTCTTGAATGTGTGGTTGTGAGCACTGCCACGAACCAATATCATCAAGCTGGACCTTAGTAGGCTATTACTTGAAGAAAGCTATTATTAGCATTTTGTAACGATGACATAACTAAATAAGTAAGGTTAATGATCTACATCCCAGTATAACAACAAACATACTATAAGTTTTAGAATTTCAAATAGTCAAAAACACACAAAACACGCAGACTATGGACCACTACATAGAATAATTTCAACTATTAAACAAGTTCAATCGACAACAATAACCTCATCCTCTCTTCTCAAGCTTTCACTAGAATTTTTCAAAGGACTGGAAGATCTACTTTGGGTATCAAATTTCGAGGCCAAGTCCTTGACAGAAGATCTTCTCGTTACACCAACAATTCTAGGTGGTTCATTTTCAGAATCAAATAGAATATCTTTCTTTGGTTTCGAGGAAACGATATTTGATCTCGAGCTCAATTTTTTGCTGGGTGAGTTGGATCTTTTCAATTCAACAGGAGCAGATGTAGTAGTTGCAGTAGGAGGAGGTGTCAATGATGCTGATGACATTGATGCTGAAGATTCAGGTTTGGCTGTCAGCAGTAAATTTGAGGTAGACGCAGCAGGTGAAGCTGGCGTAGGTGGAGCTGCGCCAGAACTGTTGGTTCGAGAAACTGACACAGATTCGTCAGGCTTGATCTTTTTTCCTTTTTTAACTGCCTCTTTCAATTTGTCTTCCAATTTTCTTGGATCGCTTTTAGTGGATGCGCTTTTCACAACCCCTTTCTTCGAGCTTCTTCTTCTTAACTCTTTGAATATGACGTCTTTATAAATCAACAAATCATTCATGAATTTGTATTGATGCTTGTCATTTAAAGTCAATTTTCCATTATGTAATACTTTTGGTCTCAATATCAAGTTTGCAAATTCCTTGGATAACCTGTTTTGTAATGATTGTGCCTCGCTTTCGTTTTTGGATCCTATGATAGACACCAACCTTGTTAAATGAGTTAAAATAGCATCTAACGTTGCTATATTTGCTTTTGGCAACTCACTTAATGTATTTTGTAAACCGTTGATTCTTTTGTCCAAAAGCTCATCATTGAAATAATTCAAATATAAAGTTTTGATTAGATCATAATAATTATTCGAAATTAATGAATCTGGCAATTCCAATAAATAGAGTTTCAAAACATTTGTTATCACCACTGGTTCGTGTTCTGATAAAGATTTCAAGATTGATTCTTGAGTTGATAAATTGTTCAATTTGAATCTTAACTCATGTATTTGCTTCAAGTGGATGGGTTTTGTCCAAAGACTGATTCTCTCTTCGTCATTGGCCAACTCTGGATAGACATTATCCAAATAGGATAATGTACAGGATATGATATGTGGCACAACTTTCTTGTCCATTCTGGATTTTATTTCCAAATCAACACCAAATATTTGTTTTTCGGTTGAATTGTAGTAATTATCATATAATATGACTTGGGGCTTGAAATGCCCAGTTTGATAGTTATCTATGAGAAATTTCAAATCATTTATTGGGTTTATGGTTTCTTCGAACACCATCAACTCATCAACAATTGATTTTAATGATGCAATTTTATTGGAGATGGCAGACAAAAAGTCCAACATAACTTTCTTCACAGCCTTCAATCTATCGAATTCGCATTTTTGCATGAAAGATAAATGATCCATTACTAGTTCTTCAAATTCACACCTTATTTGATCTATACTTGTAACAGCTTTGAAGTACATTGCATCTAACTCGTTGACCTCATTGATCAATTTTTTCAAACTAGATCTATCAGTGTAATCTATACTATTGACACCAATGGCCATTTTCATTTCTTCGAGATAGTTCGAAAGATTGTTTTGTTTAAGTAGTATGGATGGTGATCTGTTGATTGAACTCAAGTTTTGCAAATCAGTTGAAATCTGGCATATTTCAAAAGTTGAAGGTTTCCACTGATAAAAAAATTGTGAACTATTTATGAAGTTAGATCCAACAGATCCGATTAACCTCAAGAATCCATTCTTTATCAAATCCTGACCAAAACTTTCAGCTTTTTCAATAGTGAAATCCAAATTTGAAATCAACCATTGGGCTATAGCAGAGCCAGTCGAGACATTTTGATAGGTACCTAAAATTGCCACTTTGTGATCATTGATTGGGATAGAAGTGATTAGAGACTTTAATATTTCTTTAATCGAGTTTGTATCATATTCGGTTCCATTGAACATGTAAGTCACATCCGTGGATTTTTCAGTACTGGAATCAGTTTCATCTTTCATATCCGAGTTGGAAGTTCCAATCGATTCGGTATCCTTGCCATTTTCCTTTTCAGCAAGCTCTAATTCTGTCATTTGACCAGTCAATTCATCCTCGTTGAAATTGGATTTGAATTCTTCCAACATCCTACACTTATTGAAGTATCTTTTTTGTAATTTTTCGAGGTCTGCTCTATTTTTCAAAAAACTTTTCAATTTACTGAAAAGAACACCTTCGGTGTATTCTATTCTCTGTTTATGTTCCTTCGACCATTTGGTGAAAGGTTCAAGAACCATTACTCTGATACTGTTGGCCACTTGTAGATGTGATTCACCTTCTTTGTTGAACTGTTCATTCACCTTGACGTACGCGGTCTTTATGGACGAGTCACCATCATCATTTTTTCCGAACCCTTGCGGATTCAATTTATTTTTGAAAAGAATAGATTCCAAAGATGTACCATAAACTAACTCCGATTCCATTCGAGCAGTGAAGAGGTTTATGAACTCATCATTTTCTGTGCATCCTTGATATAACTTGTCAAAGAGAACAGTTAAACCGGACTCAAAGTCGTTGGTCCAAAAACTATCAGCAAAAGACATAGATTTAATGAAACGGTTTTATCTAACCAGCTAAGAAAACTAGCTAATAACAGTAAAGGAACGTGGAATAGTGCAATAAAGATCTGTTATTCAAGATGAAATCAAGAATATAAAAATAGCTTGGAAATCAGAATTGAGGATTCCTGTGTATTTTGATTTGATTTGAAGTTAAATTTAGACCCAGCGTCAGCTCAGCGCGAAAGTTTAGAATGCAACATGCCGACTTCCCTTTTAGGAATTATTTTCAACCTCGTTTATATACGTTTGAGGCCAGTTGGAACATAGTAATGAGGACGTTTCTCCTCACGCAATCACATACAACTGAATGGTTCTGAAAGTCCATAGGCTATTCTATAGGTCGAGGGATTGGGCGTTGAGTCAATAGGAAGTCGCACATGTATTTGAGGGACACAAATTTCTTTTCAAGGGATGAGGAAAGGGCTTCCAGGACACATGTAAATACACCTCAATATTGTTTCTGCGACAAACTCAAATGCCTTTATGGAATGTTCCCAAACTACAGTCATTTGTGAACTGACGAAGCTTGAGGTGTTAGTAAAACAGAAGGATTAGGGCCCGGAGACGCTGTATTGCTGTTATCAGTTGAGCTTACACATGTGCTTAGCGTTGTCTTCTCCAGTTCACGACGAACTGTGCTGTCTAGAAATAGTTTTCGTCCCACAGAAAGAGCCCGGCACATATCACTTGAAGACAAGACATGTTTTTAAATAGAATAGATCGTGGTGATCCCAAGAGAATGAAACAGCTCTGGTAGGAACAAGCATATAATGAAAAAATGGAAAAGTGGAACAGAAAAGCTCGTATGGCGCAGTGGTAGCGCAGCAGATTGCAAATCTGTTGGTCCTTAGTTCGATCCTGAGTGCGAGCTTTATTTTTACTTTTTTATCTTTATGGTTTTTGCTTCTGATATTATGGATTCATACCTAGCAGGTAAGATCTTTTGACAGGAGTGTGTAGTGGCTGCTACTGCGAGAGCCTGAATGAAATAAGACTTTTTTACGTTGTCGTATTGTTGGAATTTACCTCTCTGGATTGATGGAATTTCAAAAAACCACACGTGATCTTATCTGTATCTCTAGCCACCGCCTGTCATGTGATATATAGTGCCACATCGAGGATAGTCTTTCTTTATTCGGATGAGGGGCGGTGGTCGCTTGGGCGGAATTGACCATATAGCTTTTTTCTCTTTTTCTCTTCTTCTACCTATTTCATATCAAATAAGTACTCTGTTGAAATCACATATAGCAGATATCTACAATATTTCATAGCCGAATACTATTACATTCCCAAACTTTAAAAATGTCCGTTCCTTATAAACAAGCTGCTCATAAGTTGACCATGATTCCGGGTCCAATTGAGTTTTCTGATGCAGTTTTGTATGCCATGGCTACTCCATCTCAAGCACACACTTCCCCAGAATTCATTGCCACATTCCAATCTGCCTTAAAGAATTTGAGAAAGTTGTTCAAATCCACCAACCCAAACACTCAGCCATTTGTTTTAGCTGGTTCTGGTACCTTGGGTTGGGATATTGTTGCTTCAAACTTTGTCACTCCTGGTGAAAAAGTATTGGTTTTATCGACTGGTTTTTTCTCGGACTCTTTTGCTGATTGTTTGAAAGTTTACGGAGCTGAGGTTGATGTTGTTACTGCTGAGGTTGGTAATGTCGTACCTTTTGAAAAAATCGAGCAACAATTGAAATCCTTTAAATACGCTGCCATTACAATAACTCACGTCGATACCTCCACTGCTGTTGTCAGTAACATCGAGAAAATCTCTGCCATAGTCAAATCTGTTTCGCCACAAACTTTGGTTATAGTTGATGGGGTTTGTTCAGTTGCCGTAGAAGATATTGAATTTGACAAATGGAACATCGATTACGTATTGACCGCTTCTCAAAAGGCTATTGGTGTTCCAGCAGGTTTATCCATTTCTTTTGCCTCTGAAAGAGCACTCGCCAAGGCCTTAGCTAGAGAAAAAGCTTCCACCTTCTTTGCTTCATTGAAGAGATGGACTCCAATCATGAAAGCATATGAAGCTGGTTCAGGTGCTTATTTTGCTACCCCAGCGGTTCAGACAGTCACTGCCTTGAAAGTTTCATTAGATGAAATTTTGGCTGAGGGTATCGACAAGAGAATCCAACATCAAGCCAAGGTCTCCAGCGATTTCAAAGCAAACTTGAGTAAGTTGGGATTGAAAATATTACCAGTTAGCGACACCGTCGCTGCTCACGGTTTAACTGCCGTTTATTTCCCAGAAACTATCAGTGGTCCAGAATTATTGAGCAAAATTGCCGCCAAAGGTATCACTTTGGCTGGTGGTATCCACAAAGCTTTGCCAGGAAAGTACTTCAGAGTTGGTCACATGGGTGTCAGTACCTACCAAGGAGATGTGGACAGAGTCTCTGCAGCTTTGGAAGAATCCTTGAAAGAATTGGACTACAAATACTGAAAGCAATAAGATAATTTATTACACTATTCAAACATTACTTTTGACATTCGATTTAAGGTAAAATACATACATCCCTATAAGTTTTATACACTCGTAGAATCCTTACTTCAATTGTGGCATTGATAGTGCTTTTCCCCCAGGTTGTTGCACCGCCTCTCTTTTCGCGATCACGTGTGGTGATTTGAATCCATCCTTTTTTGATTAGAGTCCCGAATCTTATATATGGTAATACAAAATGGTTTTGTGGTTTTGTGGTCAAACCTTCAAAGAGGTCCACGGATGGAATTGAATATACTCTAGCTTCACTTGAGTTTTACTGAAATGATAGATTTGAATTATTTGTTTTCCACTCTCATTTGCTGAGTATTGGGCTTTCTTCTTCTTCATCAGATAGTTTGAGATCGATTTACAATTGGTCTAGATTTGGTTCCCAATCATATATAATTGCTTGTTCAACTGAATCTGGCTTAGCGCCTTACTCTCCACGATGCTGAATGATGTGAACATGTTGGCCATTGGTGACGCTTCATCATCTTTGTTTGTTACTTGGAAATTGTTAGCTTCCAACTGCTTGGTGATACCAGTCATACCAAACTTCGGTGATACAATAAGATGGACTTCGAAGAAATTTGGCACATACGTCCATAAACCCCCTTTGTTAGTCAATAATATTGAAAAGTTGTCTCAAACTTTGAAAGAGAAGTCATTTGCCTTAGATTTTGTTTTGGTCAGTCCTCCTTCCCATAATTTTTTGAAATACATCTGCAATGTTATAAAACCATTTTTAACGAGCAATACTATTATTTTGATAGACTCTGATAGCGCTCTTTTGTTGGAGCTTAAAATACACGAGTATTTGCCAAGCAATCCCGTTATTGCGATTGTTTGCGAGGCTGACTTGAGAAGAGTTGACTATCAGACTTATTTATTGGTGAACGAAATCTTCAGCACCAATATTGGATTTTCAGGTCCGTCCAATAAATGTGATTCGCTTACATTAGATGCTTTGAATGGTGTTGGTGTGGCTGGTGCTAACTTACGAAAGTTGACTAGCTTACTTAACGAGTCAGCTGAATGTTCTTGTAACTTGATATTGCCAACAGACCCTTCTCATGTATCGTCTATGATCTGGAATAATATAATTGGAGTGGTGTGTTTTGACATTGTTTCCATTATATTTGAGGATCCGAAGGCTTCTTCATTATCGAGCAATTTTTTGTCCGCCCCCATAATAAAAGGAGTTTTCAATGATATACTAGATATTGTTAGGGTTTTAGGATTTACACAATTTCCTATGCCCAATACTGAGGAGTCCAAAAATTTTATCAACGACTTTGTGCTCGCCTATGATCTAAGATTTCCTTGTGCTTCAAATAATCCTCGATTTATAGATGCTCCCAGATTATTCTACAGTTTCAGTCAGTCGTTCCCCACGAATATCTCTTTAATCCTAATGCAATTACTTCAGATATCAGATGATAATGGAATAAAGTGTCAGTATTTAGTGTCTCTTAACAGCTTTATTACTAGATTAATTACCATTCACACTGGTCTTGACACAAATAACAAACCTGTGCACTCACTATTTTTCACAAAGGTAAGCCCTCCTCATAGAAAACAAGTTGGACGTCCTGGTTTCCATGATACCAATGGTCATGAACCAGGTGGTCCTGGTGGGAATGGATTTCAAAGTGGATATAACGGTTCAAGCAACGGTGGTCCAAGTGGTTACGGTGGCTCAAACATCTATGGTGGTCCGAGTGGCTATGGTGGTCCCAATGGCTACGGTGGTCCCAATGGCTACGGTGGTCCCAATGGCTACGGTGGCCCCAATGGCTACGGTGGCCCCAATGGCTATGGTGGTCCAAACGGCCATGGGAATACGAGAAATGGTCTGAATAGAAATACTAATAAAAACATGCAATGGAATTTGCATAGTCAGCCGCAAACAATGAATCAATCCCCTGCTGTGAACTCCCCAATGATTGAGGATTCCAGGGAAATCGTTGATAAGCCATCGCCAGATAGTTTAGATTCAAGTTTGAGAGACTTGGTGGTCGATACAGACTACTTAGCTTTTCAAGATGCATATGAAGAGTTACCAACAGCTAGAAGTGAGGTTCCTGTTCAGAATGAAGTGGTTATGGAGGAAGAAGAGACATATCAACCACCACCGATTCAAAGAGTTCAACAACAGCAATTAATGCCACCAAACATTCTGTTTCAAGAATACCAAAATTTCCGAAAATACCAAAATGAACTTCACGCCCAGAAAAGGAGCATTTATGAGATAAACCCACAGTCGATGAATAGACATTATTCGTCTGGTTCATTACCATTGTCGGTTGGTAGTGGTGAAACGTCTTCCACAAGAAAGAAAAATGCGTTTCACAGAGCTTCCATTCCCTCTATATACCATGCGACCTCAAGACAGCTACATCTAAGTCATGCAGATATATTAGGTGGTTTGAATATCAATTTCAATCTACTTGACCAAACTACCTCAAGTCGCTACGGGGAGGTTGACTCTGCCTCTGTTGTTTTGAATAGTGGCAACAATAGTAGAGAAGATAGCTTACCCAGTAGATCAAGTTCAAATAATTTTCACATAAATAATTCACAAACACCCACAAAACCTGAGATAGCAAAGTTCTCCTCGAAGCTTTCAAGTATTCAACATTGATATAGCATACTTCAATATAAATTCCTTATTTGATCTTATAAAAAAATGCATGTGACGCCCTTTTGTATTTGTATACATTCTATATCATCTTGAAGTATCTAAATACTACGCAATAAATTCTCCTTCGATGTACGATAGATATGTAGACTACATTTGCAACCGCAGCATTGTTTTAAACAATCGAAAATACATTTGAAATACTAAAAATCATTATCCAAATCCAACACCAAGAATACTATACAGAATGTTTCAAATATTTCAAAAGAAGTAATTAAAATTTGGAATGAAAACAGTTGATAAATGGAAGCAAAAAATTGGATAAAAAACAAAGGAAAAAAATCTATTCAAAAAAATTGTTCTAAATAAAGTGGAATATCTCAAGCAAAGAAACCTTAAAAAACTGACTTCATACAATACAATCTCAATAAAACTATAAAAATCACACCTCTAAAATACAAACTCACTTATAGTAAAAATGATAACTATAGAATGACATAATATGAGTCATCATAAAGATAATCAGCACATGTTCGAGATTGCGGCTGAAAAACTCTCTATAAAGACATCGTTAACCATTCCCAGTTATTTGGTTGATTTATATCTAACTCCATGCCATTGTTGAAATCTAAATGCTCTAAATTTGATGAAGGAGCCTCTAGACTCTCATTTTCGTCAATAGTGTGTAATTGTTGTCCTGAATCAATTATAACTGAGCTACCAGCGTTAACACCGACTGCAGCAACATTATTGACTGAAGTCGTTGGAGATGAATCCAAATGTGGTGATATTGTATCATTGTTTCCTGTCTCAGATTTCAAATTACCTTTAGATTTACGTTTGGTTATCTTAGGTCCTTGAATCTGGTTTCCAACTATGGGGGCAGGATTCAAGTCATCTCCATCTTTCTTCTTAGATTTTGCTTTCGCATTGGAACTACTTGGATTTGCAGAAGCATTTGATGAAGAGCCACGTTGTCTTTTTTTAATTATGTCTGTTTTCAATGAGAGGGGTCTAACGACACCGTGGAGTTTCAAGAATAAACCACATGCATTACAAAGCGGTTGACCATTAGGATTCCTTCTCCAAAGAGGTGTGGTTTGAGTGTGGCAGTTGGTACATGATATTGGCTGTGAAGAATCCTCATTTGCAGCAGCATTGATTGAGGATTGCCTTTTCGAGTTCAAATCACCAGAATTGAAATTTGGAGAATTAGCTGCAGCATTCATGTTTGTCTTTGACTTGTTTTTCCTTATCTTTATTGTGTTCGTGGTTGATGATGGCTGTTTCGAAGTTGTGGATGATATGGATTTCTTTCTGGTCAAAGTAGATAACGGAATAGACGATTGCATATTGTTTGCTAAAGGCATCGTGGGAACACTAGCCGAGATTTCACCCATATCAATATCACTATTCAAATCTAGCCCTAAACCATTCGCATAATCCAATAGAGGATTATTGGATTTATTGCTAACCGGCATTTGGTTGAAATTAAAATCAGAGTGATTTGGTAAAGAATGATTATGTTCATTCAAGACGGACGAAGGATCAACATTGCCGATTAAATTGGAGTTCGATAAGGAATTGTGAAGAAAATTTGACCTGTTATTATTAGTTATGTCTTTATTACTGTCATAATTGTTGAGATGATTATGACTAGTAATGTTATTACTATTACTACTGTTATTATACAAATTTTCTGACATTGATGAATCCCACGTAGTTGATAAATTGTTTATACCAGATCTAGCTGAATTATGCCTTGAGATATTTTTCTTGGGGAACTTTAAAGATTGCTGCTGAGGGTTATTACTCAAATAATTATCAAAATAATGATTCTCATTGAATTCTAGGATTGGAGTTTGAGAGGTTGATGGCAACGAAGATTGAGTTGGTGAATACATATTCTCGATATTCGAGTAGGAAGCACTCAATGATGTGGCGGGTGTATTTCTTCCACTCAAATTCATTTGGGAGATAGAAATAGATTTATGATGGTTGGGGATTGAATTTGAATTTGATCTGGAATGATTGTTGGAGTTCTGAAAATTCAATATCGTGGAAGGTCCAATTGTTGCCATTGGTGACGACTCTTCGAAGTTCATAGAGTTATCTATCGATTGTCTATGATGATGGTTGGCATTACTGATGCCATGATTATTGGAGTACGATGGAGAGATTTGAGATTGAGGCGTCACGTTGAACGTTGTTTCCGATTGGAAAGATGTTGATGGTCCATCAAATGCTAGCGGATCCAAAGAGAACTTGAAAGCGTGGGAATCGAGGTGTGGTATATTGTCCATTTCCCCATTGTTATTAACACTACTACTAGCACTTCTGAATGCGGCTATGGATGCGGATAAATTGGATGTTAGTATTTTGCCATTGATGTTTGGAATACTTGCTGGGCCATCCATTGGTAAAACCATAGGTGAGAATTCAGCTGGACGCTTCTTGTAATTTTTTGCGCTCAAATTTGAATTTTCATTCAACTCGTCTTGACCAATTTTTCGTATATGAGCAACATAATCAAAAGTTTCTGAAGATGGATCTAAGTTGGGAGAAAGTTTCGGCTCCTGGCCACGAGAGTCATCGTCCATCGAGTCCAAATATGGGGAGAGAATGAACTGGAACGACTCATCTTTTTTCTTGTTCATGACGTTCTCCCGTAGTTGATCTTTCTCCATCCTGCCAAACGAAAGACTATTTGAACCTTCATTTTCATTTGTAAGGTCATCACTTGCATTTTGATTCGAAGAGCTAGAAAGCGTAGCTGTGTCTTTTGATATCCTATTGTTATTATTGTGTACATTTTTCTTGAAACTCATAGCCATCATTCTCCAGGTTAAATTTTCCATTCTTGTTCTGTAAGGCAAGGAGTCTTTGGCCTTCGAATACATTTTCCACAAGTTCTCGGTGGTTGAATCATCGTTTATTATATCCGCTGGGTTTTCGTCGCGAGAAACATTGCTGGAGGAGTTCTTGTTAGATCCTGGGGAGGACGTCTTCGTGAAATGGAATTTGTTCGTTAACTTAGGGCCGGACTCTGTTTCATGATAACTCATTTTTGATGGATAGTTTAGTTATTGTACTATCAGCGGATGGTGGATTGTAAGGATTCCGTATACTATTTGATGAGGACTGTCTTGTCAAATTTTGAGATTCAAGATAAGGTTTGTCTGTAGTGTGAGAGGTTGTAGTTATTCAAGTGAGCTAAAAAAAAAGTGGTAAAGAGGGAATATCAAGTTGAAGTCAGGGAACAATTGTAAGATTTCAATAATTTATGATTCGGGATGTAAACGCAATCTTAATAATTAAGTACTTGAACAAAAGTAAAATACTAGACAGCGGCTATATTATTTTCAAAGGACCAGCCAGCAGAAAAACAAATATTCAAAAGTCTTTGATTTCAAGTATCTAGGGATGCTATTAATGAAAAGCAAATACTGATTTCGTGATAGCCAATTAATGGTTCAGCTGATATTTTTTGAAGAGCCAATTCAGTTTGTTTGTGAAGTTGAGAAGGTTTAGTTCTTCCTAAAAGCGGAGGCTTTAATAAACCTCTCCTATGGCAACCAGTAGGGAGCGTTAGCGTCCACATATGACAGTCTGATTAGCTAATAATCAGACCTAAACCACTTGGCCGGTTATGTAATGATAGCTCTGTATCCATATAGTACGGGTGTCGCGACATGGAACCACGGCGACTTCCAATTGGTTCGATAGTCTCGCACTGATTCGCAGCCCTACAGGCCGGGTTACCAGCACATATCTTGGGTCATGCACGCTAACTTGGCAGACCTGCACAGATTACCCATCTGTGTTAATATCTACCGCCAGGACTCCGATTACTAAAGCGATCGAGCGGTTGGTCAGTTTGAATTAAGCTTCGGAGGGACCACAGAGGGACACAAAAGCTACGTCCTGGACGGAACAGGAGAAATTGATGATTCGGTGAGTCTCAGTACCATTTTTGTAGTGCAGTCACACCCTAGACCAGGGCCAAGCAATAAGCGCTAAAAAAACTGGGATTTTCAAAAGAGAAAATGATTTGCCTGAAAAATTAGACAAAAATTTGAGACCTAAAAAGAAAGCTCGCACTCAGGATCGAACTAAGGACCAACAGATTTGCAATCTGCTGCGCTACCACTGCGCCATACGAGCATCTTTAATGCGTTTTGTTGCATCGAAACGCAATATGGTATATGTAGAGAATTACGGTCCTCTCCAGGTTTTGCTTGGTAGAGAGATTATATGTATTGTATAAGGGTGCTCAGATTATAAGAGAAAACCTATAGGGTAAATATACAAGGAATAAGTAGGTTTATAAAGTATTGGTTTCCACGCGCCAAATCACTAATAAGCTTTCAGCAGCCTAATACTTTTGAAGGAGTGTCATTCATATATAGAAACAATTGTCACGAGGTCCCCGTTGAGACCGCGGTGGTGAATCAGTATTAGGTACGGACTTCCTCTCTGGCGTTTAGCTCGTCACAATGTCTTTTCACATACGAAAGATTCCTTCTAGGAGTCATTGTTATCGACTCCCAGAGTAACAATATCACCAACAACATTGTGGTCAAACCCATTAATGCAGAACTGCCCATTTCAGCAAATGATAAACATAAAATTATGGCAGCGATTGGAATTCTTGGGAAAATTCTGAAGAAGTGAGGAATGACATGCATTCCCTTAGGATCTTTTGGCCTTTCGATAAATCCCAAGATTGCAATTGATAACAATGAAATACATATACCACCCGTGAAGAACAATGATATTACGTACATCGAAGGTTCACCCTCTTCCAACTCTTGGTGCTTTTTAGTGGAAGTATTGTCTAAAACTGCCAATTCACCACCAGCATCGGCTGCCAATATGAGCCCACCAATCAAAGGGATATGTGCGTACATCCAAGCGACCGCTGTCCACGCTGAGTATCTGAGTGGATGTGTTGCTTTGACGCTGGTGCCCGCATTAGAATAAATCCAGAGAAAAGTATAGGAAATGATAGTTAAGCAAATACCCCTTCCGATTTTGGAATGAAAACCACCACCGAACTCGTTCGTTGCGACTGCTTTGTACAAAAACTCTCCCAAAGCTATAATAAAAAATGCCTGAAACCGTTCGATTTCGTGCTCTATATTCAAAGCAGTACTTTGTCTCAATTTCAACATTTTCTTCAATAACGGGTGGTAAGAAACAATAAAAGAAATGTTTTCCAAAAAAATATTAGCTATTGCCACACCAACTTTAGCTCTGGTTGGGATGAAGATAACTGGGATCCAAATACAACAACTTATCATGATCAGCACAGCATAAATTCTCATTTGGGGTCTATGCTGTGGAATATAAAGCGAGTAAACCAACAAAGATACAGACAAACTCAACCGACATAGAATATAGGGAACAATTGTTAAAGCAGCTTCAGATCTTGAATCAAGAACAAACTTATCATTACTAACATAAAAAACTAGCAAGACTATAATCCACATTATATAAAGCTTTTGAGTCAAATCTTCATTGTAGTAATAATTCATGAAATCTTTTATGTCAGACCAAACAGTCCACGAAGGGATAAACAATAAGCAATACATCAAAAAGCTCGATGCTGATGCATGTTCCGTTGCATTCCCAGCCAAATTCGCTACAATACCCACATATAACAAATCCAAAAACAATTCTGTTCTTCCAGATGTCCTTTCACCCTTGGTTCTAAATAATACCCCGTCCTCAAAATAATTCAAAGCGTGCGGACGGATAAACCAAATTGAATCTTTGGGTCTTTTGATATATTGAAATTCAATTTCTCCGTACTTCTTGATAAATTCGTCTTCTTCTTCTGAATCATCTAAAATAGCACCGCTCGTAGGATGATTATGATGGTACTGCGGTTCTTGGTCTATTAAAATCAGCTTGTTAGACGCAGTAACTGGCGACTTCGCGTTGTTACTGTTGCTGTTGGAAAACTCAAGCTCCGAATTGGACGGCTTGCTCGCTCTGGTAGCAGAATCAACTTGAGATGCCTCAACATCTTGACTATTCAATTTAACTGAGGTTGTCATTTTATTAATGTTTCTTTCGATCAATTGTAAAGATAATATATTCAAAATAAAAAGAGTTGAAATTCTTTCGCTGGATTTAAGTCGTAAATTTTGGCAATTTCACCTATGTTCGTGCCTGATGTAGGTTGCGGTTATGAACCCGCAACAATAGAATGTGACCAACATATCTTTTACATGCAGGATATGGCTGCAAATACTTGCCATATTCTCTCTATACGACAAATGTTAACGAGTTCATATAAGTAGCTTTCGTTGTTAACTAACTTTTTCTATCAGTTTCAGTTTAAAAGATGAATGACAGTGACTACGAATTTCTGCCTTATATTTGAAATATATGGAGAGAGTTTTATCATCAAGAAGACGTTCACGGTAAGTTACAATTACGACAAAGATCTGAACATCAGTTCCATCTCTAACCTTTTCAAATAAGAAAAGACATGACAACTGTGGAGCCAAAACTTATGAAAAACAGGTTATAAGATGGGAGCAGTCGGTTTTTGACGATGATTTTCAATGTGTTCACTAGCAGGCACCTTTGGTATACCAGTGTATGAAACACTTGGCTTACACCCCAAATTCCAGAATCTTTTCTTCAACAAACAACAATAAACCAGAAATTAGTCACGATAAATGTTTTCACTCACCTCCTAAGCTTCTTCATACCCTTAAAGTTTATATAGGGAATTTTCGATTTCTAGAACCTCTATCCGCTTTATAGACTTTTTTTTCTTCACAGAGTATAACATCTACTGAATATTATTTGTAATTCACTGAAAACACAAAATAATCCGTTGACCCTTATATTTCATATGATGGTCATATGTATTGCTGGAATGAATGTGCAGTAACTTGCCCTGCTTTGTGTGAAACTAGAACTTGCCGAACTTCATCACCGGTCACTGAGAAGTACACAAACATTTTTTTGCCAGAGTAAGAGTATAGACTTTGCTGAACAATAGGCCAGCTTGAAACAAACAGAAAGCAACAGAAAATATCGTTTTCTGAGGGTCCAAAGCATTGGAACTCGATCTATAGCCAAATCATGTATCTGTACCCAGACGCATATAGTAAAACGTTGAGTATCTAAGAGAATTCTACAACGTTTGTACGACAGCACTAGAAGGCCTAGCAGACGTCCACTCTCTCATCCGTTGCCTAGACACAAAATTGGCCAACAAGTACACTAATAAAATCGTTGTGTTTTAGTATGAGCAGACTTATCACGTATGTAAACTGTTACACCTGTATAAAACACGCGAACTAATGACAGTCGCACTGTAACCACATGCTTAATAAGCTGAAGTTTACATAATGTCGCTACTTGCTGACTTCTGCTAAGATTCATCGTGTTTTGTGAAAGTCCCCCTTTTTTCATTTAGCGCGCATTCTGAATAGTTTTCTCTTTGGTGTGAAGCACTTTTCTCTTGGTTTCATTCTCCACCATATACACGTCACCACGATTCTTGGAACCCAACCTCAAGGTAGTGTGCTATCTCGTAGGTTCGACTTTCGTCTGAAATGGCTTGAGTGATTGTTCAGGCGAATACGAATCCTACACGACTAATCTCACTGCCTACTAGCTAAAGCCTTCGGTCAGCTACCAGCACGCTACAAATCGCCTTTTGAAACAAATACAAGCTGGAGCTGAAACCTCGTTGGTTTTCTCAGCATTTTGCGAGCGAACTTGACGCTCGCAATTGGCAGAAACAAACATTTGCCAATTGGTGATCCTGGGCTGAAGGATTCAGAATGCCCACTTCCGGCTGTAAGCAGGAGTCCTCAAGGAATCTCCTTTAATTCGAGCTGAGATTGCACATGTATCCTACGGATCTACCTTGCACCCAACCAAATCCTATGTGCAGGACACGAAAGGCGAGGCTTGCAACCTTTCGCAAGGACAAAGATCTCACTTTGACTTGAAAAAAGATTGTCGATTTCCTAATTGGGGGCCTGATTTGGAAGCTGACGACTATTCCCAAAAGCCTGAGAGCTTCATATCCAAAGAATGTCATCAAGATCATGTATGTGTGCCTGATGGCTGGGTGAACCACGCTTCAGAACCTACTTTGCCTGGATGGAACAACACCCACGACGGCCAGTCGTGTCCATAAAAGAAACATAAACAAACAGAGCATGCGGCTCAGCATGTTTGTGTTAGTGCGCGAGTCAGATATTACATAAGCACGCAACTGAGAATGTCACATAAATTCAAAAAGCCATCTCACAGTAACCATCTCTATTAATTTCTTTAATGATTTTGATTTGAATTGAAGTAGTCTACACGGATTTTTGCTTTTCAACCATTTTTTTCTTGAACAAGCTCGTTCAGCTGTCTGCTTACCCACTGCCATTCTTTCCTTTATCAAATATTTTCAGGCTTTGATCTGCTGTACTACTTATTACACTTCATATTAATTCATTACACATTTTTTTTACCGCGTCTAATTGATCAAGCTACTTTTCGCCATGTCCATAGATTGGGAATCTTTATTAGAGATAGAGAACTCTTTAGCAAACAACCCCAGTTTCATTTTGGAAAACTTGGATAACATCATAGACTACAACCAACTAAACAATCCCACACCCTCCACAGCCACGGACTTTACTCAACAAGATCTTGACGACTTATTATCTACTTGCAATGACAACGTTCACGACAAAACAACCCAAAACTTGTCAGAGTTGGAGAATTCCTATTACTTGGCTTTATTATCTAACTCCACAAATGCTGTTTCAACCTTACCCAAATACACCAAGTATTTGTTCACCAGGGGAGTACCACAAAACTTGCGTGCCAGAGTGTGGTCAACCTTGACCACCGCTTCAGACTCTCATGGTGCATCACAAGAGGAGTTTTCTTCAATTTTCGATAATTTTCATAATCAACAATCGCATCACACCTACCAAATATCTAAAGACTTACTAAGAACTTTCCCCAACATTCCATTCTTCAGTGAACCTTCTACTATCAAAAATTTAACCTCAATTTTGAATGCATTTGCTAATTATGACATCGAAATTGGCTATTGTCAAGGGTTACTTTTTTTAGCTGGTCCAATATATCACACAACTTCAGATGCAAAACTAAGTTTTATAACTATGTTAAAAATATTGGAGATAAATAAAATTAGGAATTTTTTCAATTCTCAGTTGAGCGGATTGTCATCTTATATCGTCCAATTTAACACAATATTTCAAAAACAATTGCCCAAACTTTATGCGCATTTTGAAGACTTGGGTGTTGAAACGACTGGTTTTTTCACTCAGTGGGTTTTATCATTTATGGGAGTGAATTGCTCTTTTGAGTTGTTGGTTAGGTTGTTTGATATTTTCATGGTTGAAGGCTTCAAAGATAGTATACTTAAATGTGCTTTGTTTGTGTTGAGCATAAATGAAGAGAAATTATTAGACTTGGACATGGATGAGGTCTATTCTGTATTGTTGAGAGGGAAGTTTGATATTGTTGAGGATATTGATTTATTTATTGTTGAATTAAGTGAATATGATGTCGATTTAGCTGACTGCTCAGATGGTAACACTAAGACTTTGGGTGAAAATATAGTCAACACCCATAACCATATAATTGACACTTTGAATTATGGATTCTGGCATTTATTTAAATGGGAGACTCCTCCTGCCAATGGAGAATCTACTACAACATCGTCAGTCACTCCCTCAATTTGCGAAAAGGAAAATGAGAATGACAATAAAGAATTAGAGAAGAATAGTGACGTTGATAAAGAGTCTTTGTTTTCATCCATGTCATTGAAGGATGATTCGTGTTCTTCGTTGAACACTTCGATTCCCATGTCAGCTTCAACTGTTCCACCACTCAGGAACTCAATATACTCACTCAACTCGAACAATAAGAAGTTTAGAAACTCAGTCATATCGATTGATTCGATTTCCACGTCGAACGATAGTTTACTATTCAACGGGTGTATTAAGGAAGAGAAGTTAGTGGAAGAGATCACACACACCAGGTCAAGGTCAAATTCAAAGTCCCTGTTACTGAAGAATAATCCACGATCTAGAACATCTCTTTCTAATTCAATTGAGGAAGAGAACGAGGAAGAACAAGATATCGAGGAGATTAAAGAGATCGACTCATTGAGATATGAAAATGTTGTATTGAAAAATTACTTGAAAAAACACCTTTCTACTTTACAATTTGAAGAATTGAAAGAACTAGGGATCGAGTTTCAATGAACAAAAACACGCGAGTTAATGAACATACATTTTTACCATTCAATCTCATCCTTTGTACTTACCTGAATGAACTTTTGTTGTAATCGATATACTTTTTTGCTTGTAAGCGTCGAAGAGATTTGAAACGAACGACAAAAAATTACAGGGTTCTATAGACCCGATGTTGTTGCTGTTGTAAGCATTAAAAAAGGAGGGAAGAGCACGATATTAGAGCAATATAAGTACTCCTATAGATTATTGTATGGTAGGCCACAAGAAAAGCAGATATGTCGAACTTTCAGTAAATTGATTTTTCTCCGAGCTGTAGAAACTGTCCTCTCCTTCGATACAAGTCCGGGTGACACTTCGCTAAATTCTTCCATTTTCTTGACCAACCTATTCATCAACTCTCGCCACTTCAGCGTCACTATTCTCATTTATACTATTTCATCTTAGTATACTTTTCAGTATATACACCATTTCCTCTATAATCCATATCAACAATAGCCCACAGGGCACCCACAAAGGGAAAAATTCACAAAATTTAGACAACGCAATACTATCTCAATTATCAATTTTAGTCTTAACTTCTACAGTCAAAAATTGGTCAATCAATTACAAGAAAATACACTACATTTTAACCAAGTATTCTCTAGATAACCACAACCTCCAAATATATAGAAACCACTTACATTTCATCTTCACTTACTGTCCTTTGAATTGGAATACCGCAGATACATTACAATTAAGCTTTATTGAAAAAGAGTTAGAATTCATCAGTTCTCATTTAAGTTATATTGATCTATTAATCGTTGAATTGAAAAATTTAGATTGCGTCAATCAATTCATAGATCATTTCAACAAATATAAATTAATAATTTGCCTAATTGAGTTAAAATTAAATTTATCACCAACCTCAGACTCAAATTTCAATTTTGATCTAAAAAAGAACAATTTACTTTACTTCATAAATTGCATATCTTCCCAAGAAAAGAAATCCTCAATAACAGCATCCTTTTTTCATAAATTATATACCGAAATGTCTTTCAAACAAGCATTAGTTGAATTGGGATCCAATGTGGCTCCAAACAAGATTTTACAAGATCTTTTAAAGAACTCCCCCAACGTGAATGAATCGATTGCTTTACTTCTTTCAGAAATATTAATCCCAAATTCTCAGAATATATCTATAAACTTATCTTTAGATCAATTTCCTGAGGCCAACGCGCGTGGTTGCCAATTTAAATCCATATTCAGCAGGGTATCTGCAGAACTTTCAAATGTCAACTGGTTTGAAATATTCAATTTTTTGAACAGCTTTTTACCATCAACTTTGGAAAGTTCCCAATCATTCCCAACTCCATTATCAATCACACAGTTTTTAAGTACTCTTTCTGATAACCAGATTGATATATTTTTATCTTACAACTGGTGGTTCAATAAGTATTTATTTTTGGGCTTGTTTAATTTGAGTCCTGATAAGGGAGGATTAGATTTGTTATCATTGAATTTGAACCGTTGCTTCAGTCCAGATGTTGATCAAAACATAAATCACTCAATTTTGAGTTTTGTCAACATAGCAAAATTAGAGTTGAAATTACTTGATGAAGACACTCAAAAAGATGGAACAATATTAGCTATGTTTGAACAACATTACAGACAAGTTCCTCAGTATTTGGCTTTTGCAGGCGTCCAATTGATCAATGACGATGCTGAGAAAGGTAAAGATAGAGTCAATTATTTTTTGGAAAAATTAATTTTTGAATTGATTGATATCAACTCTGTTTATTTGCCTTACATTTTGAAAGAGTTTGCCATTGTAAATAAATTCAAGTTGATTCAGTATTTACTTAATTATTATCAAACTCACTTATCATATGATAATATCATGAAAATCATACAGCTAGCTAAAAGTATCGATATCTTGCAAGACATAGTTGATAGTGAATTAGATACTAGATTGCTATTACCAATAGTTGTTGAAAGCAATTCCAATTTGGAAAATTTCATTTCATCTAAACTTGTCAAAAGTAAAAAACAAACTATAATGATTATTTTGGAATTTTTGGAGTCCAGATCGAATGCCGATTTAGACAAAGATGATCCTAACTCGAGCCCCTTGAATCTTCAAGTTGTTTATTATTTGTTGAAAGTATTGAAAGACAACTCTAGCCTTATTAGTGAGAACGATAGGGTTCATCATATTCAAAGCATCTGCATTCAAGCGTACCCAAGGTTGATCAATTTGGGCTGTGGTCATGACGATGCCATTTTGATTGGTGGTACTGTTGCCTTTGACTCTGAGACAGAGCAACAAATGAAGAAGTACTATCAACAGATGTATAATCGTGATATAGAAATCAAAGACATTATTCAAATTTTATCCATTTTTAAAGGTTCTGATAATCCTCGCGAGCAGGATATTTTTGCATGTATGATTCACTCATTGCTCGATGAGTACAGATTTTTTCCAGAATACCCCCTTGAAGCATTGGCTACTACGTCTGTTTTGTTTGGTTCGATGATTTACTTCAGATTGATCCAATCTCATGCTTTGTCTATCGCTCTTAGGTGTATTCTAGATTCTGCTCGTCAACCAACAGATTCTAATATGTTCAAATTCGCTGTACAAGCTCTTTACGCGTTCAGGTCGAGTTTAAATCAATATCCTAATTACTGCCGTCTTTTACTTGAGATTGAGGGATTGAAGAGTCAAGTTGGTTTGTACAACATAATCAAAGAAGTAGCAGATGACAGCAACTCCAGTGCAAGCAATGTTCCCGCTGGGTTGGATGGCCGCGTAAGTGCAGGAGCAATAGACTCAAGTTCTCTCAACAAGAGTTCGAGTGTTCAGAAAGCTGATCTTGATAAATTTAGATCAATAAAAGCTGATTTGAACTCAAGCTTCGAAACACCAAGTGAGGAAATCCAAGATAAGTTGTCTTTCTTGTTGAACAATACTACCATGGATAACATCAAAGTGAAGACTCAAGAATATCAAGATTTGTTGAAGGAAGAATACTTCAATTGGTTTGCTAATCACTTGGTCAAAGAACGAGCAAAGGTTGAACCAAACAATCATGATTTATACGCATTATTAGTAGAAAAATTGAATAATAATGTCTTGGAAAAAGATATTTTAAATGTTACTTATGGCCAAGTGATCAAAATCTTGAATACTACAGATGAGAATGCTTCTGACCGTTCACATTTGAGAAATTTGGGTGGTTGGTTAGGATCAATCACCTTAGCAAAAGATAAACCGATAAGACGGAATAATGTGTCATTCAAATCATTATTGATTGAAGCTTTCGACTTACAGTTATTAACATCCGTGATACCTTTCGTATGTAAAGTTTTGGATCAGAGTAAAAACTCAAAAGTATTCAAGTTGCCCAATCCATGGTTATTGGGTATTTTGCAAGTTTTGGTGGAAATATATGAATTCGCTAATTTATCATTAAATTTGAGGTTTGAAATCGAAGTGTTGTGTAATGCATTGAAAACTGAGTTACTGAAGGTTCAGAGATCCTTCATTTTGAGGAACCATCAACCAGGTGATTATAATGATTTGATTATTGACTTAACTAAGTTGTCTTTGAAGCCACAGGTTCAATTCCCACAACAAGTACCCCAAGTCCAACAAACAACTCAAATATCACTTCAACAACACCAGCAGCAACCTATCTTACCTCCAAACTATCAACAGGCTCCGCCAACTGGTGCTATGGAAGAAAGCTTGTTTTCCAACATTGCAGGTGTTACTTCTTTTGCTCTCAATTTCACTCTCAAAAGATTATTCCAAGCCGCATTGGCCAAATCTGTTCGCGAAATCTTACCTCCTGCTATGGACAGAGCTTCTTCGATTGCTTTGATCACAACCAGATCGTTGGTTTTAAAGGATTTTGCTTGTGAACTAGACGAGAGAAAATTACGTGTTGCTGCAATTCAACTTGTGAAAAGATTATCTGAATCATTGGCGTTAGCAACATGCAGGGATCCTTTGAAGGAGTCCATCCAAAATAACACCATCGCCTTAGCACCACAATATGGCAACTTTGACGCATCACATTTTGAGGAGTTGAATCAAGCCATTCATGAAAATATTGATTATGCTTGTAAGATTATTGAAAAGTCGACATATGAAAAAGCTATTTCTGAGATAGATGAGACTTTGCGTCAAGCTTACTTGATTCGCCGTCAACATCGCGAGCAAAGAATTGATCAAGTTTTCACTGCTCCACATACATCGCCTTATGCTTTACAACTTCCAGAGCCACTTGGATTGAAACCTCATGGATTGACTAGTCAACAATTTCAAGTTTATGAAAACTTTGGCCGTCCAGCGAATGCAACTTCTAATTTCATCAATAAGGGGTTTGATGAAGCAAGTACTTTCCAGTTTCAAAATGTACAAAACTCACATCCCGTTATTGGTCAAGCAGGAAATACCGCTAATCTGGCCGGTGTCATAAGTTCTGTTGGTATTCAGCAACCACAAGCGCAGACCGTCTCCATACCACCCCAACCACAACTTCAAAACAACATTCAAAATGTTCAGCAAAACATCCAATTACAAACCACTGAACATTCTTTTATTATAATTCAGCAGTTACTTGAGAATTTGATAAGTAGTATTGGTGAAAGTGAAGAGGCTCACTTGAGAGACATCAAGAGTGAATCCACTTTAAGAAGAATATTAGACAATATTGTGGCTTTGTGTGCCAAAATTTCTTTGAGGGAACAACAATTATTATTAAAGGTAGCTCAGTACACAGTAAATGCTTTGTTTACTTCTTGCGATTCTTTGTTAGGCTGTGAAACTTTAGTATTCTTGTTGGATAAGCTTTGTGAAATGTCTCCTTCAACCGCTAAAGACGTTACATGGTGGTTAGTTCATGCTGAAGATGAAAGAAAGTTTAACAGCAATGTCATAAGTGCTCTATTAAGAGTTTCGTTAGTCATCGCTTCAGAATTTGATACCTCTTTAGCTAAGGTTATTTTGAGTGGAAATGAAAGTGCCACTACGTTTGCTTGTGAATTGATTATGGAATGTGTGATGGGCCCCAATCCGGTCGCATTAAGATCAGATTTTGCTGCATCGTTGGATGCTATTAGAACGATAACTGAGAACGGCGTCTCAAACGAGGCTGTTAATACTCTATTATCAATGATGAGATCCGTTTACGCACCCGTTTTACAGTCAAAGGAAGTGAAAATCACATTATACGAACAAATGTGTTACATTTTTGCCGAATGGAGCAGATTGATCCAGCATGGTTCGAAAAACGATGATTTACAAGCTGCCTTCATTCAACAACTATATAACGAAAAGATTTTAACCAACCCCGAATTTATGAATATGTTTTTCAAAGCATGTTTTGAAATCTCGATAAAAGTCTATGATGCAGAAGGAAATATAAGACAAAACACTGGCCACGACTTTTACTATTCAGCAGATATCTTATCAATGCTTATTGTCAAGATAATCTTAGCTCAAGAGGATGACGAGAAAATCAAAATAAGATATTTGAAACAAATATTTGCAATTCTTTTGATAGTATTCGTCGGGCATCAGGAGAACAACAAGGAAATCAATAATGAGCGCGCTTTTTTTAGAATTTTTTCTTCATTGTTATCTGAATGGTCTACAGCTTACAAGCTTGATAAATTTATTTCCGACGAATTGAATGTCCAATTTTATCTTTTGATTGCTGATGTTTTCAGTGCTTTGCAGCCATTGGTTTTTCCAAGTTTCACTTTTGCTTGGATATCATTGATTTCGCATCGTATGTTCTTACCAGAGATTTTGGATATTCCAAACAATGAAGGGTGGGAAAAATTTATCAATTTAATTGTTCATTTACTCAAATTTGAGTCAAATCATATCAAAAGTAAAGAAATTTCTGAAGTCATCTTGGTGATCTCAAAAGGTATTACCAGGTTGTTTGTTCTCTTATTGCACGACTATCCTGAATTGTTGGTTCAGTACCACAACGATTTGGTTTCGGTTATTCCACCATCTTTTGTTCAATTAAGAAATATTGTTTTAAGTGCATCTCCAAGCGCAATAGTTATAACAGACCCATTCACTCAAGGACTAAAGGTTGATCGTTTACCCGAAATAAACGAAGAACCAATCATTTCATCTAATCCTGCTAGTGATTTATTGAAAGCAAATTTGAAAAAGCCAGTGGACAATTACTTGCGAATTCCATCTCACACCTTATTGAAAACAATCTTGAATGGTTTGAAGTTGTGTGATCCTATTGAAGTTGGGGGCATTGGGTACAATAAATCGAATATCAACGTTGGATTGATAAACTCATTAGTATTATATGTTGGTATATCTGCAGTCTCTGAAAGAGGTGTCAATGCATCTAGCTTCAATCAAAAATCTTCCCAAGTCTCTTTATTATCTGCAATAATGCAAGAAGGAAATCTTGAATGCCAATATCAATTGATACAGGCTATTTCGAATCAATTGAGGTACCCCAATTCACATACTCATTGGTTCAGTTGTATAATTTTACACTTTTTCGGATCACAATCAATGTGGGGCAACAAAAAAATGAACGTTCTTCATGTTATTACAAGAGTTTTGTTGGAAAGAATCATATGCAACAGACCACATCCTTGGGGTTTATTAATAACATTCACGGAGTTATTAAAAAACAGTGAATATTCATTTTTTGAGTTACCTTTCACAAAAGAGCATCCGGAATTAGAACATTTGTTTAACTCATTATTAACTCATATCAGTGCCTCTTCGTCATCTGCCTCGGCATGATTCATCCCCTTATGTATACTTAAGTCTTCAATGTAAATTAGTTGTATTTTATGTTAAATTAATCTGTAGTGAAAATTCAAGGCCCGTTTTTGAACAATCATCATATATGCTTTGTTGCATCTACAGCCAAAAGAGGTTTGTTGTCAAGTAACATGAATGGAAAATTTGCTTTATTAAAACTGACAAAAAGAAACAAGATGACAAAGGAAACATAAAGATATCTATTTATACAAAATTCACAATTGATCTCTAAAAGTGGTGATCTCACTATTGACATTATTGTTCAAATAGTTATGATCACCAATTCTTCTAGGTTTGATAAGATGCTGAACTAAAAATCCAATACTCAAAAGAATCGAAATAGCAGCAATGATTATATAGATTATTCCTAGTGCCAAATTTCTGCCCCCAAATATGCTGTTCGAAGTGATAACAACTGATTTCGTACCACCAAAAATCGAAACAGGATAGTGCATGTCAACATTCATCAGATAAGTACCGGAAGCTAAAGTTTGTGTGGTATTTTTCAAAGCTAATTTCATGAACTTTGGTAAACCGGCAGTTCTCATCCAGTTTTGCAATGATTCCCACTCTGATAAATCAGGAAGATTCTCTTCAGTATATCCATCAGGATATAGCTTCGACCAATTTGGAGGGGGAACAATATCAGAAACATTGTACTTTGTTTTCTTGAATTTGTGTTGGTCAGCTTTCCATGATATGTCCTTATCTGTCATCTCATATGTCTCATTGTTAGAGGATGATTGAGCATTCAATAAAACTGGCGAGTAAAATGTATCGTTGAAGAACGAATTAGCAATGAGCCCACAAGGATAATATATCTTACCCTCACTGTTGGTCTTGAAAGGCGAGCAATATGTATCTAAATTACCAGAAGAAACGGCTTTGCCTTTGATTTGATTGAGGTCATAGCTTTGAACGTATTTTCTGTGATTTTGATAAAAGTTTGTTAATTTGTAGTACAAAAATATGGGTGCTTGTATTTCGTTGGGGGTAGTGAAGGTAATTTGACAGGTTGAATAAGAATCGCCTTGATCATCCGTTTGATTTATCAATTTCCATTTTGGAAAATCTGAAGATGATAATTTGGATTTGAAATGGAAGTCAACGTATTTCTTTGGTATATTGATGCTTGAATCAGTATTAGCCAACACATCACATTTACTGTAATCAATTGTGAGTTGTTGAACATGGTAGGTGGTGAATAATATGGCAACACCTAGAGGAGCAAAAACGAGGGCAATCAAAAAAAGGAAAGGGATCACAGTTTTGGGTGTCAAAATAGGCTGCCATGACTTTAATCTTTGTTGTTTGAAGGCGGTGTTGGGAGGTTTTCTCGATGTCTTCTTGATGGAAGTTGAGCTATCCAGATTTTGTCTTCTGCGACGAAAAAACTGCATTATAAGCAACGATTCGGCTTTCCAAGCAATAGTTAAGATGAGAGAAGGGATGAAAATTACGTTTTGATTGCGAAGTTGAGTGACTTAAATCAATTATGATACTAAACATTTTGTACAAAAATCAAATCATGAACATTGCAAACCGATCAAAAATTCCCGAAACAAAAAGGTTTTCCTGAGACTCGAAGCCGTGCTCAAAACCATCTCATAGTTAGTGGCCAAAAAGAAGAAACAAAAATCTTAACCTCTTAAAATCCTCTCTAGTACCATCATCAAACTGATTTTCCCACCGATCTCAACAATAAAAATGTCCCGTGTCAAGCGTATAGCAAAGGAATTGGAAGAGTGCAGAAGCGATACCGAGTCTGGTGTGCAACTTCATTTAGTCAATGAGGAAGATCTCACTAAACTCACAGGTTTCTTTGCTGGACCACCTGGGACTCCTTACGAGGGTGGTACTTTCAAAGTAGACATCACCATCCCCAACGAATATCCTTTCAAACCCCCTATCATGAAGTTCAATACCAAAATCTACCATCCAAACATTTCATCTGTTACAGGCGCCATCTGTCTTGACATTTTGAAGGATGCTTGGACACCTATTTTGACATTGAAATCGTCTCTTATTTCTTTGCAATCGCTTCTACAAAGTCCTGAACCAAGCGACCCTCAGGATGCTGAAGTGGCCAAACATTATTTGTCCAACAAAGCTGGATTTGATGAGACTGCTGCTTACTGGACAAAAATCTATGCTACAGATTCTAAGGCTGCAGTCGATGACGCTGCGTTGTATGGGATCGATAATGAGTCAGTTTTGACCTTTGAAAATATGGGATTTCCTAGAGATAAGATCATCGAAGTTTTGAGAAGGTTTGGAATCAAGAAGTTAGATGGTAAGGCTGATACAGAAAATAAGGTCATTGAAGAGTTGTTGAGGGAATGAAATTTTTTTGCCACTGTTTATTTCTGTGAATCAAGTTTTGTTTGTGTATATCAACCTTTTTATAAATGTTTTGGTCCTTGAACCCGTTGTTGTGTTGATCGTCATGGCGGAATATAAAGATGAAGAAGCAAACGAACCTTTATTCTACCTTTTTACACCTATTGTTAATACAGCTATTGCTAATAACTAATCACTGCATTTTATTTCTTAATTTAAATTACATTCAATTGAGTTTACAGTGTTATGTAATTGTAACACATTTATTAATATTAACTTTTAGTCACCTCATTAATCGTATATTTTAACAGCAAATAAGCAAGACATATCAAGGAATTTTCCTATAACTTTTCTCACCATCTTCTTTACCCCCTCTTTCTTTCTTTCTGAACCAAATCAAATTATATCCTTCTATTGTATTATGTATTAAACCTCAGTCTTTCTTTTTTTTCCATTATTTCTTTTTTTGTCCTTTCCGTTGGAATTGTTGATACTTCCATTACCATGTGCGGTGTTTCCACTACCACTAGTAGTTTCCTTCTTCTTTTTTGGGCTGATTTCAACAGTATTAGTACCGACTAAAATATTCTGTTTCTTCAAAGCCGCAATTTGTGCCTTTTCTTCATAGAAATCGATTAAAGCAACGAAATTGTTCAAGCTGACACTCTTAACTTCACCAAAATGTGAACCAAATTCATCACGAATTTGCTTCTCTGTAACAGGGTCTTTGAAGCCACGAACATAAATAGTAAACCAAGGAGTTTTAGGCTTACCATTGAACTTTTTACTATTGGTAGTTGTTGCTGCAGCTGGAGCGGTTGTAGCTGAGGTTGACGATGGTGATGTAACAGGTGCTTCTGCTTTGGCAGGGGCTGCTTTCTTGATTTGAGCTGGTGCAGCTGCAAGTTTTTTAGATTGAGCAGCTTTGGCAGCCCAGCTTAAAGGTTTAGCAGGTTTCTGCTTTGACTCTTCTTTAACTTCCTCTTTGAAAATTTCTTTCAGCTCCTCCTTGACTTCTTTCAGCTTTTTATCCTTGGTTTCGGTATCAACAGTTTCTTCAACAGGGCCTTTAACTTCTTCTTTGACTTCTTTGGAAGTTTCATTACTTTCAGCGCTAAACGTAGATTCCGGAACATCTTTCAATTCAGAAGTTGATGCATTAGTCGTTTCAGGAGTTGATGCTTTCTCATTCAAGTCTTGAGAAAAAACAGAAGAAGTGTCTTTTTCTTCATCAGCTTCATCAGCTACTTCTTCTTGATTGACAACATCAAGCTCTTCTTCTTCGACATCAGGTTGCAAGACGTCATCGTCATCTTCAGGAATAAATTTCAAAACGTCGTTTGCAATGTCGTAAGTAGAAGGTTTACTGCCTGGAACAACTAAAAAAGTTTGAACAAATTTGTAAGCTGGGGAATCTTCAATAGCCAACTCACCCAAAACCATAATCAAAACTTTATCAGTCAAACATGGTTGAATATCAGCATGAGAAACCATAACTTTACAACCTTTCAAGTTGGATTTTGTCAATTGGTTTCTGATCTGTTCAGTTCCAAAAGCTGTTACAGTTGGGTTCTTTGGATTCTCAAAATCACCGTGGTTCAAAATCCCATCTGCGGAATATAACCTATGTAAATCTGCTGGGTTGGCATTTAAATAAGGATAATAAGCTTGTAAAAAGGACCAAGCAATACCGTTGGCACGCTCTTGATCTAATTCAATTTTGGATTGTTGTTCAGACATGATTTTACTTTATTTTAAATCTTTAGTTAATGCAAATGTGTTTTGTTTTGTGCAAGACTATATTTTGTTGATAATAATCGATGACAAAAGGTGTGGTGGTTACTTGATAGAGAATTGATCTGCTTTACTGCCAAAAAACTTGAACTATTAGTAACTATTGATATAGATGTCCTTTTGAATCAGTACAAGTTCCTAAAATTAGGACATACTTACGCACAATAGAGATACAAAAAGTAGGTATACTTCCTAAAATATAACTGTAAATATAATGATTTACTGATGAATTCACAAAAATTTACTAAAGTTGATGATTTTATTTGATAGAACTTTGTCGAATTTTGGCGGAAAATCCAAACTACCGGTTTTGAGCGATGTTTGACACTTTTTTAATTTTTTTTTTACATTAGATCTAACCAACAATGATACTATCTAAGTAGTGAAGGCTAAACTATTCTGCATATATTCAAAACAAATAAGATTCAATTATAATGTACATTACTTAATAAACAGAAACAAAGGGGAGAAAAATCGACATTCTGGCAAAAATACAAGAGACAAGAAAACATTTGATATACATGATTCATTCACATAGGTCTTCCATAGTGAACAATCCCTCGAGGTGACTGGAGTCCATTAGGTAACTCATCACTATTGACATGTTCAGATTTAGCCAGAGCACTCCCCAAACCCCATATGAAGCCCTTGTAATTTGTGATTTCTGGTAACCCTCTTTGTAACTCTTTGAAGCAACCGTTTATCAAGTAAGTAGCATAACCACACGATAAAACATTTTGCAACCGTGGCACACCCAATTCATCGGAAAGACTTTCAAGAGAAGATTTAACGGGTTGCAAAGACTGAGAGTTCTGTCCAGAATGAGCACGCACAAACGAAGAAAGATATTTGACGTCGTACAAGTTGGGAAAATACTTATTAATCCACCAGAAGAATTCACTTTCTTCTTGTGGTATGATGTTGTTTGTTAACATGGCGATCAAAAACCCAAAATCGTAACCCCTAAACCACATGTTAGTATCGAAACCTCAAAAGAACTGGAATATGAATACATACGCATGATAACTTATCCAATAAACATCGTCGACCAAACACAAACCACTATCAGTCAATAACTGACTAAACTCGAACGGGTCAATACCGGCCTGCTTGTGTCTGGCAAAGTTGACACCTTGATTAATCAACCCTTCTATGTTGTCCGCAGAAAACATGTCGGATTCCAAGTCAAACTTGAAGTTGAACTGCCAAATAGAAGGGACCCCCTCAGGTCTGTTGCCTTTGGAATCCGTTAAGGACAAACTAAGCTGGATCAACTTTAAAATATCCGCGTTACTTCTCATAGTTTGGTAGTGATAGTCGGGAGTGGATCTGAAACTACCTAATGGTCTGGCTATAATACCTGGGAATTCAGTTGCAATTGATACATAGTTGTAGGACTCGACTAGACAGCGGATCATTGCCATTTCTTGTTCAACATTGTTGCTCCACACGTCCCTTATGACGGGAGCCTGGTTATAGAGATGTTGCTGCACTTGGTGCTGCACTTGGTGTTTGACTTGTTGAGCCTGTTGTCTTGATTGAAGCGCACTTATTTGGGGAGACATCAAAAGTGCCATGGGCGGGAGTGAATTTTTTTGAATATCTGATGCAAGTTGTTGCTGGATATAACCAGGTGGAAGATTCACATTAACATTCATCATTGACTGGTTCATTTTCCGCTTCTTTCACTCACAAAACACTGAATAATGGAAGCGCTGACTTAGACTTCAACATATCAAATTTATAAGTTAATATTGATGAATAGATGCCCTAACTTATATAATCACTGACTAATATAAAAATATACCTGAAAAATGCCTTATAGTGAGTCAAGAACGCTACAAGTGTGGTCGATTGATATCAATTATAATGAATTACAATTTAAACAGATACTAACCCTTCCCAAAATTAACACTAACAACATAAATAATAATAATAATAATAATAACGAAAGTAATCAAACGAAAATGAAAATGTCAATTTTATAAACGACCCAATATTAGTGACATGATGTAATATGATTTATTCAGTGAATCCTTTCCACTCACTATCCTTTATTTCCTCTTCTTGTTTTTCTTGATCCTGCTCCTCCTCTCCTTCTAAACGCAACTTTTTGGCCTTTCTTTCTTCTACTTCACTTCTCTTACGTTTGTAGCCAGCTTTTTTATCTTCACCTACTCTCACTTCTTCGTCTTTAGGAGGAGGAACAAACCATGGGATTTTCCCTCTGTTAAAATCATTCAATACCTGTTTGGCAATACCGGATTCATCAGGCTCGCCACCCTTCAATAATCTACCTTGTTTTCTAGCTAATTTTTCTATGAATTCTGTGGCATTGTTCCAGCCACTTATTTCGTACGTTCTTTCCAAATGCTTCACCTCACACTTGGACAACAAATCTGGAATATACTGTTCAGGATGTTTGACATGTTCAACTCTCACAACACCTCTGAATAGAATGTCCGCTTCGGTATCTCTGGTTGATGGAGGAACAATACCGGGACAATCAATCAAGAAAATACGTTTCATCAAAGTGATATATTGCCAAACTTTTGTCTCACCTGGAATTGGAGCAACATTACAAACCTTCTTACGTCTCAAAGTGTTGATGATTGATGATTTACCTGTGTTTGGATAACCAATAAACCCAACCGAAATTTGTTTTCTATCCGAATGAAGCGTGGAGAATTGTCTCAATAATTGAATAAGAGAACCTTTTCCGAATGAATTGGTAATCGATGCGTGGAAAGCAATGGTTGGGTAGTCTTTTGATAAATGTTTGATCCAAGCAGCCTGTTATCTAGTTAGTAAAAGGTCCTGTAAAGAAATAAAGGTGAAGAAAGAGGCAAGAGTAAACAAAGAAAAAAAGAGCTGTCAGGTTCTTTACTACGAACTTTATGGTAGCATTACAGATGTAATGAATAAACTTCAACTCATAAGACCCTGCTCATCCAGATAGTATCTCCATCAAAACGATGGCACATACAAACTCCAATAAATCTCAAAACGAAATTCCTGGAACGGATGATATTTTTCTCCCAAAGACGTAACAGACAACATCGTGATGATAATATGCAAAGCAGTATTAATTAGATGCCACCCTGACATGTGCTTTGGCACCATTAGTGTAAAAAAAAAGTAAATGTGATATAAAAGTTGAGAGAGAAATTGAAAATTATACATACGGCAATATATGTTGGCACTAAGTCCGATTTGTTTAAGATGTAAACCAAGTGTTTATGTGGACATTCCTTTTGGATATATTCCTCGACAGCTTTACACCTCGTTCCCAACGGATCTCTGGCATCCAAAACGTGTAAAACAATATCCGATGAATCAATGACTTTATACAATTCATTCCAGATTCTCTTGGATTGACCTTTGTGGAAAATGGCTTCCTTGGCTTCTTGAGTCCAGTCTTGAGTGTCAGTGGAGCCCATCAAGCCGAGAGTAGTATCTAACTCAATCTTTTCCTGAAACTTAGTTTCGTCTGTGACACTTTGTTCGGCTAATTCTTCCAAAGATGAAGCGGCAACACGAGGTTTTTTTCTTTGAGCTTTAGGACCAAAAGTGCTTTCATACGATTCAACTTCTAAAATCTTAGCAGTTGGAGATTCTGTTGAAGTTTGCTCCTGGATCAAAGAGATGGGCAACTTGTTCCTTCTCAATAAAACATTATACGAGGAGGTTTGCACTTGTTTGATGTTGTTTCTGAAAGCTTCCAAAGCATCTTGGGAAATGACTCTCGATGCATTGAAATAATTTTTGTGAGAAAAAACTCTACCATCCTTCGCATCTGGATTCTGTAACTCCTGTGATATGAATTTTCCGTGTCTATCTCTGATGACCTGACCTTGTTTATACATATTTAAATGCTTAACTTTTTTGGCATCACGATAGAAATTTTCCCCTTTGACACGGAGATTTGTGGCTCTGGTATCACCTTCACGGACACGACGAGATTTTTCTTTCTTTTGAGTACCCATTGTAGTATTGTGATGATGTGAAAATGAGGTTTGGAAAGAAAAAAATCAAGATAAATAAATTCTTTGAAAGAAGAACAATTTTTTCACATAAATTTTTCCTGAGAAAAAAAATATCATTTACCCGGACGAAGGTTTTCAAAATTATTACATAATCACTTTTCAGAATGATCTTTTAGGTCTTATAAGAACATACTTCTAATTATATTACCAACTATATACTATAGGTAGATTTTTCTCCTCTGGTCTCTCTTGGAGAGCCATGAAACTAAAAGAGTTAGAAAAACCCCTGCAGCTGATAAAAAAGCAGTGTAAATGAATCCCACGAAATACCGAGGTTTGGCTTCCGTATTCCAAACGAATATGGGTACTATAACCCCAGAAATATATGCTGCAACATTCGTGATAACCAAAACGAAGTTTCTCTTCATGTCATCGTGAGCCAATAAAGTGTTTATCCAAGAAAAAATCTGTGGCTGACCCCAACTAGTCATACCAATCATAAAATATGATGCCCAATGTAATCTTAGCGGTATATTCCATATCGCCAAAAGAATGCAGCCGACACCTACTAAAGTGAAATGCAATATGATGAAGAGATAGTTCAATTTATTGTGAAAGTTGTCTGAAATGAACGATATCAACAATGCAAGAATAATCGAAATAGCTGAGACGAGCGAGGGATAATAATTGTAGTAGGATGAGTCCAAATTCAAATCATATTTTAGCCAGCTGGTGAATGTTGGTTGACCCAGTGCAGCACCACTATTATTATATGCTAGAAAAAGCAAAGGAAAAACCCATATATGCCATGTTTGTGCAAAACCTTTTATCTTTTTCCAGGTGTAGTTTTGTGTTGTGTTGTGGAGCTGGGCACCTTTCCTTGACTTTCTCTGTAAAGCAATCCTTTTATCTTCCTCGCTGAAGTACCACGCATCTGTAGTCAGAGGTGTATTTGGGCCAACAATAATGGTGTATATTGCAACTGGAAATGAAATCATAGCATCGTAAACAAACATCCATTTGAAGGATGGCAACAGACTTTTTTCATGGAATTTAAGAATCGCTTGTTGTAAAGGTCCTGAAACTACTCCAGCAAAAGAACCTGAGATTGCAAAAAACGTTGATCTTTTACTTAGCTCATCAGAATTATACCATGAGCCCAAGAGAAACTCAATTGCAGGAAAAAAGCCAGATTCCGTCAAGCCTATCAAAAATCTTATCACGTACATTATAGATATATCGTTAACGAACACCATAGATATAGTCAAAAACCCCCAAATGATTTCCAAAACTCCTAAATAAATTCGAGCGCTTAGCTTATGCAATATAAGACTGGATGGTACTTGGCCAATGATGTAACCCAATGTCCAGCATGAATTAAGGTAATTTAGTTGGTTCTTATTCATGTTGAAATATTCGTTCATCCCATTGATATATGCTGTGTTTATGTTATGCTGATTCAATGTTTTTACAAAATAACCAAGCATGGAGGAGGAAAGCAAGAAGAAGTCTAACTTGAAGAAAAATCCTTTATGTTGACGGCTTTCGAAATCTAGTCTGTTCGAAGATTCTGAAAAGCTGTCCGTGACTGACACTTCAAAGACAGCTGATTTTGGAGATTGTTGTTGCACTGAATATGATTGTGATTCCGATCCATAACCTAACTCAAACTCTTGTAATAAATGCAGCAGCTCATCACTATAGTTTGCAGTATCTCTTTCTGATCGTCCATGTGGTAGCTTGGAGGACTGTCGCATATTCTTATTTTCTTTGATAATAGCAAAACATAGCAGATTGAAATGAAAAGGCTACCCCTTATCTGCCTTGAATGTATATGTCTTGTAGTTCGCTAGTCAGTATCATTCAATAGGAGGTTACATTTTTGACAAATCAGTTTAATGCCACACAAACTGAGTTCTTTCAATCGATTATTTGTAATTAAATGATGTGATTCGAAGAATTTTGACGTAAACCACCAAAGGAAATCTGCTGGTAATCTTTTTTTATTGCTAGTAATTTATGGAAAGCAAGGGATTTATTGTGAATAACACAAAATATCTACAAATCAAACAAACTTCAAGTCAATCCTCAAATTGTGTAAGCTAGTTGACTTTTATTTCTCTTCTTTGGCTCAAATTAGAAGTTCCCAACTGAAATTTCAATCTACGAGATCAATTATGTCGTAAATTTGTGTAAATGATTGCAACATCCAGGTTCTAATACTTCTGAGATTGAATGGTTTGAACTACAAGATAACCATGTGTGACAAGCGGTATTTGTAGATATTTAACCTGAGGTGTTTGGGTACAATTTAATGGCTGTTAAGTCACACCATAAACAAAAGCATTATTTTGTTTACGTCGAATACATGAAATACAACAACGTCGCTCGTCCATAACTATAATCAACAGAGTATTATTTCTTGACCCTCAGAGTTTTCCTGCCACTTCTATTTTCAAGCTTCAGACGAGTTTTATTAAATTCTTCTTCACTAATATCATCAAAGTCATCGAGTTTTCTTTTTTTGGCTTTCTTGCTGCTGCCAGCACCACCATATTTGGACTCCAAGCTGTTGATCAAATCATCCATCCTGTTCTTTTGCTTCCCCAATATCAAAGCCCTGAGATCGTTCTCGTTACCACTGACACCTTTCTTGTCCTTCTTAGACATCTTCATCTCCTTTTCAAGTTTCTCAGCCTCTTTTGCTTCCTTCAACAACTTCTTTTTCAACTTGTTTATTTCGCTGCTCCTGTTCTTCTTATAATAGCTCCACTTCTTGAACTGTTTATCGTTTTCAGGATAGTTCTCGCTGATTATCTCGTAAACTCTGTTTTCCTCTTCATCCACGAATTCCAAGTGTGGAATCGCCTCGAATAATTTCAAAAAATCGCCCTTCAAAGATACAAACTCTTTCAAAATATCTTCTTTCTCTAGCTCTGACCCTTGGTAGCTCAATTTATCCTCTTCGATCAATTCGCGTGTAACGCGTCTTGTCATGCCTCTAAAATAATCTTCCCAATCAAAGACACCATCAGATACATCCCCTATTTCCACTGATCCAGTCAAGTCATACTTCTTTCTCCTAGTGGTATCACTTAACACTAAGTACGCAAATTGAACTTTCTCAAATATTTCTCGAGATTCTTCTCTCTTGTTCTCTGGTAAATGTATTACTTTGTCTGGATGATGCTTAAGACACAATAATTTATAGCATTTTTTTATCTCTTGCTCCGTTGCCTTCTCTGATATACCAAGTGTGGCATATAAATCCAAATCTTCAAATTGAGAAGCCATTGTGATGTTTCTTTCTCAAAAAGATGCGTTTTATAGGTTTTTTTTGGCGTATTGTTTTCATTTAAATTCCAGATTAACATACAAATAATTTTGTGCGGCTCATTATGATTTTTTTGGCGGTGTATAGTTCACAATGTTAAAAATTCTGACTGATAATTCACACCTTCACTGAAAAATACTTTTGATACTTCCTTATTGTGTGCTATAGCTATCGGGCAAATAATGGTGTACTACTTTGAATCAGTCTTAGAAAACTTTCCCACTAGAACAATTTATATGGGAAAAGACAAACATGAAAATGAAGAGCTCATCAAGCACTCTCCCAAGACTAACATATGGTTCCATGTGGATAATCTTTCTTCAGCGCATTTATATTTGGAGTTGCTACCAGATGAGGACTGGGAGAATTTGAGTCCTGAGTTGTTAGAAGATATAGGTCAACTCACCAAGAAGAATTCAATTCAAGGAAACAAGAGGGATAATATTGTTATTTTGTACACTCCTGTTTCCAACTTGAAAAAGGATGGTACTATGGATATTGGGACAGTCAGTTTTAAGAAACCAAAAATGGTTAAAAAAGTTCATATTGTGACCAAGATCAACGCCATTGTCAACAGATTGACCAAGACTAAAATCGAAATATCTACCGATGAGTATATAGAGAGGAGAAAGGCAGAAATTATGAACAAAGAGAGACATAAGTTGAGCCTACAAAGACAAAAAAGAGAAGAGTTGAAAAAAGAACAAGAACGATTCAAAATAGAGAAATACAGAAAGGAAACCATGTATGATGACTTGCATACCTCTGAAAACGTAAATGCGGAGGAAAACCAGTATAATGAGGATGATTGGTGGTGATTTATCTCGCTGGTTCTTTAGTACACTATATCATCATATTAGAAATCATGTAATATCGGGTCAGGAGCGTTGTCTAAACATTCTCTAAATATAGTGTTATCAGCTCTAACTTTCTTCGCCATACCATGAGAGTGAAATTACTTAATGTCTGTTCTAATCAAAGGAACTGTCCTTACATGGTCATTGAAACCAAAAATGTATCGAAAATACTTTACCAACCAGTACCCTTAAAAACAATTTGAACTGTAGAATCACTTATTGTGCTGTGAATGTTTGCTTCTGGGTAAAGTCGACGAAGAAACTGCTATGATAGTGGCTCCAGATTTGCTCTATAGTTCTGTTTTAGCTTTTTTTTCCTTCACCATGCAGAAATAGAACACCAACCAAAAAATGGGGATGTACCTTGACAAAAATTCTACAACGATGCTCATAAATCGAAAATCATGTAATTAACCTAATAGCTTCAAATATAATATAAAATAACGTGTGCAATAATTTCCCTTCACATCGTGAATTTATGGTCAATGAAAATCTCATGGTTTTATATTACCTGGGAAGTTCCCTTTTTCTGCTCGAATGTTAGTACTTCAGTTGACTCTCGCTCGAAGTGCCGTATCAACATACCTCTTTGATCATCCCATTTTTCAACCCAGTCAACAGGACATAATGAAGAGTAAGTTTTCCAGAAAATTTGACATGGTTCAAATTCTTCACCTTTCAAGGTGATACATTTGTGATAGTCAACATAGGATTGATAACAATGTTTGGTTTGATTTTGATTTGGAAATCTGGCATCGTAACCAACAGTGTGTAAAGGAGATTCTGACATTTCTTTAGGTTGATAATTCTATAGTCTAACAGCGTTGAAACAGATGTTGAAAATAACTGCAATTGTTTTAAAGATGTTGTTTGTTCACTGTGAAGTGAAAATCGTACCAAAACCAGATTCGAAAGGATGAAATTTTATTGGGCAAAAAGAGATCACGTGATCCATCGCCTGATTATATTTAACTACAATTTGTATTTTTAGGTATTTCCCTTTTTGGTCACCTATAAGAGCTGTCTTCATTATCCATATACCAAAGTGTGTAGTATATATGAGCAGGAGCATTACTGGGAGTTCCAGTCTTTGAATAGGGTGTCCATTTTGGGAATCAAGTCGGCATCTTTGCCTGCAAGAGCCATATAAATGTACATAATTATAATGGTTTTGTGTTTTCTTCTTAAACCATTCACTGCTTCATTCTCCTCTTCGGCGAGCTCAAAGCTTTCGATTTTGTTTCTTTGAAGCAACCGACCAGAGCTGCCCAAGTTCAGGGTTAGTTTGGCCTTTATTATTTCTGTTATGCTGACCAATTTTTGTATTGATTCGGACGATCCAATCAAGACCACATCTCTTCCAAGCTGTTCTTCTTTGGTCCCTCTTTTTGATGAGCAGTTGTCGGCATCAGCAGCAGGCACTGTTTGGCCACCCTCACCAGCGTCTGTCTGTTTCAACATCTTCAATATCAAACTGATCCTTCTTCGTATTGAGTCGTTTTTATCGATTATAACTGTGGAGCTGACCTTGCTGAATACCTCATCCTTTTGTAGCTGATTGTTTATGTGTTCCAATACCTTTTTCTGTTGAATACCTTGTTGTTCTTTTCGCAGCAATGAGTCTCTAGATATAGCCTTTGGCACTATAGCAGCTGGTTCTGCTATTGATGTTGGCGATACCTCATACTTCGTCTGCAAAAACGTAGGTTCATCTTTCTGGGTTGATCTCTTTAGTTTCTTCGTAGGGGGGCCACTCATTTTCAAAGTCTGTGTGGTTGTGAGTCTTTTGTTGAATATGAGAATCAAATTTGCTATATGTTCAAAGGTCGTACTCGTGAAAAGAATAAATTTTTGGATGGCTTCTGAATTTATTGTGCAGGATAATTGTTGCATTGTAGATAGTATCTTATATCAAATAGATGAACAGTGGTACATATCACACGTAAAGTCTAAATGTCACGATAGGTACATATGTATTAACAAAAGACCCAATTTTAAGAAAATATGTTACGATGTTTCATAACTCTCATCCTTTGATTTGTCTCGTGATTATCTCTTCCTTTATTTATATTGTGATCAAAAGAGTCTGTAAGGGTGACTTGTTTTGATCAACAAAAAAGTTTGAACATGATGTATGGAACATTTCATCCAAGAAAGTAGCTTTGTACAAACAGTCATAGCAGTATGCAGATAGATCTTCAGCAAATCCCAATAACTCTGCTACAGAAATGTTGAAATTTTCCTTATATTAATTAGAGCGTATAAAACATTTTCAAAACATGTACTAAAAATTTGGATTCCATAATTAATCTTGAAGTTTACTTTGTGGAAGTTTAAAGATACACAAAATACAAAGAGTATGGCGAGACTTACTAAACGCTCAAACTCAAGTTATAAACCATATAGTCACACCAACTCAAAAAGTTTTTGAAGCCGCTATTAAGAATTTGAAGTAGCTTGTAATTCATTCTTTTCAAGATAATACTTGATTTGTTAAGCCCGTGGTTTTCGTTACTCAAGGAGCTAAATGACATCGAGTTAATGCTAGCAGATTCACTGGCGGACAGAATGGCGATGATAGAGCCTAACAAATTTTTCTGCGAAATGTACTTGAAAGAAACATTGATTAAGCCCAAGGTAACCAAAAGTTTGATGCAATTGAAGTAAGTTATCAAGTTCAAGGGATCCAACCTGTCAATATTTTTGGAGGCTTTTAATTTTTTGATGAACAACTTTTTCCTCTTTTTGATTGAATATTGCTTGAACTGTTTATTGGTAATTGAGTTTGGATTTGATCTCAAGTGAATTGTATTTAGTTTGTTCAATTTCATGATCAATTGATTAAAGGTCTTAAAATTCAAAATGAAGATAGGCTTCAATTCCAACAATATTTCCAAAAACTCTAAATCCACCGTATTATGGTGGTTATAATTGCACAAGATAAAATTGTTGTTTAACTTTATCTCATAATTCTTGAAGAACTTTTTCAAGTTGATAAATTTGCCGTCGTTTATTACTATGACTAAATCGTCCGTCACTTTTGAGTTAAAGTTGTTCAATTTGATTTTATTCATCACTCTGTTTGAAATTTGTAGATTGCTGATTAATTTGATCTTGTTAGATATCTCAACTTTGGGCATGACGAAATTTGATGAGTTTGACAATTTGATTTCTGAGTCCTGGAAATGTGATGCCTCTGAATTTATGATTTGATATGATTGGGAGCAATTACTTATTCTTGATGTGTCTGCCGCGCGTTGATCGTGCGATACAGTATCAACTCCCCCCACTTCAAAGCTGGAAGCGTTGACCGATAGCGCCTTGGCTGATTGCACGGAGACGTTATCATAGTCGCTCAATATGCTGTCATTATCGAGGTCGTATGACTGCTCACCATCAATATTGAACCACGAGGAGTGCTCAGATAAATCAAGATCCGGATTATTTAGAAGATTCAAAATGGAGTGATTGGAATTGAACAATTTGTTGGTAGACATTTGCGTGACTATTTCTTCTTCATAAATGTTGCTACTATGATTACCAGTTAGGATATCAGAGTATTGATGGATGTAGTGTGTGTAGAAATGGAGAAAAAAAGTTAAGAATGATATTTGGTACCAATTATATGTATCAGTTATACAAACTTAATTGATCTCCTCAATTTTATGTATATCCGATTTTGCTTGAGTCGCGATTAGCCGCTCAGATTTTGATTAAGTACCAAACTTTTTAGACAAGTCAACTGGCTTTCAGATCACAATCCTATAGTTATTGCTAAACAAGAGTCGCGTTTGCAAAGGTGGATAAACAAAATTATTAATGTATCAAAAATCTGGTTTTGATCCACTAGATTTATGTTTGGGCTAGAAGGCTGAACCGATAAGAGCAATCGAAAATGCACGGAAAGCTGTCGTTTTGACACGATAAGAAAATTGCCAGTTTTCAGTTCAATTTACAGAAACACCAGTTAATAATCATCAGATGTCATTAGCAATACCGACAAGGATATCATTTACCCAAAGCGCCTACTAATACATCATTTTGGATCCAAACTATGGTAAGCGCAATAGTCTTAATGTATCATCAGTTGTCAAGTTGAGCAAATTGCGATATCACGATACATGTGGTAAATATCAGACCGATAAAATATCAGAATTGCGTCTTCGCCATACTTACACAGTACTTACGTTTAGAGCGGGAAGAAGGTCTTCAACTTTTGGGTCTCGCCACTCGTCGCAAATACAGAAAAAAAAAAAGACTGAAACATCCAGGGCAACTAATAATACCCAATTGAGTAAAATGGTTGGGCTGTTAACTCACGATTCGCTTTGAGTTCACCTCTAGCTGTGTGTTTATACCCAGAGTTTATGAATGTTGGGTTGAACAACACCTTAGTGCTAAGCGCTTAGTGCTAAGCGCTAAGCCGCCAAAACCGATCTCCAGCTTCCACCATCAATACGACACATTGCACACTTGAATCCAAATGCCAGAAGCCAATCTACTTCCTTCTTGAATCGCTTCACCACCAACCCCCCAAGATCGATAACCTCTGCTAGGACGTTACCTCTGTCGAGAATGTTTCATGAAGTGCGGCGAGAGAACTCATTTTGCTTGGTATGGAAATTTAATTAGGGCACCCTGTTTTAAGTCATCCACAAGAGTCTGTGTGTCGTACATCTCATCTGTACCACATCGGCCTCGTGCCAAACCACTTGGGATGCTTACATAAGTGATCATGATGACTCGGAGTCACAACGGTTCACGAATAATCGCAGCATGATTTTTGATGGGTTTGAAAGCCTTATATGAATAATTTATATGGTGTTTTTCAAGTTCAAACTACAGAAAGATTCTCGCCTATTCATCACTGCTGCCGAAACTGTCAAATTAACAAAAAGGCTATCGCTCTGTATGCTGAAAAATTGCATAGAAATCCAAAATGAGAACGGAATCAATAGCATTATTCGATGATCATCGCTGCACTGAGAACTTGATTGAAGAGTACCTTCCATTGCCAAAAGATGTGTGTGGTGTAGCTGTCCCCCTTAGTCATACCAAAAAGACTGGGCATAGCGCCATTTTTAGAAATACTGCTGCCACCAAAACCCTAGTGCACACAGTTCATCGCTCGTTTGCAACTTATTATGATTATTTCAGCAATTCTGTCCAGCTATATGGTGACAGAAACTGCCTTGGACATAGGAGATATGACGAATCGGCGGGAAAATTTGTGGCAAAGTTCTCTTGGCTTACTTACGAAGAAGTTGGCCAAAGAGTAAAGCACATTGGATCTGGAATCATACATGCCATTAGCATCAATCCATTTTGTGATCTCAAAGATTCCAAAAAGGGAAATTTTATAGTTTCATTATTCAGTTCAAACAGGCCCGAATGGGTCCTCACTGATCTCGCATCAACAGCATATTCATTGACAACCACTTCGTTGTATAATACTCTTGGCCCTCAATCTTCGAGATACATATTGGAGCTAACTGAATCTCCTATTGTGGTATGCTCAAAAGACAAAATAAGAACACTATTGAAGCTCAAGTCAGAATCCTCGTCATTGTCGTCATTAATTTGTATAGTTAGTATGGATACATTGATCTGCAACGATCCCATATTTGCTGAATGCAAAAGTCTGAAGATTGTATTGTATGATTTCAACCACCTTGAATTATTAGGCTCTCAAAATATCCATCCTATAAAGCCCCCATCGCTGAATGACCTCTATACGATCTCATTTACCTCGGGCACAACTGGGGCAAACCCAAAAGGCGTCATGCTAACTCACAAAGCGTGCGCAGCTGGTATAGCAAGTACGGTGTCAACATTGAACTATCCATCTGAACCAACAGCGTACTCATTCTTGCCGTTGGCTCATATTTTCGAAAGAAAGTCAATAGCTGTTTCCATTTCTCTTGGTGGTGCTATAGGATTTCCACATTCTGGATCGCCTACGACAATGATAGAAGATTTGAGAATTTTGAAACCGACCCAATTGAGTTTTGTCCCCCGAGTTTATACGAAGCTAGAGGCTAAATTGAGAGATCATTTGCACAAGTTGAAGGTCTCATTTGAAGATAGCGACGGTTCCTTAAAGTCGGGAACAGGCACTAGTATATCTCAATCACTGAAATCAATATCGTCTCCTTTCAGCAGATCAATAATAGAATCTTCTAGAAAGTTAGTGGGTTTTGATAACGTCATATATTGTACTACGGGATCAGCACCAATAGCTGCTCAAACTTTGAGCTTTTTGAGGTCCGTGTTGAATATTGGTATTCATCAAGGTTACGGCTTGACCGAATCATTCGCTGGTATAACAATATCTAGTTCAGATGATAACGACCCAGGATCATGTGGTCCTGTTGGGATTACATCAGAGGTTAAAACTAAAGATATAGTTGAGATGGGCTACACTTCGGAGGATGAAGGAGGCCCGAGGGGCGAAATATTGATCAGAGGCACCCAAATGTTTCTGGGTTATTACAAAAATCTGATAGAAACAGCAAAAGTTATCGATGAGGATGGTTGGCTCCACACTGGTGATGTTGGTAGAATTGATGAGACTGGGAAAGTCTTTATTGTTGATCGTGTAAAGAACTTCTTCAAAATGGCACAGGGTGAGTTTGTAACACCAGAAAAAATCGAGAATTTGTATTTGAGTGCTGTTCCAATGATCAACCAGCTTTACGTTCATGGCGACTCATTGAAGCCATTCTTAGTTGCTATCGCGGGAGTTGACGTCCAAGGAATGTCTAAATATCTCCAAAAAGAACGAGGAGTTTCATCTTTTGAATTGAACACCGAAGAAAAGTTGTTGAGAATTTTGAAAGATAGAAGCACAAAGCGCTTTATCTTAAAGCATATGAATGAACTAGTCGGTCAATTCGGTTTATTAGGCTTTGAAAAGATCCAAAATGCGCACTTCAGCATAGAGCCTCTAACTATTGCAAGCGATGTCGTTACCCCAACTTTGAAAATAAAAAGACCTGCGGCATTGAAACATTTTCGTTCAACTCTTCAAAGTTTGTACGAGGAGGATTCTTTGATTAGCAAGTCAAAGCTCTAAAAAATACAAAAATTATTTCAGTGGGCATCACCAATGTAGCACAATTGACTCTCTTCAGTGATAAGCTTGTAGCTGTTTTTGTTGGAGTTTGTTTTGTCATATTATTTCACATGGTAAAAAAAGACTTCCATCTTTCTTTGACTCTGGTTTTGCGAAGTCTGCTCAAGGGCTGGGTTATTGACTCCGAAGTTATCGAGGTCGAATATTATGTGACTCGCACAAGGTGACTAACTCTTAAAGGCGACCCTGACCAGACTCGGTTACGTATTTGTGACTTCTGCGCTTAGCGGAGTCATATTTCTTATCAAGTTAGGCCCCATCATCCAGTGGTTTAGGAAAATCACTTAAAAACCTCACAATACATTTTGCAACAAGTTCTTGAAACCCAGTTTTTTGTAAGAACGTTGCCAATAGTTTCCATTATTTATTCTGCAATCTTATTGAACTATTTCACCTTATCCAATAATATTCATTCATAATATTTTCAGCCTGCTTGGACAAAGGACACCCTTACACCAAAGCAAAAATATTTTTTCATTGGATAAAAATTTGACGTTTTCACTATAAATATAAAATTCAGAAATTTTTATCCGTAATACACAATCACAAAATTTTTTTCTTAGCTCTATCTCAACTAAGTTGCTTCCCAAAAATGTTATTCAAACAGGTATATCGGCAATTTCATACAACTTCCAAGTTAAATGCTGAGATATTGTCTGGTAATAAATTAGCTAAACAGATTAGAGGTACTATTAGTGAAGATGTGTTGAAATTTCAGCAATCTAACAATGATTTCAAACCAAATTTGACCATTATCCAAGTTGGTTCAAGGTTAGACTCATCTTTATATGTTAAAATGAAGTTGAAGGCAGTAGCTGACTCCAACATAAACTCAAACCTCATCAAGTTGAGCGAAGATATTTCAGAATTCGATTTGTTAAATAAAATTTCAGCTTTGAATAATGATCCTTCTGTTAATGGTTTATTGATACAGTTACCTTTACCAAAGCATTTGGATGAAACAAAAGTGACTGACTCCGTTGCCATAGAGAAAGATGTTGATGGTTTTCATACTTTGAATATTGGTGAATTATCTAAGAGGGGAGGTAATCCAATGTTTTTGCCATGTACCCCAAATGGTTGTATCAAGTTGCTTAATCAAAGTGGAATAGTTTTGAAAGGAAAACATGCCGTCGTTATTGGAAGATCAAACATTGTTGGTAATCCAGTTGCTACCATGTTGAAACATTTGGATTGTACTGTTACTATTTGTCATAGATATACCGAGAATTTAGCTGAAATTTGCTCCACTGCTGATATCATTGTTGCTGCTTGTGGTATTCCTAACTTTGTCAAAGGTGATTGGCTCAAAAAAGATGCTGTGATAATTGATGTTGGTATCAATTATATTGAAGATAAAACAAAGAAAAATGGTCTTAGATTGGTTGGTGATGTTGATTATGATTCATGTTTCGACAAGGCTAGTTTCATAACACCTGTTCCAGGTGGAGTGGGTCCAATGACTGTTGCTATGCTTTGTTCCAACGTTTTCAAAGCTGCCAAATTACAGTATAACAACATAAATAAACCATTGCAAATAAGTCCATTACCTTTATCCATTAAATCACCACCCCCATCTGACTACTTAATTTCCAAGGAGCAAACGCCAAAGAAAATAACCACCATTGCCACTGAGTTAGGTATCACAGAATCAGAGTTTGAGCCTTTTGGACATTATAAAGGTAAGATTTCTTTAGATGCTTACAAGAGATTATCACAACGCGAAGACGGTTACTTTGTTTTAGTTGCTGGGATAACCCCAACTCCATTAGGAGAAGGAAAATCCACAACTACAATTGGTTTAGTTCAATCATTAACTGCTCACTTGGGAGTAAATGCTATAGCTAATGTCAGACAACCATCAATGGGACCAACTTTCGGTATCAAAGGTGGTGCAGCTGGTGGTGGTTATTCTCAAGTCATTCCTATGGATGAATTTAATATGCATTTGACTGGTGACATCCATGCTATCGGTGCTGCAAACAACTTGTTAGCAGCTGCTATTGATACAAGAATGTTCCATGAGCACACCACTAAGAAAGATGAAGTTTTTTACAAACGTCTCGTCCCTGTCAAGAATGGTAAGCGCCAATTCACTCCTTCCATGTTAGCCAGATTAGCTAAATTGGGTATCAACAAAACCGACCCCGATTCATTAACTGGAGAAGAGATAAAGAAGTTTGCCAGATTAAGTATTGATCCTAACTCTATTTCAATCAAAAGAGTTGTCGATGTTAATGACAGATTTGTCAGAGAGATCACTATTGGACAAGCTGCAACTGAGAAAGGATTCACCAGAAAGACAGGAATGGATATTACTGTCGCATCTGAACTCATGGCTATCTTAGCTTTATCGAAAGATTTAAAAGATTTGCGTACTCGTGTTGGTAAAATCGTTGTTGGTACTTCCTCTGTAGATGGATCACCCGTTACTTGTGAAGACATTGGATGTGGTGGAGCCATAACTGCTTTATTGAAAGATGCTGTTAAACCAAATCTAATGCAAACATTGGAAGGAACCCCAGTTTTAGTACATGCGGGTCCTTTTGCTAATATTTCTATTGGTGCATCATCTGTGATTGCTGATAGATTAGCTTTGAAATTATTGGGCTCCAATTCAGTCGAAGGAAAAGGTATTGTTGTTACTGAGGCTGGTTTCGATTTCACAATGGGTGGTGAAAGATTTTTCAATATCAAATGTCGCTCATCAGGTAAAAAACCAGACACTATTGTTTTAGTCGCAACCATTAGAGCTTTGAAATTACACGGTGGTGCTCCAAAAGTCAAACCAGGTCAATCTCTACCAGAGGAATACAAAGTTGAAAACGTGGAACTTGTCAGAAAAGGTTGTGAGAATTTGATGAAACAGATCCAAAACGCTGCAAGTTACGATGTTCCAGTTATTGTTGCTTTGAATAAATTCGCTACAGATTCAGAAAGTGAAATCGAGGTAGTAAAACAAAGAGCATTCGAATCTGGTGCCACTGACGTTGTTGTTACTGATCATTTCGCCCAAGGTGGTAAAGGGGCTATTGAATTAGGTAAATCTGTTATTAAATCAGTTAAAGGAGGTTTTGCTAACAAGAAAGAAAAATTCTTGTACGACACCAACTCTTCTGTTGAGGAAAAATTGACTACTATTGTCCAAAAAATGTATGGAGGTTCTGGAATTGAACTTTCTCCAAGAGCTAAAGAACAAATTGACATTATCAACAAGCAAGGTTTCTCAAACTTACCTATTTGTATTGCTAAAACGCAATACTCATTATCACATGATCCAGAATTGAAGAACGTTCCTACTGGATTCGTTGTTCCAATAAGAGAAGTCAAATTATCCGCTGGTGCTGGTTATCTTTATGCTTTGGCAGCTGAAATCATGACCATTCCAGGTTTACCTACTCATGCAGGTTATATGAACGTTGAGGTTAACGAAGACGGTGAAATCGATGGTCTTTTTTAATCATGTAAGATCTATCATTGTATTAATTTTTTTTCCTTTATTTCACTGTTCAGTTTAGCAGGTCTGCTTATGTTTTGTTTTCTTTATTTTATTTGATTGTTGTGTTTGTAAATTGAAGGAAATGGGAGTGCCCCATTTACCTTTTGAATTTTAGGGATATTATTAGAAGTTACACCGGTTCCAAAAAATGAATAGATTATATAGAAATGTTACACAAATACGTGCACTAGCATGATTTGTAAGTTTCGATGATTTTGACCTCAGTATTTCAGATGTGGTGGATTCAAAGTAAGAGGTCTGTATCAGAATATCCCGATTGCAGCTTGCAAATACTGTATTACCTTTGATATCTATTCAATACCCGATCCAGTCTTAAATGTTGATATTGATTTCAACCCAATCAGAGCTCAGGAACCATTAGTAAATCAGTCTTTTAATTACCAGCAAAGGCCCATGGAGCTCTGATACATTGCGACTATATATTCGATACATGCGGCGTATTGGCTGTCTGATAACAAACTTCAGCCCACAAGTTTAGCTTGGAATACACTTTTGAATGTCCAGTCAAACACTGATCATGCCAACTTGCGTTAATCCAAAACGTTAGAGCTAGGAACTTATCCTGCTAACTAAGGAACTCAAAATGTGACGGAGTAATTGTTGTTTCTGGAAGCACCGGGGTGGACTAGCCTTTGATCAGCTATTAATCGTTTTCTAACACCCAAAGAAGCACGTAACTTTTTTGAGTACAAATCATTGTGAATGTCCTGCACTTGAAACAGTTGAGTACAATCCAATCCAATTCAATGGATCAGTGTTGGTGATATGAATAAGGAAGCTCGTATTCGGTCTCGTATTTCAACTGGCTATATACTCCATGAGAAGAAATGAAATATTCAATCAGCTATATAGCTGTTTGTTGTTGCAAAATAATTGGATGGTTATCATGATAATAAAACTACTGAAATTTGGTAACTGGAGGGGATCCAGCAATAGCTTTTGGATGCTGCATTCTTCCAAGCATTGCAGTGTTCATGTAACTAGACATGAGAAAAGCCAAAACTCGTAAATTTCATTCCCATTTTATAGTGAAAAGAACTCGTATTTTTCATAGTTTATGGCTTTGATTGCTGGTTACTGTGTGTCTTCATTTCCCTCGAAATAATAAAGATCCGCTATTATCATGCATCTTACAATTATCATTGAATCTGCCTTCAAGAGTCAAAAAAACAGCTGGAGTATCATCTTGTTGAAATTTTAGACACTTCAATCACTTCATTCACTATTTAAACAACCCAATCCGCTACCTTGAAACAAATAATGTTTGCAGTGTTGACCATCCCTGAGATTCAGTTGACCTTCAACAAACATACTTAAGGTTTAAGAGAAAGTTATACCATTCAACCAACCAAAAACTAAATCCAACATGAGTTCAAGAAAATTAGGTAAGGTAGAAAGCTTCTACTATGGTTTCGAGAAAGCGAAGATGTACAACAGTTTCAACGTTTCTGCTACGTATTCGCCTAAAATATCACCTGCCTCATTGAGTGTTGCTTTAAAGAACATCGTTTCTGCCCACCCGCTTTTGATATCCAATATACAATCGGCTGATTTCACTGTCAAAGTTATCGATTCCATCAGATATGGCGATGTGGTTCATCAATTCAAAGGTGAGTCAACTTTGGAGGAGACGCTCAATAAATTGAGCGAAATCAAATTGCCTTATGACACTTCCACCCTTCCACTTTGGAGGATCTATAGGATTGATAAGGAAAACTCTACTCAACTAAATATCATTTTTGACCATTCTGTATTTGACGGAATGAGTGGAACAAACTTTCACAAAATTTTGATCAGGGAATTAAACAAAATTTCATCTCAATCTAACCTCACGGAGTCAGACTTTGATTATAACGTAAAAATTTTTAACAAGGTTGAACAGGCGAAGAGCATCGGACCTCTTCCATCACCAATTGAAGAATTGATTGATCTTACACCAAAATCAAAATTAGAATTTCCGGCACCTCCAAATGTTTGGCAATCTAACTCTATTTCCCAAGTCAACTCAACCCACATCTTCAAAACTGTCCATCTCTCAAAAAGCCAGAATTTGACTCTCAAAAATCTCTGTAAAACCAAAAAAGTCAAAGTTTCAGCCTTCATCGAAGCATGTTTCTTTGCAGCACATGGGACAACACAAAAAGATTTTGACCCAACCAAATTCAAAACTGTTGGTTATGGGGTGAATGCAAGGCCTGAGATTAGCGAATCAAAAGCTGAGTCTGCCCTTTTTGGTGCAAACGTGATGAGCGAATTCAGTGTTTATCCTTCAATTAATAAATTCACTTGGGACCATTGCGCTGCAATTTCTGACAATATTGAAAAAAGATTGAAAGATGGATCATACAAAGAGCTCACATCTGCTGGATGCTATGGAGTTCCCCCTGAGATGTGGGAACAATTTCACGTTAGTAACATTTTAGGAAAACCAAGAGGAACATTGATTTTGAATAGTTTGGGATATCAGGAGATGAATACTGGTATTAACGGGAAATTTAATATTACAGAGGTTTACTTCAGTCAGAGTGCTTATGCTATGTCACTTGCCTACTGCATGAGTTGTATAGCTTCTGAGGAAGGAATGAATATTGTCTTAACTTTGGTAAGTGATTCCAACGAAGTGCAGAAGTTTGATGAACTAGTTCTGGTTTTCAATAGATTATTATTGCAATCTATATAGTTTTCTGTTCTTGGTATTTATGAGATTACAAATGAATTTTCCATATATATCTATTATACGGCTGTACATTATTTACAGACAACAGATTTATTGGAAATGGCACTCGTCCAACTACACGTTTATCAGTGAAGTAAAACTCTCAAAAGAAAGATATCTTTCGTAAACCAGATATATGTAAAATTAAACACGTCAAATATATTTTGTCATAATGGGTCATAATTCGTTGGTGTCACTTTAAAGTAAAAGACTGGGTATTCAAAATCAGTGACTCTCAACATCAGAGTTTTCCTTGACTACTTCATGCTGAGAAACTGTTTCGGCTTCTTTAACAGAGGGATTTTTTACCAGCAATTCCTCTACTTTTTCTTCGATCACTTCTATTATCTCTTCTTCTGGGGACGAAGACGCAGCAGGTTCAGGTTCAGGTTCAGCAGGAGGTTCAGGTTCAGCAGGAGGTTCAGGCACAGGTTCAGGTTCAGGTTCAGGTATTACTTCTTCAACAGGTTCAGGTATCGGGTCAGGTAACTCAGGCTCCACTACATGTTCAACAATGTTTTCCCCTCCTTCTGGAAGCCCTCCACTTGATACTTCAGGAACCACAGGCAAAGGCAAAGGGATAGGACTTGGGGGTGTTGGTTCATGTATTCTTTCTTCAATTTTTTCCTCAACCATCGATGAGCTACCAGACTCAGACTCATCACCTTGAGTGTTACTTTCAATATCAGTGAACCCACCTCCGGGGCCACCAATACCTGTACCACCTATCAACAATAAACCACCTTGCTGTGCTATCAAATTGATTATCTCAAAAATATTCAACAACAAAAGAAAAAAGAATATCACACACAACATGAATGCGAATGCTGAAGTTGCTTTGAACCTGTTACAAATGGACTTCCAGTTACTCCAAGCAGCATCATAATAATAGCCATCCAGCAGATAATAGTTGTAATGGGAACAGGAAACATTTGCAACGATATCAGCGACGGCTAAACCCGCACTCAATGTAAAGATAAAATTCAAACCATTAGTGATTAGCACCACCAACGCGAATAAGTCGTAACCCACATAAAACGAAACCCGTCGCTCAATTGCAATATAATCAATTAAAGGAAGCACTGTGGTCAACATGCCGAATATGGCTGTGAAAAATGTGAAATTAACTCTGCTATAATTATAATGACATAATATAAGCGATAAAGAAAGTGCAAAATTGATGATGTTAAAGATAATGGAAATTGAATATAGTATTATTTGTAGCCATCGGTGTTTGGGGGATTCTATAAAATTTTCAAATGGCATTAATTGAAGCAAAATATGAGTAGAAGAATGACTATGAGGAACATTGAGGAATATCTCATTGTTGGAATGGTCGATGGCTTTATATACCCTCTTCAATGTCACTGAAAATTCATTTGTGGGATTGTTTTAACTCAAACTATAAGGTGACTCTTGCGATGAACTTTGTTACCATACTGATCGAAGGAGAAGTCTCAAATCACCAGCATATTTGATACTTAAACACACTAATTTAGTAAATCTCATCAAAAAAAAAACTCAAAGTAACATGGAAAATCAGCGCTGGAAAATATGGAACCACAAACTAAAGTACTGAGTAATCTTGAGTACTTAACAGATGAAGGTAGTACGATCAATCAAATTTACTATATCGGTCGGAAGCTATATCAGTTTCAGGGTCGCTTAAATTACATTTGTGAATCTAGCTAGCATACTTTTCACATGAGAGTACCACATACCTTTTCCAACGACCCAAAGTGGGAGTATGTTCATAATATAGAAAGGAGAACTATGGATTTTGTACCATTGGCGTGCGATTCCAGCAAAATCAAGGAAAATGCTTTACAACCATTTTCATTGACCGACCAGCCACATAATTATGATAAAATTGATGTAGCTAAAACTCTTTTCTTTCAATGCTAATTCAGTTAAGTTTATTCATTCTCAGTCCCAAGTATTTTAAGGCGGTAGGCAGAGAAAAGCAACAAGCCAGCTTCATGCTGCGGTTGTTTGAGTTATAAAGTTGATATTCACGTCAGTCATGCTGAACATGTAATATCCATACCATATGTGTAAGTGTATACCTGGATCTGAGAATCATCACATGAACTCCTCTACAGTGGAAGTTAGATACTACACTGATTGAAAGTTCCCTTGGATTGAAACAGATTAAGCAAACAAACTTCATCACCACGTATCGAACCTATTTATATTTTGCACTCTCTCTAGTAATTCTGCGCATGTTGCAGCCAAATTTCAACGAAACATTCTGAAATCGATTTTTTTTGGATAAGTTTATCGATAGATTACAACAATCTAGTCGAATTAAAATATTTTGAAAAAACTTTGAAACAAGAAATCCCGTAGAAGATAAAAACACTATCGAGTAACTTTCGAGAGGTAATCAGAAAAGAAGCGTATAGTTATCATTTAATCCAATTGATATATATTGGGCTTATGAAGCAGATGTAAGGGTGAGTGGTGTAAGGGTGAGTGGTGTAAGGGTGAGTGGTGTAAGGGTGAG